>JBAJFG010000248.1:600000-1132454 GCA_037903475.1 Ancylostoma caninum
CCGTTGGACTCGACTACCCCACTTTTGAGTGCCGGCGGAGCCTTATCACAGCGTTCGAACTGTCCAACAACTTTTGGGTGGCGCCTAGGCCTTATCACAGCGATGGACCCTTCTACCCCACTTTTGGGCGCCAGCGCACCCTTATTACAGGGCGGACCCGTCCCCCTCCCACTTTTGGCCGCCGGCGGAGCCCTCCTGTATTGACTCCTTTGACGGACCCATTGCACATTGTCCAACCTTCTCCTCGATCTCATCCCTATCCTACTCAACCATACCATACCCTTTCCTAGGCTTTTGTATCACCTCACAACCACGATCGCCGACTAATTGTAGAATTTCGTAACGGTCTGACACACATACAGACAGACAGACATGAAAACAGACTAACCCCGTTATTATAAGTCATGATTTTCTGATATATCACTTTGGAACTTGGGTGGAAGAGCTTCAGCTTCGTGGTCGCATGTAAGTAGTGTGAATTGTTTCCTGCCGTCTGATCTGGACTGGACTTCATATTCTCGCTGTTGGCTACGTTAGGTTTAACACATTCGCGACCTTACGATTTTGGCATTGTGTATCACATGGGACACACGCGCTTTTGTACAAGTGGGACCCGCGCTTAACCGCTTGAGTACGTGGTCCCACGTGCTAGGAATTTTTCCACCGCCGCATAATACCCTGAACTTGCGCAAATCTGAACCCGATCTTCTTCTCTTTTGTGATCGTCGCCCATCCACTTAACCGTGATTGTAGTTTCTCTTTCATATGTATTGTTCTCTCTGTGTTTCAACCACATATTAGAAAAAGTTTGAGTGGAGATCTGCTCTGCCCAGTGCAAGTATAGAAAGCTTGAATATTTTTTAGTATAACTCTACATAGAGGCTTGCTAATTATAACTGTTTAACAGGAATATAACTCTGAAAAGAGCGTGCTCACCCTGTTGACCACACGGTCCCACTCGTCGCACCATGCGTGTCAACCGGTTGAGCGCATTGTCGCGAAGATGTTAAAAAATTCGGACAGATATTGATTCGAGCCATATTAGAGTAGACTATTTAGGCGTGTTTGGTACTTTTCATATGAAAAAGATTAAGGTAGGTTAAACCAGTGACTTACTTGGGTGCGATCTTCTGTCAGGCAGGCCACTATATCTATCTGCCACCCTACGTTGACGACGTTTGTGTGTTGAGTGCATTTCTTCAAGAATGGGCCTGAGATCTGAACAAGACACATAGATGAATTCCTTAAGTACTAGTGCTGCTGAAGAGAAACGAAGTGTTCTAAAAACTCTCATTTGTGAAAAAAAAAACCTACCCATGTTTGTCCGTCCTTGAATTCCTCGCCGTTTTCTCGACAACAAAGCGAGGCGGCAACAATTGCAAGGAACAGGAAAACAATGCGCATTTCGCAGGTAAGCTGCTGAATTGACAATGTTACCAAAGGAGAAAAGCAAAGGCCAAAACAGATGTGGGTCGGAAATTCTAAGCAGTTTTTTAGGCTTCATTGCTACACTAGTGCACACTTGTAGCAAATTTCTAACCTTGGCAGGAGCCAGTGTAAATTTCTTTCACGCAGATTGCGTCTTTGAAGGCTTTGAGGAACTGCGAAAGGTGCGTAGTCCTCTTCCTGTGTAATGATCTCTATTTGTTGCAGTTAGTTTTGCTTTGGATCAAGTGACGGCAAGGGGTATGACAACAGAATGGGAGAGTTCGTCATTCGGAGCTGTCCAGAGAATGAAACATGGGATAGCTGTGCACTAGTATCGCTGTTTATTATCACATGCAGTTGCAACTCGCATGGAAATTCCGTTTTCTCATCTGTTGTATAGCCCTTTATGAACAGCCGCGTAGCACGATTCGACCTGCCCAACGCAGTCAAGTTTGGTTCCCCAGATATGCACATTCGGTCAAAAATGCCCGCAAAACATTTTAAACCGTTCACCCAGGTGGAGTCAATTGGAAATCTTGTAGGTTTTTTTCTCGGAATTAGGTATAGTACTTCCAAATGATCTTTAGACAGAGCTTACATCGGAAGTCCAATTAAATTTGGTGCAAGCCCTAGCCATGCTCAGTAACCTTTTGCTGAGCGCTCCGCTGTAGATATGGGGAACGGCTTTGAGATCAGCGTCACAAGCTGTATCAGACAATGTACATCTCGCTATAAACGTCCGGACCCGCTAAGCATCACCACATTGCAAATTTGAGAACCAACCCAAGCCAACGTGCACTATTTCGACTTGAGCTTGATTGTCACCCTCGCGAGCACGTTCAGCAAAACCATTAAAATCTATTGACCGGCTATTTAACTTACAGCTAAATTAGTAACACTAAAAAAGTGGCGTTGTACCGTAGTTGCTGAGTAGAATGTGCATCCCTTCTGCGAAGGATGGAATCAAGGATGTTCATATTCTCTTCAATTTTTTTCGCTTGGATTTTCGATTTTCTTTGAAACCATTGCGAGAGTGATTATGGTAGGAACAAGAGCAAGGTTAAAGAAGGAAACTTCGAAGGAATAGCGCTCCAAAACATTAGGAAACGAGCGATGCAACCGAAAATGTTAAACCTTTTATACAGTGAGTAACACCACAAATTATGTCCGAACAGGAAATTTCCCACGGTTTGATGCCTTTTTCATCATGATTGAATTTTGAAAAATCACAGGAATATTTTTGTATTGCAAAGACATTATAATCATACGATTGCTAAACAGAAGAATAGAATTGCCGCATAAAATTTGATTCTACAGATGGAATTCACATTTTTCGTGAATTTTGTTGATAAATGCATTCGTATATATAAAAGTGAAAATTCGTAAATATGTGTGGATGTATTTATGTATGTACATGTATATGTATATGTATATGTATATGTATATGTACTAGCGCCCCTTCGGGACGCTAGAAAGTGGGGTGGGGCCGCCACTTGGGACATGTGCAAACGCTTCACTCTTGCCATATCTCAAGAAAATTGATAAAGAAGCAGAACCAATCTTCCAATGGGCCAAAAAACATGAAGTCCTTCTTATGAGTTGAGTATGAGCATGAGAAGTTCGTTCTCCATCGTATGGCGTATTCGTGCGTATTCCTCACTACCGGGCTAACGCAGACGCGTTCTCCATCGGCGGAACTGTATCTTGCCGTTCCCCACACTATTGGACGAGCCGAAATCGTATCCGAGTGTTTTCCAGACCACTGGGCCGCAGCGGGCATTCCTCCATCGGTGGACCCGTATTCTGGCGCCATCTTCACTATTAGGCCTGAATCATATCCTGGTATTTCCACTTTACTGAGTCACAGCGGACCAATCCTATATTGGCGGACCCGTATCCTGGCGTTCCCCGCACCATTGGGCCACGGCGGGCCCTTTCTCCATCGGTGGACCCGTATCCTGGCGTCCCCTGCACCATTGGGCCACGGCGGGTCCTTTCTCCATCGGTGGACCCGCATCCGTAGAACATGTCTACTGGGGTTTGTCAATACGTTGAACACGAATATGACAACCATTTAGCGCCAAAATATCGATTTTATTGATTTTAAGCATAGCAAAATGATTTTGATCGGTTAGATGTTCGAAATTACTCACTGTGCATCGGTGGATCTACACACTAGCCCATTCTTTCTCCTTCCGCGGACCCATCTCGCGTAGTTTTCCCTATAGGTAACATATTTCAAAACTGGCCTTGAATATTTGAATATCGAATACTAGACGGCATACGCGGCTTCGTTCGGGCATTTACTACCCCGGCTTTCTCACAATGATGATGATAATTGCCATTGCTGGTGAAATCATTACAAATGCCCATAATTTTTGTGGTGAGCACATTAGCGACGTTCAAGTAACCCTTCCCCTCAAGTAACCCCGTAAGCAAAACGTCAGTAAAGTTATTTCAATGACAAGTTCGTGGAAAAATCAGGTATTTAGCGTGTTCGATTGATCCACTAAGCCTATTTTGCCCCTTTTCAGAAGCAAGGGAACAACAGAAAATATCAGTGAATCCATATATTCGTGCAAAACAACACCACAGTAAACATGTCCTTGCCCATCCCAAACAAAAATGGGAAAAAATCGATAAAGTGAACAAATCGACAATTCGTGCAGAATGACAGTCACATCCGTGTTCAACGTATTGACAAACCCCAGTAGACATGTTCTTACCGCCCCTTGGGCAAAATAGCAAAATATCAATAAATTCGATAAGTCGATATTCTTGTGCGAAGCGGTTATCATATTGGTGTTCAGCGCATTGAGAAACCGCAGTAGGCAAATCCTCTTCGACCCCTGGGGAAAAATAGCGGCAAATCAATAAAAGCGATAAATCGACATTTTCATCTGAAACAATTATCATTTCGTGTTCAGCGCATTAGTAAACCTTAGTAGGCATATCCTCACCAACCCCTGGTTAAAAAAATGGCGAAAAATCAATGAAATCGATATGATCGATAAATCAATCTAAGTTTTGTGAAGAAAAGTAGCCTTAAACCTCCGCCGGCCTTTGATGGGTATGGTGCGAAGTTTGGTCACGATTGGTTAACCCTCTGCAATTTCTATATGGTACATACACACACGGACATTCTACTTTATATACAGTCGCGGTCAAAAGGATATCATCAGTGGTACTGTTGAAGAAGGAACTTTTCGTTATAACTTAACTTGATATTGAGCTATTCCGCCAAAATTTTAGGATATGATGGGGATCGATGTACATTTTCTCTGCTTTGCGTAGCATTGATGCAAACTGCTTCCAAACAGAACTCTCGCGTTCCACGTCCATATTCATCATTTTCATCAACACGATAGTTCCTTATTTGTATCGCTTCATTTCGATTCACAGAGGAGTTATTCTAAATCGTATCTTGAGTGAGGAATTTGCTGCAATAGTCATGTTCTGTAGTCATTCCCTTCACATGGAAAAGTGGGATCACCGAAAAATGCAAAGAAGTGAAAAAAAAAAGAGTTTTCAGTAATCTTGAACAAAACACAGTCGTTCCGAGGGAGAATGTTCCTGTGGTATCCACTACTAACAGCTATTCTGACAACGAAATAGGAATTGTAACGCAGTCACTATACTTTAGGTACAATAAAACGGTTTTTTTTTGTTAAATTTGACAAGTTGTTTTGGTTCACGCATTTGAGCAGCAAAGGAAAGTGCAGCAGTGACATATGGTGGAAAAAAATAACCATTCATGTGCCTAATCTGTGTCGACAATCAAGGAAAGCCGAAGAAATCGATGTTTAAGCTTAGTAATGCCATCAAACTTGAGTTTCTGTCCAGATAAGCTGCTGGTAGGAAGCACCCGCAGAGCTTCAAAACATATCCAAATTTCTTCTGGAAGGCTCAATATAGAAGTGAGTTATAGCAAAAGAATCCTCTTGTCGAAATGGCGCTGATCCTATATTTTTGGCCGCGACTGTACATATATAGGGTGGCCGAAAAGTATGAGCGTCACATAAAACGTCATCTTTCCTTTTCTGGCTACAATTATTCTATCTTTTTCATTATTACAGCTGCGCAACCAAATGAAAAATTAGTTCCACAAGGAATTTCAGAAGTTGCCTTTCTTGCCTTCGATACATGCCTTTGACCTTGCCATCATGAAACCCGCTATGCGCCGCAGCTTGTCTTCAGCAATTTCTGATCAGCACTACAGAGTTAGCGCTGCACATGTCCTGCATTAATGATATTCTTGTTCTCCACTTTTTCCTCCATGGAACCTCTAACTAAGACATCCAGTGTGTGAAGCTCTCGAGTGCAGGAAGACCATTAATTCTTCTCAAGAAATCCCAGGGGACGCCTCTTCCAGGTAAGCAATGGTGTTTTGAAGTCGTGAGCTGAAAATTTCTCTTTTCTGAAGAATCCACCCACTGGACCTCGAGAATCCCGTCTTTCTCCAAAGTTGCCTCCTTTTTCTCGATTTTGTTCATGAAAATCAGAAATGTCCTCGCATTCGTGGTCACTCATCCTCAAGCCATTACACCGCCGGTAAACGGCAACCTTGTGGCGAGTCTCTTTTCTGAAGAGTGTTGCACATTTCGCTTGACAAGTTTGCTATTTGTTCAGGGGAACAATTCAAATAGGGAAACCTTTCTCATCACTCCAAAGTACACCTTACGTGCTGCGCACCTGTCAGACGCTCCTGCATTCCTCAGGCCTGTTAGCTGTGACAACAACAGTTAGATGTTGTGCCTCGGACATGCAATAGCGGCAAAGTCTAACTTCTTTCTGACAATTATTCACACGGAAAAACTTGCAGCACTCAGAATTTTTGCCGTCTTGTTCACACTCATTCCTCCATTTCTGGTAATCCTCTTCCAAATGATCGCAGTAATCCTTCTTGTGCCACCGATCGGACACGGCCCGGTTTTCTTTTCATTTTTGTATTCCCTCCACCCTTCCATAGGTTGACGATCTTCTGCTCTACTCGGAAAGAAGTTCTCTTTCTATTGCTGCAGAGGACTCTCCATATTGCGCAAGGAGTGGATTCGCGGTACGGACACGCTCGCGCAACTTGTAAAAACCAAATCACCTATTAGCGAAAAGGAAAAGGATTTCACAGCGTCTCTAAAATATGTGATACGAAGACGTGATAAAAGTAGAAGTTAAAAAGAAAAAAATATGAGCGCCAAATGAGGTGCCCATACTTTTCGTCCACCCTGTACAGATTTGAGGCTCTTGGAATTATTCGAACGAATGAGTGGTATCCGAACTGGATATTTCAGAATTACTCAAACTTTAGTATTCGAATACTATGGTCTCTATTCAAATATTCGAATTGTTGATTATTCGGAACACCAAGTAAATGAATAAATTTTGCCCGCGTTCTGTTCTGGTGATGCAAAACATTCTGGTCAACTTTCGGTAGAGTATATTTTCTACAGAGATATACTTTCTTCCCTGCTAAGAAACCTACGATGGAAACCAGGTATTTCGGCTCTATGAATGGAACAGGACGCGTTGCTGTCAAGATTGACAAAGACTGAGACAGAGCAATGCCACTTTCCTCTATTTTTAGTAAATTTTCTAGAGGGTTGTGACCAACACGTGCCGAAACGCCTACGTTGCCTACTGCCTACCGATCTCCACTGCTTAACTCTGCTACGATCCGCGATTATTCGCTGTAGAAGCATAGACAGACATTTTCCCTAAGCATTTGCTTTGTCGTTAAGGGGATTTTTGTCGTATTATCTACAACGGACTGCTTCTTCATAGCGACACACTAAAAAGTTCCAACAGTTGTGGATCGTCATAGAAAAAAGTCGTCGATACAGTTACGTAGAGGCTCTGGAGAGATCTGAGAACTTAATTACCTCAAGTCAGCGATTGGGCAAATTTTACGTGTGAGCAAACGGTTAAACTACCATAAATCTTTGGGTATCATGTCAGCATCGTCCAACTGAGCGTGCTAAGCATAGAGCATTAGTGAGCTCCTACTCATTTGTGGATCATTGGTCTTAGTTAATAGTATTTGTAATGTGATTCACGAAATGTATAATTTAGCGAAGTTACGGAAAAAATACAGAAGAAACAAAAATCCTTGGGAGAATGTCTGTACTAATATGTATAATATTCACTAGAGGTGCCATGAATAGGGGTATCAGTGGGCTCGCTTGACATCCAATGCTGCAACACAGCAAAAAAGCGGATTCAGTGGTAAGCAAAATATGGCTGGAAAAACTTGCTAAGGAGTTAGAGTGAAAGTGAAACGAGACCAAAGTAATTTATTAACATTAGATATAGTAATTTCTGGTGAATGTTCAAACTATCTGAATATAAAAACTTCGACCACCTATCAGTTGGAATAGTTAGTTTGATGTTTTAAATCAAAAGGAGATAAGCTACCTGATCTCATGTAGTACTATGAGATAGGATGAAGACAGAGTGGTGTAATAGAGGGAAAAGAGAGAAGTAAAAGCATTGCAATAAGAAAGACAAATACGAGAAACCTATTGGGAAAAAAAGGAGGGCACTCGGCCCGAGGCTTGTAAGGAGACCGAGCCATCCAGACGCCGAACCCAATAACCGATAGGATAAATGTTGTCAGATTCAGATGGACACTAGGCGACAAAGGGGGCGTTCTCGTACGAGATACCTCGATGGCAGCAGCATAGACGCAGACGTTGCTGGCATCCTCCCAGCTCCAGCGTCAATGCATACCAACCTGGCACTGGGACTGTGATACGTCCCCAGGTGTTGCCACCATCGACTGGGTCATACTGAGAATAGCAAAGTCAGCGTATTCCTATTAGTTCTATCGCTACCTTGCCAAAACAGCTTATTAAAAAGTAGTGGAAATAACTCATTTATGTGAGAGGCAGGGAAAAATAAGTCGCCATTAAATTTAACAGTCATGAAAATAGCTGTGCGCATATTTCATTACTTTATCTCTACACAGAAATTCCAGAATTGAGTACAAACTTTGATTTTATGAAAAGTTCAGAAAATATAAATGAGCGTTTCGATGAACCAAACCTCTGCAAAAGTAAAAAAAAAACAGCAGCTTAATCAAAGTATTTTCTTCATTCGCTGGTCCTTCTCCATCCCTCATTCAAGCAGCCAATGCTCTTATACGGACGTTTAACTTCCTGACATCAACCTAGACAGCTCCAATGTACCAGTAATAAAAGGTGCGAGAGAGGTGCGAGAACCATACCAGCGGGCATTTACCGCCACTCTGCAGAGTGTAGAGATGACAGAGTTTTGCAGATCTCGTTTGAGACACGCCCCACTTTGTCGCCTGGTGCAACGCACCCGATTCAGATCACAGCCACCATCGACGCGATCATGGGTATGGTGCGGCGGGCTTCCTTTGGACTGGAGCAATCGCGTCGCGACAAAAGGAATAAAAGTGAGTCACATCTGAAAAGAAGAAATTACCTGCTTCTTCATTATACTCTCTAGGAACTCTGAGTGAATCAAGTTCTCGCAATGAACCGCGCAAACAAAAAAGGCCAGAGCAGTAATCTCTTCCGAACATGAGGTATGACCTGAAGGCAGAGAAAATGTTTGAAGAAAGTCAATAAGGGAGCGATAATAGGATGTCATAAATTTCTGTGATCAGTTACACCTCTCCATATAATACGCGAATGTCAAAGCTCGAATCCGTTCTCGTCTCGGCAAAATTCATTACGAAGGCGGATTCTACAGCACGGTATAAAGGTAAACTCTACCTCCTACGGAAAAGAATGGGATTATGGTACGAAAGCAATATGGGGTGGTAGTAATTTGGCCGAAATTACCATCTTCATCTGAGGTGTAAGTCCCAATTAAGTGTAAATTAACTGCCATTCATGACTTTTGGAAATATGCTGTTCTCGATGTGGTATAACCTATAATTAAACTTGGATTGAAAATTGGCACCTAAGCTGGAGCGAATGTCGAGCTTTCGTCGACATCTCGAGCCCGAGATCGCATGACGCTGACCTACCGCTAAGCCCGAGTTCGTCAATAAGCGTGCGTGAAAGAGCAAAGCGAGACCCAGCGATACATTTTGCTACCAATTTCGCCGACACAACCACGCTCCGAGCACATATGTCCACATCCTGCTCTTCATTCATAGGGAGGTGCAGGAGCTTGTTCATCGTCGAATCGATCGATCGTTTGACTCCGCTGCAATGGCACAACTTAGCCTACAAGTGCTTTCGGCGTAGAAAGCGCCTTCATTCATTCCGGCTACTTTCCAGATAGCCGCTTCAACCATCAAGCTAGAGGATTCTTCACCGCTGATTGGTGGAAAATTTTATGTGCTTACGAAAGGCAGTATTGCCGGGTGGGTGGTGTTGTGGATAGGAGGTTTGATCGCAGTGAGGTCGATCATCTCATTTATTTAAAATATTTCTACATTGCAATGGCACAATTTATTTTGAACTGTTATTGCGAAGAGCTCACAAGGGAAGTGCAAGAGGCTAACCCCGGGGATCGAAACGAAACACCCATTTTTGGTAACATTGTCTAAGGCTATGTTAATGTATGTACATCATTTTTGTCCAATGGTCCCGATGCACGCAGGAGAGAGCGCCAAAGACTACTGGCGTCATTCATCTCCCACACGCCGTAGATCTTTGAAAAGGTCCTCTGGACCGAAACTTCGCATACTGGGGTTATTTGAGGTGCTGAATACGAATATCATATCCATTTTGTACCGTAACACTATTTTTGTAGGGTTACGGCAAGTGCATCACCCCATACTACCGTTCACCTACCGGAATCCTACAAAAATAGCCTTACGGTACAAAATGGATATGGTATTCGTATTCAGCACCTCAAATAACCCCCACATGCAAAGTTTCAGTCAAAAATTTTTTTTTGAAGAGTTTGGGTTCATGATGGTTGAATAAAACCAATTTTCTAGCGCGCTGTCAATGGAGTCCTGGCTTGGATTCATGGAACTTTGGCCACGCAATCCAGCAGTGGTTGGCGTGATTAGCTGTCCCATGGATCATCAAACGTTTGCAGACGCATTTTTGAATAACCTGGGGTGGTAGTAAATCTACTGAAACTGTCAGTTAACGAATAACTTTAACTGGCAGCTAACTCCCACCTTATGGGGAACTGCGAGAGAGCAATGTAAGCTTCATTGACCCGAACATGGCTTTCTAAGAACGATGCTCAAAAACCATGACGAAACGGGGACCATACTTGCAGGTAAACTCACAGTTCGAAATCGAACTATGAGCTCCCCGTTTCGTTGAACTTGCTGCCAGTATGAAACGACGAGGACGCGGTGAGCGAAAGAGTGTGCGGCGCGCGAGACGCAGACGACGATCTCGTCGTTTCGCGAAGAAGTCCTCCAGAGGACTTTTTGCTCATGGTTCGGGTTCATCATTGTAGCCACTCGAGCGTGCACTGACTCCTTTTTGGTGAAGACACATTTCCGGGTACACCCAGCTGATCGACGTTCCCACTGTCTCGATCACCATGACCTTCCGTCGGAGATCATCGGTGACTCCAATCTCCTGGTGGCTGATTTCGACAGCTGAGCTCTACTCCTTCCTAAATTAATCCCACATATTTTATGGGCGTAGAACTACATCTTTGAGCTTAATGTATCAAAGTTAGGTTATGCGGGAAGAGATTCACTGGCCGCTTGGGATATAATGGTTACATAAGGTCCCATTTGCACTCGAATCCATGGTTCAGGGGTATGTCAGCATACTCCGAGAACAATGGGCATCCCATCTGTGAAGGTTCGAAACCTCTAAGAGTTTGAAGGTTTTGCAAGAGCCTCATCATCCAAAGGCCACAGTTGTCAGTTAGCTCCTAGCTAGTTCATGGTTGCAAACCAGAGCTGACAGTTCACCAAGACCTTCTGCTCATCGTTTCATCGCCGTTCCAGGAGGTTTACTACCACCCCTGGTTCCGCCTGGTTGCGCGACCATGAGTCCTTGCTCCAATCATGGCAGCCGCGATGAGGTGGCCGAGTGAGTAACGAATCGGACGAAGTTCCTGCAGTAATTCTTGTAATGGCGCACATATCTGATGTGTTTTAGTCATTAGAAATTCTCTAAACAAGTTTAAAAGCCTCAAATTCAAAAATGCAAAGTGGATTCCGCGGACGGGATTCAAACCCTCGACCCTCTGCCTGACAATCCGACACACTACCCACTCGGCCACCCCGCCACGGCTGGCATGCCTGTGGCAATCGCTCATGATCTCATACCCAGCGGAGCAGGGTCGTTCCCAATTGTGTCTCCAAACACTCTACGGTCCATGAGACAGCTAATTACAGTAATCTCAGTAAGTTTGAGCCGTCAACGTTGCATAAATCGCCTGTAAAATGGACCCGTATGGCAGCGAAGAAGAAAAATCTTGGACGCGCTCTCCTGGGCGCATCCTGACCATTGGGCAAAAATAATATGTATGCATTATAATCACCTTAGACAAGGCTTCTGAAAATGGGTGGCTCGCTGGGATCCCCGGGGTTAGCCTCTTGCACTTCCCTTGTCAGCATTTTTCTCGGCATCCCTGTTCATCATCGTTATCCTGTTTGACACTGTATCTTTACTTCTGCCTCCTTTGTCGCTATATCACCAAGCCATCTTGTTCGAGGTCTACCACGACATATCTCGCCATTAGGTAGTTGTCCGTCTTCGATGTGATGTGTCGCCCGAAGAAAGCCGTTGGAACCAGCGGCTTACCGTCGCATGGCTCACAACCGTCGAGCCAAATGCTGCATTGATGTTTTCGGCTGTCATCCTTGCGCTGGTCCCTCGTCGGTGCTCGTACAACACAATTGCGCGAAGTGATTGCTCGTCCATCTGCACAGCTAATTAAAAAGCTACGCAGAGCTACAACCTTAGATGGGAAAGATGCTTCGGAAATATTCTGTCATATACTTGTAAAGGCTTGTTCATAAAGGACAGGATTTTCATAACAGGATTCTCTGCAGTCGAGGGCTGCCCCCACTCCGCGTCGTTCTTCCCAAGTCCAAGTCAGAACGTGAATTAGAGCTGATCGTGGCGGTTAGGTGAGAATCCTAGAGACCATGAATAATTTCTGCGTTAGTCGTTCTGAAAAATTTCTCTGAAGTTCCGGCTGGCCAATTCTCATCTCGTCGAACATGAAGCATCTGTGTAAGAGAAACCTATTGTTTTTGGAGGAAAGGGTTAAGCCTTTAAATGAATCACGAAGTGTTGCTTCGCTCCGCTAGCACACGTTTGAGTCTAAATTGAACACTGACGCCTTAGAGGCTTATTGATCTATGGGGACTACCCAATGACCTGGCGATCATCTCTCGCAGCAGATGTTCAGGGGGTTTCGGGGATTAACATGAAGGCTGGCAGCAAGATGTTGTACGGTTTGTCCCTCTCCTCAGAAAGAAGTCCTTCTATTCGAACGTGTTAGTGTCTAGGATTCAGCAGACTCGGTGCTGAACGCGATGGTGGTGGTATTGCTGGCATCATTGCTGGAACACATGAATTCAACAGTGGTGCCCAGAATTGAGAGACAAAACACCATTGCCAACTTGTTAAAGCACTGCCAATTCTTGAACGGCGTTTCTTCGGATGTGATGGTACGTCCATTGTGGGATTGCGGCAACAAGTAATGAGAGCAAATTCACAGAAGCTTGAAGCTGCGGATGACTAAGCCGTCATTTTCAACATGCTAAAAATGATGGCTCGGCCGAGGAATCCACAAGAGAGTATTCAAAACGATGGCTGAGAAATCATTTTCAACATTTCAATCACATGAAAAACGACGCGCGAACAACAACAATATGCGAGCGATCAAAGCACAAATAGTCTACAATCTTCAAAACGAGCTGTACGTCATCGTCATGGGCGATGACCTGAGGACGATTCGCAGAACCCCTCCGAAGATTCCTCATTTTAATTACAAGGGGACCTCCTTGTACTCGACGGAAAGATACAGTGCGTTTCATAATTATAAGATCACACCCGAATTTTGAGTTCTCAGGAGAAGCAGCAAGCAGGGGAATTTTCTGCCATATGTGACAGATTCCCCACCTTGAAATACCTTTGCAGCCAAAATTTCGTCCCTGTACCTCTTACTCTGTAATTTCTATAAATACTTTTTACATTTCATACCGTTTCATAATTATAAGATCACTTCACGGAATCCAACATTTTTTTGGGAAAAATCGGAACACACGAAAATGTTACAATTCACACTTCCTCCACGTTTGTTAGCGATCTCAAAATGTCACTGAGTCGTACCGCGAATGGAATTTCCTAGCGTTATGGGGCCGTTATCGTGCCAAGCTTCCAGGATTGCTCCTTTCAAGCAATCGACAGCTCTAAACAGAGGCTGTTTCCATAAATCCATCTGAAAACAATGCTTTAGAGGTTCTACATTAGGTTTACACCAAAAATACATGCTGGACAGGGCAGGATTTTGATGTTACGCGGCCTCAACTGCCCCATCGTTCAGTGGCTCAACTGGGTCGCAGCAGTGTCTTGCTGGTAAATGTTGCGTTGTCGAAGTCGTCCAGTTAGGTATGGTTGCAGACGTGCTTGTGGCATCGTCCGCTACTCTGCAGAGTCCATGTCGCATGTCGTTCAGGCGCGCAGGTAGGGCAGAATGACTTTAAAGACCACTGCACCTCCACCTTCAAAATCGCGAAAATTGAAGTTGGCAGGATCCTTACTCAAATCTCGCCAGGGTTACCTTCCGATGGGGGAGACGGGTGCGATAAGACCCGTCTCCCACACTTCTGGGCGCCGGCGCACCCTTATCACAGTGGTTGACCCGTCTCCACCACTTCTAAGCGCCGGCGCTCCCTTATCACAGTGGTGGACCCGTCTCCCCCACTTCTGGGCGCCGGCGCACCCTTATCACAGAGGTGGACCCTCTCCCCCACTTCTGGGCGCCGGCGCACCCTCATCACAGTGGTGACCCCATCTCCCCACTTCTGGGCGCCGGCGCCCTTATCACAGCTGTCGACCCGTCTCTCGCACTTCTGGGCGCCGGCGCACCCTGATCATAGTGGTGAACCCGTCTCTCCCACTTTTGGACGACGGCGCACACTTATCATAGTGGAGAACCCGTCTCCCCCACTTCTGGGCGCCGGCGCACCCTTATCACAGCTGTCGACCCGTCTCCCCACTTCTGGGCGCCGGTGCAGCCCTTCTGTATTGGCTCCACTGACGGACCCGTTGCACATTGTCCAACCTCCCCCTCGATCTCATCCCAACCCCACTCAACCTTACCACACCCATTCCTGGGCTTTTATATGAACTCACAATCACGATCACTGACCAATTGTAGAATTTCGTAACGGTCTGACACACATACATACAAACAGACATGAAAACAGACTAAGCCCCGTTATTATAAGTCATGATTGTCCATCTGTAAATGTTCTTAAAGTTAGAATAGCAAACAAAACTAATCCTCCCATATGCCTCAAACTTTTCAACTAAAATAAATTTCTTAGATACGTTAGTCAACAAGACACTTATGATATGGAAAATAGCGAGTATATCTGTGAAAGGCGCGCCGATTTTATCGATATACACCATAATCATATATGCACAGGAAAGTAGACATAGTTGGAGATATCAATCTTAGAAATCTTTTTAGTAAAGGCACTAAGTTTAGAGTGCATACTAGGATAAGTAAGAAAGAGATAATGGATGAAGTACATAGGGTAACTACAGAGTTTGTAGGTAATGCTCTCGCTAGATTTAGAGCTAGCAGATCTCTGGCGCAGAACTTAACACAAGTTATTGAAAACTATATATGTAAGCGTATTACACCGAAATTATTTTGACTTATATGATCCACAAAAAGTCGAGGAAGATGAATATAATGTAGAATCATTAAAAGAGCTTCAGCGATATTCCGTAATCACATCTGTGGACAAAGCATCTTCCAATTATAGTTTCACATGTAAGAATTTATAAATCAAAATGCTTAAGGAAGAAATGGAGCAAGCCGATATGGACGGTAGTACTTATGTTGCGATTTCATTACAAGAGAATGATATCAAGGAGATACATTATAGAATAATTAGAGAGTTGAACATTAAACAAGAAGAAAGGTTAGAAAGCGTACCGAGAATAGACGGGATACCAAAAATGCACAAGACCCCTATCAAATTTCGTTTCATCACTGGTGCTAAGAGAAGTACCCTCAAACCACTAGCTATTACTCCACAGATCATACTTTCGCACTTTCGGCGACACTTCATGAATTATTGCAAAGTTATAAAGGAAAGGAAGGGGTTAAAAAATTTTTGGGCGGTAGAAAATAGCATTAAAGTCATTAAAGACATGTACATAAATAACGGAAAACAACTGTACTAAGCGGATTTCACCAGCCTTTCCACCAGCCCACCACATGCAGTCATTAGGGAGAACATTAGGAAGCTAGTGATATTTTGCATGAAAGAGTACATTTACATCAGAATTATTAATAATAAGATAATTTATACAAGCCACGAAGTTAGTAGTGGCAATTATTTTGGAGAGGAAGACATAATTTATATGATAGATTCTTTACTTGATTCCAGCTATGTCTACTATGGAGGTCTTATATATAAGCAAGTTAGGGGTATACCGCAGGGGGCGTCATGCAGTCTACTTTAGCCTATATGGAGTACGAATTCATTAGAAGTAAACTTAATACTGAAGGTAATAAGAGAGTTGGTTTCTATTACAGGTGCATTGATGACGTCCTACACATTTCAAACGATGCACTTGTTTTTGAAAATAATTTCAAAGAAATATACCATTCTTCACTTTGTATAGAGAAAACCAACCTCTCCCTATATGAAACCAACTTCCTAGATCTTAATATTTCGACAGATAAAGATGAAATTAACTACAGCCTGATCAATAAGACTGATAGCTTTAACTTTAAGGTTATTAGATATCCTAGTTATACGTCTAACATTCTCAAGCATATAATCATTAATACCTTCATCGGAGAAATAATAAGGGTAAGTAGGACCTGTAGCAAATATCAAGACTTTACCAGTAGGCTCACTGAGTTGTGCACCATATGTGTAAGCAATAAATGGACTCCAGATATGGTTGTTAGAACATTGTGTCATGCTTTCAGAAGTAGACCATCCATAATGCGAGGATACGGCTCTGGTAGCACCGTTCATTTTCCACTTCTACACTTGATAAGACGCAAGATATATGCCGAATAGGCAGATATTTAAATGCATACAGGCGGGAGCGCATTCAAAAGTAATCGATGGTGACCTCAAGCATAGAGTAGTATACAAGCCTGCAGTAACTTATCCTGGCTCACTGGACTACCTCATATCATCCTCTGTCTCTGTTATTAGTGGTCATTCACTCACTCTCTTGTTTTCCTAAGAATATTAGGAACTTTCAAAGTTTCCTTGGGAACTAGTGATGAAAGGGTCCTGGACCCGGGGGCATCAACGAGACCACACTTCTGGTCTAGTTGAAGCCCCGAAACCGGTGTGTGAAAAAATGAACAACATTTTAGCTCTCCTATGTTATTCTCTAGGCTCTCATTTCTTCCACTTTATCTTAAAGTAACATCGTTTTGTTCTACATTCATTAATAACTTGTGTCTCTTTCAATACAACATAGTATTTCTCGCAAACCCTGTCTTCTTGAATGGTCTTTTTCCTACTAGTTGCACAAGAGAGTAGAATTTTATGAAAAAATCATTGACGTTTTTTTGTCGTGAGTGCTGTCTTTGAGGGAGATCCATAGATGGTACCGTATCTTGGCGTTCCCACACTTATAGGTCACAACGAAGCACTCCTCCATCATCACATGTATGTACTCTGATGTTCATTGCCAATACATTTGGCGAGGTTTCTTTGGCAACCTCTCAGACGAGCTTGCCACTACCTAAGCAAACGAAGCCTGTGAAATGTATTGCCAAACAAAACTTGTCGAATGTATCACCACTCAAAATTTGCCATCTGTATCGCCAAACAAAACCTTGCCAATTGTATCGTCAAACAAAAATTCTATATCATCAGGAATCGTGCCATGATACCATTCTCCGGAATCCGCTGCCTTACCAGCTGAGCCATCCGGGTTCACACCTTCGATACCTAAGCCTCCAAATAAGAATGAAATAGGCGCCTTATCAGAACACATCTAAAATGTATCGCCAAGCAAACCTCGTCAAATGTATCGCCAACAGACTTTCTTGCCTTTTGTATCGCCACACACGCATAAAACGTATTGCCAACAAATTCTCTTGCCAAATGTATTGCCAAACAGGCTTTTCATTCATTCTCCCATAAATCATATTGCCAAGCAAAATTTTATCCCGTAAAATGTAATGCCAAACACATTCTCTTGCCAAATGTATCGCCTATGAACATCAGAGTATAGACACACGCTCGTCAAACGCTCGCACCTTGTTGTTATATAAATTGCCTTATTCAGTTGAGGCAAGCTTAATTCACATAAACAACTGCCTACATCAGTCGTTCTCATTTGATTTCCTTCCTTTCTGCGGACGGTCTATTAAATCTTTGGAACTGATTGCGGTTTGTGTTGGAGAATAGCTTTCTCAGTGGGTCCTTTCGCTTGGTGCTGCTAGAAAATGTGGAAAAAAAAATATTTAAAAAATATATGCTAATTGAGTAATGGAAGTTGTGGAGCAAGATCTTGAGTTGGATCACCTGATTCTGCACTCAGAAGCAACGCAGGTTTGTCTGTGTTAGGTTGGTTTGAACGTGCTAATTGTACTGATTAAGGAAGATATATCGTCTGAATCTCAGACGCCCTCCTTATTTGGACAGGTAAGCAAAATCTAGCACTCCCTACAGTTCAATGTACATGTTCCACATAAGCCGCTCCGTTTAGGTGATCAATTCGGAGGAACTATCTCTAGAAAGTATACCTCAGGTAGAAATTACGCAGGTAATTAGGAAAAGGTCGTGGTAGTTGGAAAAACAATGAAATAACCTGACTCAGGATGATGTCTCGTTCTCAGAATGTAAAACCCCACCAGCAAGCCCCGTAAGGCATAACATTCAACCAGGACTCGAATCTACTCGGTCAATGTCGAATTTCAAAGCATTCGACACGAACTCAACGAAGGTCGGTCTAAACTATGTCATCTTTAAAAGACTGCCGTTTAGAATGAAGCGAAAGGAAGCCTTTATTGCTGCCGTCGCATACAGGCATATGGTACTTCGCGTCCGAACTAATCTAAAAGGGATCATTGTTTTCCTCATTCGTTCCTGAACTAACTACAAGTATTCTTCCCATGATTCTGCGCTTTTATGCACTGCAGATGATAGATGATAGAAAGGGTTAGGAATGGTATACCATGATAGGACTACTTTGGGAGAACAAAAGCAAATCTCTTTGTGTTCTCCTGTCAATCAGGTTGTTATATGGCATGCTTACTTTTCCTCTCACGATCTGGACAAATCACAACCTTTACAGGCCTTTGTTACTCTTAGAGGCTCGCAAAGGATAAAACACGACGGAACATCATAAAACTTGTAAGGGTGAAGGACAAACCTCCCTTGCAACCACAGTTATTCAGCAAGCCCGCGGACTACTGTCGCCTCCGAATGAGTTAGACTCCGTTGTTTGTCTGCATTTTTATGTGTTATCCATAGCCTGCACTTTACATTACGTTATATACGGCGAAAAGTTGCTAGTAATTGATGATGACAACTATTTTACCACATTTTGGAAAATACGTTCCTGATTATGTTGACCTTTAGTAAACATCCTTCGCATTTTTGCATAGGGTAGGTTTAGAGGATGAAAGTAGTGCCGAGTAATTGGAAATGCCAGTTCTGTAAAAAAGAGCTGCCTCTCATTCTGAAAATAGGGATTTGTTCCTCGTTTTTTGGGCCTTTATTGTTGAGAGATCTCCAGTCATAGCCATTGCAGACTGTGATTCATAGGTTCGGTAACAGTTCCTCGTGACTCCATTTTTAACAAAGCTTCTTGAGAGAGGCAGCACTCATGCATGCAAATTTTACTAAAAAATTGAGTCATTTAGAGAGAGTAGTTGGTTGCTACAGAACCACGACAGCAGAGGTAGAAAAATTGGTATCTCGGAGATGTTAACGGGGGAGGCTGTTAGTGTAGACTTGTGGCGTTCGGCAGCGACGAATACCGCAGGCTTCGACACTTGCACGAGCACGACTGACACCCGCGGGCGAGAATGAACACTCAGAGGAGCACAACTGAACCCATAGAAGCCAGCACCCTTTTCGCAGACTTCTCTCGCGTTTCAAAAGTTTTTCACCTTTGAATATGAGTTCTGTGTCCCACAAGACCCCCAAATCTATATATAAAACATAGAAACGCTTACGACACTTTTTCTTCAGAAATCTGGACAGCGCGCGTGGGCGCCAAATTCAAACGATAGGAATGCATATGTAAGCAAGGTGGCGAAGAACCGGGCTTGGAGACATGGGACACCTTCCGGATAGGGCGAAGTGACCAGGAAACTGCTCACGAGATAGTATCGATCCGAATATCGATTTATCGATCCGTTTTATAAATTGTCCTCAGTTTGGATCCTATCCAGATCGAAATGGGCATACCGGGGTTTTTCATCACTCTGACCACGAATCTGATGGTCACTTTGCACAGCGTGGTTATTGATCTATTGATTTTATTAATTTTTTGCAAGGTATACTGAAGGCGTGACGGGACCGTACCAACAGGGGTTCTCCACCACGCTGATCACGAATCTGACGGCCGTCTTGCACAGCCGCTATCGATTGACTGATGATCCTTTCATCAATATGAGGGATGGCAGCACGTGAGGGGAGCATGGCAACAACAGGGAACAGTTGCTGCTTGGGTTTCTACTCAAAGCATCACTCGAACCATTACGGTGTTCGGGCCGCGTTCGTGCTGCGCAGTTATCAGAGTTTGTGCACGCCCATTACCGATTCATTGAATTCATTGATTTTTCATGCGTTTTGTTCCGGCGTGGTGGAACGATGTTCACTGAAGTTGTCTGGTATGCAGAACATGAGTAAAGGCGTGAGCACAGTAAATCCTTGGAGATACGTTGACAAAATCAGTGAATCACTACCTCCGCGCAAAATGTATTTTAGTTACCTAAATTACATGGGCCTTGAAGGCAATCCATTTATTTATTTATTTGTTTATAATATTTATGAAAATTATTGTTGCATGAACTAAGACATCTTTCACATCCGATATTTTGAGTTTCAAGCCTACATTTCAACCAGTTTGACAAGCCATCTTTAACATCAAGCAACCAGTATAACAAACTCTTAGACATGAAGACTTCTGTGAATGCATGCTAGATGTGGTAGTTTGTAGAACGTCGGACACACCCATTCACCTAAAGGCAGTGTCCAGGCAAAACCTTTGAGCTTGAGTGCTCATTAGATTATGATAGCGCATCGACTCCATAGGCAAATGCTTAAGTTTCAGCGGAAAAGTAGCAGAAATAAGCGAGATATCCGCCTTAGACCCAGTACCCAAACCTATCTCCAATGCCCAGCCCACCCACCCGGCGTCTGCCATTTTGCGCGTGGAATTGTTGTAACCTGGAGCATCGTTGGAAAATATCGAACTGATTGTGGCAGCATCTCTCTACTGTGATTGATTCATCTCTGTATATGCGTCTCAAGTTTGCGTATGTGTTCTATACATTCAGGTTTTGTTGCTCAGCACTCAAGTTCTTCATTTTAGATTATCCTGGTTCTACAGTTCACGGGTCCATACTTGATGGAGTGTTCGACGATCACATTACATGTCGGGAGATGGCTATTCTTACCGAGACCTACCTCTTCTTGTCAAAACTGGCTAAAAATAGTACTTTAGCAGAGATGCGGAACCCTAAAAGAATAGCAAGTGACTGGTTGAAGCTAAAATTGAAGCAGCGAACTGGCGCCATCAATCGATAAAAAATTTTCTCTGCGCCTCTGTGACGAGAGTGTTGTCGGACATCTCGTCCGTATCAGTCAGGAAGGCGCTTTTAAAATGGTTTTTCCGAGCGTTTTGTAATCTTTCAAGTCCATGTCGGACATCTCGTCCGTATCAGTCAGGAAGGCGCTTTTGAAATGGTTTTTCCGAGCGTTTTGTAGTCTTTCAAGTCCATACCTGGTATGAGTGAGCCAAGCTGGCCTAGAAACCACAGAAACCCAGTACCCGAAAATTTTGCCTGTACACTGCCTTGAAGGATGATCTTTGATCGCCGCAGGCAATGTCCGCAAACTCG
This sequence comes from Ancylostoma caninum, assembly GCA_037903475.1. Lineage (NCBI taxonomy): Eukaryota > Metazoa > Nematoda > Chromadorea > Rhabditida > Ancylostomatidae > Ancylostoma > Ancylostoma caninum. The sequence goes on from JBAJFG010000248.1 coordinate 621,634, forward strand.
TAAACACGTGCTCTGATAACTGTGCAGCAGGAAGGCGACCCAAGGGCAACCTTAGCAGCACCTGCTCCGAGTTGCTGCTATCCTCAATGAACGGTTCAACGGGAAACAAGCTTCCTACAGATTTGCGTACATCATAATACATCATGAGTGAAGAGGGTGGAGTCGGTGAAGGGGAGGGTTTCTGATTACGCATCTACACTTATCACATGGTCCATTTGAAGATCAAACGCTGGGACTATTCAATTTTCTCACAATTCTAAATGAAACAAGTTGAAACTGGCCTCTCGGGCAGCCCCAATAGATTGATGATCAACAGTTCAGTGAAACCGCACAATAATTTCTGAGACGACATCATACTTAACGAAACTCCATGTATACATGTGGCCCCATCAACAGAAAAAGAAAACCATAACCTTTGGCAATAAGCTTTGTTCTCCGTACCCTGGAATCAACATACAGACACAGGTTTGGACCGCAGAAGATTTTTCAGCTTGATTAGAAAGACAATCAAGACGGAACAACCCGTGATTTTAGTACTCTTTTAGTTTTAGTCCGGTTTCGACGCATTTATATTCCAAAAATTTATTCGAAATATAGCAGCCGCACCTGTGTTGCGACGTCCAAAAAATCTGAGGAGTTGCCTATCATTCCAAAGACATTTCGAAGTCATTTGTAGTGAGATTTTCACAGTTTATTTATGGAAGCAATCGATTTTTTAGGGTGAGCGTCTCACAAGAAAGCACACAGATGCACCAACGCTGCGGCGGCCGTCCGCATCAGCTGGAAAAGTAGTCTCAGCTGAGGTACATGTTTTAGTAATAATAGAGTACCAAATAATTGCAACCTAGGTAGCTCCTTGGTTCTTTTGCTGAGGCGTGCTTAGGCCCTCTTTCCTATATCTGAGTTATTCAAATAGTAAGGGTTTGTAATTGCTGTTTGGTTCGCTTAACCACAGTTCTTTTTTGCGGATATGGTCCATCCCTCAAACAAGCTGCATGTGCTTATGGCACCGTACCATTAGAGGAGATATGCTCGGCCTAGGCAGCTTTCCTTGTTGAACAATCAGGAATTATCAAAACGCTGCGCGATTCCCCTTGCTAAGGAAGTGCAAGGGACCAGATCTCGCAGAAGGGAATGCAACCTATCCGGCTTGAATGTCTGCTTTACAAAGTGCTACATTATACATAGATTCCATTCGGGCCCCAAGTTCCGAAGAGTGTTTTTGGTGATGTCCCACAACACTACTAACGTGGCTGAGTTTGGAAAAAACTGAACTATTAGGCAGCGGCTGGGAGGTTTGGGCCTCTTCATTAGCATCTGCAGTTTTCTGTTTCTGTTTTGCAGTTCTGCTTTTCAATCCTTCGGCATAGCTAAAATCAAATTCAAAAGGTTAAGGCATGGTACTAACCCTCATGGATTTATTGTTACCCTCACTGAATTATTTATTTATTCAATACACGGACAACAAGCTGTTCCATAATAAAATAACTGCTAACCTCCACATAAGCGGAAAGATTCCGATCGCGAATGAACTAAAAATGGGAAGAGAACTAATGCAGCCGCGCATGATTACCCCAACTAGTGGCACCTCATGAATCAACCAAAAAAAACTAGACCTCAACTGCACTCTTTAGATAAAAACCACCATATCGAGACTAGAACTAGCACTCTTGCAATATAACAGTTGCTAAACATGCTAAAAGAGGAAAGTCAGATATACCCGTACCAGCAGCCAATGTGCCATCCAGCAATTAGCCTTCCGAACATGCTAGAACTTCGGGACGCAGGTATACTGGCTGAAACCCTGCGGAACCAGCATGTTGGGCAGCTAGCAGTCCTCAACAGAATAGCTATCATCGACTCTCGATGATCGCGGGGGCGTGGTCAGTGCATGATTACCTTGGCTCCTCACTCCTCTACTTAGCACCCACGGTGCGCGGTTGTTTGCAGCAATAAAAGCGTCCGTATTCTCTTTGTATACTGTATTCAAAACCACTGAACCACCCAAAGGGTCTGTTCAAAAAGGGAATCAACCCTTAGTCTCTAGCGCCCACGTGACAGTCTGGTGCATCGGCTAAAATAAGCCACTACTCCCGCGTCAAAGTTTTGACCCCTGGAGAAGAAACTGCTCAATCTTGAGCAAATTTTCGGCTAACTTCGCGATCCTAATGGCAGAATGCAACCAAGCTTGCTTTCAGTGCCTTGCTAACACGCAACTGCACACAAGGTTAGCCAATTCTAACCTAGACGCCCAAGAGCCCTAAACCAATTGATCTAATTGCGGATCGTGAATCAGCACTGATTCAAACCAGCTTACTTGGCACTAACGCACTAGCGAGAGCCAATCAAAGCATATACGGTTACTTTGAAAGTGATTTGATAGGAAAATAACGTAAAAAAGCCCAAAAAAGGATATGGCGCTTCACTTTTACAAAACTCCTATTATTAGCTACAGCGCAAATTCACTCAGGACACTAGTGACCCGCTACAAAGAGTACACTAAAACCGTAGAGTACACAGGAATTGACGACGTGAAGTACGAAAAATGTCGTTCCACCGTAGCACTTTTGCACAGCAGCATAAAGCAAGTTAGGGAGGCAAAAGAAGACCTCCAAACATTGTACAATGAAATAAAAGACGAGTACAAAAACTGCAAAAATAAGTCAGACAAAAAGAATATCATGGCCGAAATTGAGCAAATCGAAGAGGATTCTCAACTACAGGTAGCAATGGCAGAGGCAAAAGATCTGATCTACATGTTAACGGCGAGACTCGACGAATCCAAGAATACTCGTGAAAATATGGGAATTCGACTAGGATATGTAAATCTGAGAGCACAAAAAGACGATGTCCCAGTCAACGACGATCCAGAAATCGTTGAATACACTGCTGAAAATAGTGAGCAGGATGTCGTTGAAAACACTACTGAAAATAGTGAGGAAAACGTAAACAACTAGTCATTACCATCAGGATCTCAAGCATCAGACACGAATCAGAGGACAGCTAACACAGATGGCTCCGGCAGGGCATATTACTGATCAATAAAGCCTCCGCAAGCGTCTCTGCCCAAACTCTATGGAAACAGTGAGGATTTTCCAAAATATTGGGCAATTTTTGAAGCCCTGGTTTATAAAAGTAGTGAGCTTGAGCTTGACGTGATGGAAAAGATTCTTTTGCTAAAAGAAAGCCTCAAAGGGAAAGCTCAAACCGCAATAAAAGGAATCAAACTTATTCCTGACAACTATAACTGGATAATCGAAACACTCAAAGAAAACTACTGCGACCAGCCAACAAACAGAGCTCTGATCGTACAAAAATTAGTCAGTATGAGGCCAGCCATTAACACAGCTGCTAGTTGCAGTGATATCTTCGACCAAATTCGAATGCTTACAAATCATATGATCTCCACAGGCTGCGATGTCAAGAAAACCTGCGATCCTATGTGGGGAGAGACGATACTATCCAAGTTCCCACAGGACATCGTAAAATCCGTGCTGGTCGCCAGTCAATCAGATGACAAACAGACAATTAACGACTTAATGGCACTTCTCAAGAAGGAAAATTGCCGCCAATGTATACACTGAGAAAAGATTAGGCCAGCAAAACAACGGCATGGTCACACAATCAAGAGCGATGCACACCAGCTATCGACCCAATTACAATTACGGTACGGAATGCATATTTTGCCACAAGGGCAATCACTCAGCAGCACGATGCCGCACCGTCAGCGATCAAAGTATACGCCGAAGAGCTCTCAAAGAACAAAATCGCTGCTGGAAATGTTTCTCACAGACCCATGAAAGTTTTGTCTGCCAAAAGCAAGACTGTGCACAGTGTGGCCAGAAACACCATGTCAGCCTGTGTTTTGAAAAATACAGGCCGCATAGTAATTACCAGTCTGGCAGTCCGGCTGACGCCGGACCTCCAGACTTCTATTGGTGCTCGCTTCGCTCGCATACTGCGCGTTGAAAGCAAACACAAAAGTGCAAATGGATTGATCAAATCTGTTCTATCGCTCTCCTGAGAAACCCTTGATCCTGTAGGTGATAGCTTTCCTCCATATGAACGAAGTTTGCTCTTCAATATGAGCGAAGTTAGTGGCCGTGAAGAACTGAGGTAACCAATTCAGTGCAAATGTTATCTTGAAATGATTTAGGCTCAACTGTTTGTTGTAGTAGTTCAAGTGATAAAGGTCCACCGGTGTATATAAACGGGAAGGAAGGAGTGGTTCATTCAGACACAAACGGAATGGGAAGAGAACATGGATACGAAAGGAAACAATGTACATCTAGGTGATTTAGGTAGGAGGGTCCGACGAAACAGGATAAGCGTACCCCTCATGCAGAAATAGACCTAGCGAATTCCTATTACTTGTGGAAGCCGGCGCACCCTTATCACACCGTTGGACCCGACTCCAGGCGTTTCCCCACTTTTGGACGCCGGCGCACCTTTATCACACCGTTGGACCCGACTCCAGGCGTTTCCCCACATTTGGACGCCGGCGCACCCTTATCACACCATTGGACCCGACTCCAGGCGTTTTCCCACTTTTGGACGCCGGCGCACCCTTATCACACCGTTGGACCCGACTGCAGGCGTTTCCCCACTTTTGGACGCCGGCGCACCCTTATCACACCGTTGGACCCGACTCCAGGACGCCGGCGCACCCTTATCACACCGTTGGACCCGACTCCAGGCGTTTCCCCACTTTTGGACGCCGGCGCACCCTTATCACACCGTTGGACCCGACTCCAGGCGTTCCCCACTTTTGACGCCGGCGCACCTTATCACACCGTTGGACCCGACTCCAGGCGTTTCCCCACTTTTGGACGCCGGCGCACCCTTATCACACCGTTGGACCGACTCCAGGCGTTTCCCCACTTTTGGACGCCGGCGCACCCTTATCACACCGTTGGACCCGACTCCAGGCGTTTCCCCACTTTTGGACGCCGGCGCACCCTTATCACACCGTTGGACCCGACTGCAGGCGTTTCCCCCACTTTTGGACGCCGGCGCACCCTTATCACACCATTGGACCCGACTCCAGGCGTCTCCCCACTTTTGGACGCCGGCGCACCTTATCACACCGTTGGACCCGACTCCAGGCGTTTCCCCACTTTTGGACGCCGGCGACCCTTATCACACCGTTGGACCCGACTCCAGGCGTTTCCCCACTTTTGGACGCCGGCGACCCTTATCACACCGTTGGACCCGACTGCAGGCGTTTCCCCACTTTTGGACGCCGGCGCACCCTTATCACACCGTTGGACCCGACTCGACGCGTTTCCCCACTTATGGACGCCGGTGCACCCTTATCACACCGTTGGACCCGACTCCAGGCGTTTCCCCACCTTCGGACGCCGGTGCACCCTTATCACACCGTTGGACCCGACTTCAGGCGTTTCCCCACCTTCGGACGCCGGCGCACCCTTATCACATCGTTGGACCCGACTGCAGGCGTTTCCCCACTTTTGGACGCCGGCCCACCCTTATCACACCGCTGGACCCGACTTCAAGCGCTTCCCCACTTTTGGACGCCGGCGCACCCCTTATCACACCATTGGACCCGACTCCAGGCGTCTCCCCACTTTTGGACGCCGGCGCACCCTTATCACACCGTTGGACCCGACTGCAGGCGTGTCCCCACTTTTCGACGCCGGCGCACCCTTATCACACCGTTGGACCCGACTCCAGGCGTTTCCTCACTTTTGGACGCCGGCGCACCCTTATCACACCGTTGGACCCGACTCCAGAGGTTTCCCCACTTTTGGACGCCGGCACACCCTTATCACACCGTTGGATCCGACTCCAGGGGTTTCCCCACTTTTGGACGCCGGCGCACCCTTATCACACCGTTGGACCCGACTCCAGGCGTTTCCCCACTTTTGGACGCCGGCACACCCTTATCACACCACACCGTTGGACTCGACTCCAGGCCTTTCCCCACTTTTGGACGCCAGCGCACCCTTATCACACCGTTGGACCCGACCTCAGGCGTTTCTCCACTTTTGGACGCCGGCGCACCCTTATCACACCGTTGGACCCGACTTCAGGCGTTTCTCCACTTTTGGAAGCCGGTGCACCCTTATCACACCGTTGGACCCGACTCCAGGCGTTTCTCCACTTTTGGACGCCGGCGCACCCTTATCACACCGTCGGACCCGACTCCAGGCGTTTCCCCACTTTTGGACGCTGGCGCACTCTTATCACACCGTTGGACCCGACTCCAGGCGTTTTTCCACTTTTGGACGCCGCCGCACCCTCACCACGCCGTTGGACCCGTCCGGCGCCCACCCTTATCACACCGTTGGACCCGACTGCAGGCGTTTCCCCACTTTTGGACGCCGGCGCACCCTTATCACACCGTTGGACCCGACTGCAGGCGTTTCCCCACTTTTGGACACCGGCGCACCCTTATCACACCGTTGACCCGACTCCAGGCGTTTCCCCACTTTTGGACGCCGGCGCACCCTTATCACACCGTTGGACCCGACTGCAGGCGTTTCCCCACTTTTGGACGCCGGCGCACCCTTATCACACCATTGGACCCGACTCCAGGCGTCTCCCCACTTTTGAGACGCCGGCGCACCCTTATCACACCGTTGGACCCGACTCCAGGCGTTTCCCCACTTTTGGACGCCGGCGACCCTTATCACACCATTGGACCCGACTCCAGGCGTTTCCCCACTTTTGGACGCCGGCGCACCCTTACCACACCATTGGACCCGACTCCAGGCGTCTCCCCACTTTTGGACGCCGGCGCACCCTTATCACACCGTTGGACCCGACTCCAGGCGTTTCCCACTTTTGGACGCCGGCGACCCTTATCACACCGTTGGACCCGACTGCAGGCGTTTCCCCACTTTTGGACGCCGGCGCACCCTTATCACACCATTGGACCCGACTCAGGCGTTTCCCCACTTTTGACGCCGGCGCACCCTTATCACACCGTTGGACCCCCGCGTTTCCCCACTTTTGGACGCCGGCGCACCCTTATCACACCATTGGACCCGACTCAGGCGTTTCCCCACTTTTCGGACACCGGCGCACCCTTATCACACACGTTGACAGACTAAGCCCTTTATTATAAGTCATGATACTAACAAGCGACAGCCAAAGCATATGCCCTTCAACCATTCGAGTCGAGGGGACTGTCGAAATTTCGGTCAGAGGTCAAATAGGAAGCAATCCGATCCCAGAAAACGCAACAATTCATGCACAAGTGTGCGTGGATACTTCCATCATCTCTAACCGTAGCGTCGAGAGTCCAATAAGCGATCAGCTCGTGTTAATGACAGCCGAGGGCAGCGTATGGAATGCAAGAAAGCAACAATACGAGAAACTTTTTTTCGTTTTTGACTCAGGTGCACAAAAAACAGTTATTGACGAAAAGCTCGTAGAACAATTTGGTCTACCGAAGCATATGACCGAAAAATGTTCAATTTCGGGAATTGGTGGACGTATTGAAACGTTCAAAAGCCACATTTTTCTTCTTAAAATCGGAACTGCATTCGGAGAAGAGATTGAAATAACCGTGCAAAACAGACCGGTTATCACAAATGGGTTTCCATCCGTGAGACTCGAACAGGGCGATATCGCCTTTCTAGAAGCCAATGATATTTTCTTGGCAAACAGGAAATTACGTGGAGAACACCATGTTCCACGCATTTTGGTGGGTCTTGACTATTATCATGACCTTTTTACCGCCAATGGAGCAAGAGTGCCATCCGGGTTACACATCGCCAAAACAGTTTTTGGTCACACAATTTACGGTCGTGGTCTGTGCAGCGTGAGTCAGAATAATTCTGCTAGTTGCAACCTGACAGCTATACGTGAGGAAACAGAAGACCAGACGCGACAGGAAAACTCTGAGCTCGATGGCCCAACAGTGAGACAAAGGGGCGAAAATCCTGAATATTCTGGTGAATTCGTCCACGCCTACGGTTTCACATCTGTCCCATTTCTATTAAAAGAAGATGTGACAGATTTCGAGCACAACTGCTCAGTAGCCGTAAGGAAGCTACGACCACATCTCCACCCGTCTGCCTTCAACTCCAGCCCTCCTGTACTCCAGGCCAAGCCGCCTCCCACGCCGTCCAGCCGCCGTTCGCCTTCAACTCCTGCCATTCGTCGCCGCCCTTCACGTTCTCGTGCTGTGTTTCGGCGCCGCCCAAAAGTCGATCCTCGCCGCACCACGACAACAAGGAAGAAAGCTAAGATCAATGATATTAATAGTGATAATTCTTGTCGCCCGCCGGAGTATCATCGACAGATCGATGATCCTTGTAGTATTCATGTTTACCGCCGATACTGTACCTCCTGTGGAGGGGGCGGTGCTGACCCGTCTCGGGCTAGAGATACTTGTTCCTAGTCAGAATGACGTTGTAAGCTCTACGAGGCGCACTTTACTCACTATTCTCCTCGTATTGCTCATCTCCTGTACAGTAGCCAATAAATACATTATCCATCGCATTTACTGCGCATTCGGACAATACTAGTCCAAGAGTCTAAGGCGCCACCATCCGCCAAATCAGTCGCCACAATAGCAATCAGGAAGAGAGAGGCTAGTGATCAGTAGGTGGTAACGACAGAAGTGAGAAAAGGGTGCAGAGGCGCTAGATTCTATTGCGGAAGTATTGCAGTAAGTGCGATAGTTGGATAGTCATTGCGGATGATTGCAGTAGCCAGGTACAACTCAAAACCAAAATAAAAAAGAGCAAGTGTCTCAATATGCGGTTATGTTGGGAGGTCGTAATAAAATAGCAATGCTTAGTATAACAGGGTTGAAACAAAGACAAAACAAGAAAAATACACTGTGGAGAATCCTAGAAAATTTTGAAACGTGTAAGTGATAACGAATTATACCTAAGAGCGGCATCGACGTAGGCGTATCCAGGTAAGCCAAACCAGCATGCAGTTACGAAGGATGTACTGCAAAAATAGAATCAGCAGGGAAGGTTGAAGTAAAGGACTACTCAAAATGTAAACTATGCAGTAGCGATAGGCGCTGTTCAGCTGTTGTCTCAACGTCAACGAGGCGAAGAAGGCACAAAATAAGCTGATCTGTACATGTATATAAAAGTGAAAGTTTGTATGTATGTGTGTATGTATGTAATGAATAGAAATCGCGGAGGGTGGACCAATTCGCACCAAATTTTGCATGCACGTCCTTCGCGGGGCGGCAGAGGTTATAGGCTACTTGCACCTGGGATTATCGATTGATTTATTGATTATATCGATTTTATTGATTTTTCGTTATTTTTGTCCAAGAGTCGGTGGAGACATGTCTTCTGGAGTTTCTGAATACGCTGAGTACGAGTATGACAACCGTTTTGCGCCAAATTATCGACCTATTGATTTTATTGATTTTTCGCTCTTCTGCTTAATGGAGCTGTGAAGACATGTCTCCTGGGATTCCGCAATACGCTGAATACGAATATGACAACCATTTTGCACGAAATATTGATTTATTGGTTTCATCGATTTTTTCCGTTTTCGCTCGGGGACGGACAAGGACATTTCTACTGGGGTTTCTCAATACGCTGAACATGTATGTGACAACCATTTTGCATGAAATGGCAATTTGTCGATTTTATTGATTTTTGGCCCTTCTGCCCAATGGAGCGGTGGAGACATGCCTCCTGGGGTTCCCCGATACGCTGAATATGAATATGACATTTACTTTGTACGCGTGCATCAATTCAATGTCACCAAAATAGCTTTGCTAACTTTTCGACCACAAGTCGATGGGGAAGGGGCACTTGGGCTTCGCTAACATGCTGGTCACCAAAATTATAGAGATTTCAATGTTTTAGTGAATTTATCGGTGATAGTAATTTGCCTCAGCTGTGTGATGTAGCCAAGGTAGTAAAACACCCAAGCAAAGCCGGGTACGGCAGCTAGTTGTTAATACCGAAGAAGTCGCAATCTTGGCAGAGGAGCTCTTTCAATGGTGTCTGGAGCGATGTATGTATATATGTTTGATGTAAACAAAGAGGTGAGTGCGTTTAGTGCGTTGCGTCTACTCCGGTAATTTCGCACCTGCGGCCTGAATTTCGCCTGATTTCTTGGGAAATTTCGTGTAAATCGTATATTTTGCGAAATTCAGCCGGATTCCGTGTAAATTCTGGTTAAATCTCGCGTAAGTAGTGCATTCTCAAAACTACCGGTGGATCTCGCCTAAATGTCGGGTAAGCTCCCATTAAATCTGGTCGACCTGCGGATTTCTCCTAAATTCCGCCTAAATTCTGGGTAAATCCGGACAATGGTGAAAAACGAGAGAACTTTCGACGATTGACGTGCAGTAGCAAATCTCTTCACGAACTTCGTGTATCGGTGTTGAATGTGTTATTCAAAATGATTACTTCATAATTTTGATCAGAATTTACATGGAAACCAGCAAAATTTCAAACGAAAACCACCTAAATTGCACACAGTTTGCCCAACTAAAAACCATCGACGTAGAATACCCAGATCAAGGATACATTTGAGAGTTTCTCTCCTACTACCAAACATTCTTTTTTGAAAACTAACAAAATAAAGGGATGAAAATTGGAAATTTTGATAAAACGAAGCAAAGTGATAAATAAATAACTGTAACAAAAAAAAACAAAACATATTATGATTGCGTAAACTGAAGTACGAGTGAGCAAATAATAATAAGATGCTAAAGTGAAAGAGGTCCTAGAATTAAATGCTAGGATGTCTGAAAAAAATTGGTTTCTATTCCACATACACAGATTCGGGTTCCCAATTTTGCCCCTTTAGTGCTTTTGGGCGTTCGGTTGCAAAATGGGGATCAAAGTTGAAAATTATAGAATTTGCTCATGTCGAAAGCACAAAAACCATCTCGTAGATCCTACGAAGCAACAGCTCCAATATCTAACGACGTCGAGTCCTAGTTTCAATGCTGTAACGCTCTACCACAACCGCGTGGCGAAACACCTTGGGCGAATTTTTGGTTGCAACGCCAGAATTGCTGGCGTTGTCCCTGAACGATCGCGATAGATAATCACCGACCATCCTTCTCGATTGTTCATGTTTCAACGCGCATTTGCGCGTTTTCACCTGAATTCCTGTAAATTCCGGCCACAATTCCCCTAAAGTTCTACTGAAGTCCGCTTATTTTCCTCGAGGATTGCTCACGTTTTCTCTAGGAAATTAGCCGGAGTTTCCCAGGTATTCGGGCGGAAACCGCCGGTGTAAAATTACCAGAGTGTATGAGAAAGGATAGGATGAGTCGCATCGCGGACGCAGCTCAGACGCACGCATTTACGTCATCGTGGGCGGCAGCACTTTCCTTGACCGGCTTCATGGAAAATCCTTCGCAACTGAGTGCATGCATCTGACGCACAATTCTGGTATAGATTGCCTTAAATGAACTGGTGTTTCATCAAGACGCAAATGGAATGGAGAGAAAACGCATATGGGAGAAAATAATGTGCACCTAGGTTATTTGTGTAGGACAGGATTGTGAAGCGAGTGCCGGTTTCGTATACAATATTCTGCCCGTATGATATTCTGACCAATATGCGAGACTCTCACAGAACGCACGCCACGTTCCTTCCTCATCTTGGAAAATTCTCAGCGACAAAGAAATCTTCTTATGGGAGCACATCTATTGATGCAGCCCCCTATCATCCTCCTCAAGTCACTCTTCCTCAATATTGTAGCGTTGCTACGCTCACGAGTGCGTCGGAGCTTGAATTCCCATTTTTGATGGCTACAGCAATCTCTACTACTAGAGGATCTTCGCACTTGAACGAAACAGTACTGTGACCAGCTTTGAAAGAGTTGAATTTCTAATTCCATCTTCAAACACTGATTCCTACATCGAGTGCTCTCTTTAAGACCATCTCTACTTTTCATAATTGTTGCTTTGGTTCTTTCTGCGCTTTCCGGAGCTGTGCGACATAGTTGTATTGATGGGGGAAAGTGGGCGGAGTTTCCCATGCGCGGTTTTCGTCGCTGGGAGTTTCACAAGCCAGCCAGAAGTTCATGAGTGTAGTATCAAGGAGAGCAGAATATTGTACACCGCACTTCTCTTGCTGCAATGGACCCGTTCCCGGCGTCCCCCACTTTCGAACGTATGTGTAGAGTATAATTCAATTTTGGAAGAGTGATAAACATCCGATATCACCGCTGAAACAGACATCTCCCATCTAAAGAGGAACAACAATGAGTTAATAAGTTTCAACGACAGCGTAAAGCCAGATAAAAAGAGCATAATAAGCACAGCCTTCGTTAGTCATGCATTTTTTCCAGAAGCTCACTGTCTCACTCGGAAAACCTCTCAGAATGGTACCATCTTATACTAAATCCCAACATCGTCAACAGTTTAGAAATAGTTCTTTAGGAGTCCCCAAAAGTTCCGTTAGCGTTTGCAATTATGGCCGGCGAAGTTTCGGTGGAATTTCCGGATGTAAGGACTTTTTTCAGTTTTTCTTATAGTGCCTTTTTGTTGGAATGGGCTTCATACGGTTTCTATGTTTAGACTGATGACTTACACGAACCTGCAGTGAAAGCTGTTTGTGAGGACGCTGACGATGACAGCAGCGACTCAGATTAGTTTGAAAAGAATAACATCGCCATTACTCCGTGAAACTGGGCTACGTAGACACGACGATATTCCAGTGACCAGTTGAATATACGTCCAATCAGAAATCTTCCATCTTACGTCTCTGTAACTGAACTTACAATTATTAAATTAAATGTAAGTATTGATAAATATATTGTCTAACGAAGACTATGAGAAAGAGTTAAGATTTGCATCCATAGACAAAGCAAGCTGCACCTCTGACCACGGATGGTTTATGTTGTCTCAGCGAATACCACGAAGTTTACTAACCAGGTATAACACAGGCACAGTCAAGCTATGCGACTAGTTGTTGAACGAAACTAACCCAGGACCAGTAGGGTATTACAGCGCTGCGCTATACGTTACGCCGGTAACGCCAGACATGCCCACTCATAACAGAGAGGGAAAACATACGACGGAGAAAATGCCTCTCACATAGTATCGAGGCTATACACAATTCTAACACCTTCTCTTTAAGATGAGTAGTAGTGTAAATAAGAAGGCATCAAAATGGCACTAAATTCGTCTTACTACAGGTGACTATGACTGTTCTCTGCAGGACTTTCGCGTTGGGTTGACGTCCAATTGAATCGATGGCCTCCGATTACGTTGTGATCGTCGTAGAGGCGTCGGTGTGTGGATCGTAGTCACGTCAGCATCAGCGGTATCTGAAGACATATCGGCTGCATCCTCGTTCGTCTCGGAGCTGTCAGGGCTTTTCAACGTTGTGTCCTGTGCATGTGTATTGGTGGAGACTGGCGTCGTGTTTGGCGAAGCCTGGACTGGAACTATCGACAAGTCGAATAAATACAGCAGTGCTTTCTCCGTGTTCTCTGGAACGTTCAGGCGCATATAAGTTAGAGTAGAGTGCCGCAGTGCCGCCGATGAACGCGTTCCTCAATGAGAACATCATAGGTCGCGTGGCGAGCTAAAACATGGCCAGGTATCAATCTCGTTCCTTCTCGACCGAATTTTCGAACTCAGACCCTGTGGTCAGGTTTTAACTTCTTGGACGGATGCTGTTATGGAGGTTAAATCTATTACCTTTTTTGCGATCTCGCTCCTTCACGGCATTCTCTGGCATCGTCAACATTGTGAGCGTCATGCGTGTCTGACGTCCAAGGAAGTTTTCGGCCTGTGAACGTCCGTCTGATGACGTTGAGCAATTCGTTCTGCAGTACGTCTGCAGAAATTTCTGGAGTGCCTATAACGTTGCGCCACGACAGCACGACATCAGGTGAAGGTTTGTGTTGCCACCAGGAATGTGCGGAAGTAAAATTTTAAATCCCGTAAAACGTAAAACGGAAAACGGAAGGCCAAAAATGGGCGGAAAACGGAAAGCGTAAAACGGAAAACGGAAAATTTTGCCCATAGGTTTGTAACCAAAAGTCCTCCTCAACATTGGATTTCCTATGTATCTTCTTGATGAGCATAAGTGGTGACTCTTTTAAGTAATTAGGTAACTTCAAGTCTACTGATGGTACTTACTTCAAACGCCTAGGATATAGGGAGATCGAGGAGTATCTATCCTTCACCTAGTTACGAGAGATTATCAGAATTATATAATCAATGAGCATATTTCTCACTGAACTTACTTACTAAGACGATGAACTGTAAAGTGTGAAAAGTGCGACTTCTCTGCTTTACTTTAGAGCAGACCTATTCTGCAAAAATTCAGACAAAAAGGTAACTACGGTAGTTAATACATCTGCAATCTGGGGAGGATCACGTTATTCACACAGGATCCCGTTGGAGCGAGTTAGCGAGTGAGGAAGGAGGAGAAGAACAGTGCGTGGCGAATGTGAAACACAAGCAGCATATCACGCAAAACATTAGGCGCCAACGGCACCAGTGTGAAGCTCAATCATCATCTGACTAAAACAGTGACAATTGTGATGTAGCCTTATGCTTTTGTCAAATAGAAAGTCTACATCATGCGTTGCTTCGCAGAAAGGCTTGATGCTCTTACCATGGCACGTCACAGTTTCATGGAAATCTATTAAACAAAGCGCCGTAAGGGGGCTAGAGCGGTTAGACATACGGGGCGGCACTCATGGACACCGCAATCTTGAGGCGCAGACTGTGCGGCGAAATGGCCGATTTCCATGGACGCAGACACGTTTGTTTCGGGACTCGCAATTACGTCACTGCTGGCTCTCCCGCATGCACGAGTTAGCGGTTTCATCACCTTCGCTGGCGGTCTCGCCGCATAGGAGTGAGGGAGTGTTTACGAGCTTTCAGGCTGCGCAATGTACGCAGCAGGAAAACCACCCTTCCACTTTTGCGACGCTGTGTGCACTTGCAGGAAGAAATGGACGGGTGGTATGAGAGCTGCAGCGTCTCGGAAGCTCCGGTGAGGCTGGACCTACGCGGTCGCCTCATCTGGTGGATGCTATTGTCGCATCCCCCGCTGAATTCTCGCAGCGATTGTGTAGTCACGACATCCGTTCGTTTCGAGAAAGCTTCTGCACTAACAAAGAGTAAGAGCCTCTGAATATGAAGGCATGACATTGTGTATCCAATCAACTATATACGGATACGGGTCCACCGATGGAGAAAGGACCCGCCGTGGCCCAGTGCTGTGGGGAACTCTATGACACGGGTCCAGCGATGAGAAAAGGCCCGCCGTGGCCCAGTGCTGCGGGGGACACCGAGATACGGGCCCACCAATGGAGAAAGGGCCCCCCGTGGCCCAGTGGTGTGAGGGACGTCAGGACACGGGTCCACCGATAAAACAAGGGCCCACTGTGGCTCAATGGTGTGGGGGACGTCAGGATACGGGTCCACCGATGAAGCAGGGGCTCGCCGTGGCCCAGTGGTGCGGGAACTCCATGACACGGGTCCACCGATGGAGAAAAGGCCCGCCGTGGCCCAGTGCTGCGGGGGACACCGAGATACGGGCCCACCAATGGAGAAAGGGCCCCCCGTGGCCCAGTGGTGTGGGGGACGTCAGGATACGGGTCCACCGATGAAGCAAGGGCCCGCCGTGACCCAGTTGTGTGAAGGACGTTAGGATACGGGTCGACCGATAGAGAAAGGACTCCCCGTGGCTCAGTGGTGTGGGGGACGCCAGGATACGGGTCCACCGATGGAGGAAGGACCCGCCGTGGCCCAGTGGTGCGCGAACTCCATGACACGGGTCCACCGATGGAGAAAAGGCCCGCCGTGGCCCAGTGCTGCGGGGGACACCGAGATACGGGCCCACCAATGGAGAAAGGGCCCCCCGTGGCCCAGTGGTGTGGGGGACGTCAGGACACGGGTCCACCGATAAAACAAGGGCCCACTGTGGCTCAATGGTGTGGGGGACGTCAGGATACGGGTCCACCGATGAAGCAGGGGCTCGCCGTGGCCCAGTTGTGTGAAGGACGTCAGGATACGGGTCCACCGATGGAGAAAAGGCCCACCATGGCCCAGTGCTGCGGGGGACACCGAGATACGGGCCCACCGATGGAGAAAGGGTCCACTGTGACTCAGTGGTGTGGGGGACGTTAGGATACGGGTCCACCGATGAAGCAAGGGCCCGCCGTGACCCAGTTGTGTGAAGGACGTCAGGATACGGGTCGACCGATAGAGAAAGGACTCCCCGTGGCCCAGTGGTGTGAAGGACGTCAGGATACGGGTCCACCGATAGAGAAAGGGCCCGCCGTGTCCCAGTGCTGCGGGGAACACCGAGATACGGGCCCACCGATGGGGAAAGGGCCCACTGTGGCCCAGTGGTGCGGGGGACACGGAGATACATGTCCACCGATGGAGAAAGGCTCCACTGTGGCCCAGTGGTGTGGGGGACGTCAGGATACGGGTCCACCGATGGAGGAAGGACCCGTCGTAGCATGATGGTGTGGAGAACGTTCACTTTAGTCCGATAGTGTTGAGAATGCCAGGATGCGAACCCGCCCCTAGAGAACGGATCCGGCTTGCCCTAACTGCGAAGAAGGCGCCAGAACACGGGCGCTCTGATGGAGGAAGGGCCCGCCGTGGCCCAGTAGTATGGATAACACCAGAATACGGGTCCGCCAATATAGGATTGGTCCGCAGTGACTCAGTAAAGTGGAGAATACCAGGATATGATTCAGGCCTAATAGTGAAGATGGCGCCAGAATACGGGTCCACCGATGGAGGAATGCCCGCTGCGGCCCAGTAGTCTGGAAAACACTCGGATACGATTTCGGCTCGTCCAATAGTGTGGGGAGCGGCAAGATACAGTTCCGCCGATGGAGAACGCGTCTGCGTTAGCCCGGTAGTGAGGAATACGCACGAATACGCCATACGATGGAGAACGAACTTCTCATGCTCATACTCAACTCATAAGAAGGACTTCATGTTTTTTGGCCCATTGGAAGTTTGGTTCTGCTTCTTTATCAATTTTCTAGAGATTTGGCAAGTGTGAAGCGTATGCACATGTCCCAAGTGGCGGCCCCACCCCACTTTCTAGCGTCTCGAAGGGGCGCTAGTTCTATATAAGTTCACCCCACATTTCTGTGGAACATTGTTCTTTTTTTTTTGAGATTTTGAGGAGAGCACTCATATGGCATATTTGTAGCAATGATGGAGGCCGTAAAAGTCAAACAAAATAGTTCGAATTTCATAAATGGCGTTTTGACGTCAATTTTGACGCCACTGTTGTGTACTCATATGCATTGGGCATCGAAACACGTGAACCCTCTTCAGGATAGGAAAATACCCCAAAAACAAATACCTCGTCTCTTTCCATAATTTCCCGGGATTTTCTGTTTTCCGAGCTAAAAACCCGTAAAAAGTAAAACGGAAAACGGAAGGCCAAAAATGGGCGGAAAACGGAAAATTCCGCATATCGCTGATGTAGACCGATCCTAAAAACTCAATATCGTCTTCTTTGTCTGCTCTTCTGTTGGCAGAATCGGTCTTTTGCACTGTCTTTCAATGTTTCTGAGGCTGATGAAAGAAAACGTGAAGAAGATTGCATAAGTATCCAAGATGACGCAAAAACGCTAACGAATCCTAAAAAGATCCCAATACAAGTTCGAAATCTAACAGGAGGACCACGGTGGCGCCGGATTGCATATCGAAAACACTTACATGAACCTGAGTAGATCACATTGTAAGAACGTCGGTAGATTTCGTCAATAGAGTTAATTGGCAAACACATCCCACCAATTCATTGTGTCATGATAGCTGTTCAGACTAATAAGATCAGTTTTTGTGTAATCCTGAAGTGGCAACGGCACATAGTCATACAAACAAGTTTTTATCATGAAGCTCAAAATTTCATGAATAGATGAACCTATTGGGGAAGAGAGCATATGTTCTCGGCTAATTGCGAAGAGAAGAATATTAGGTCCAGAATACTAGAGTGATCACGTGTGGGAGCAAATAGATGTTGCTCAAGTCCACAACTTTCAAAGTAACGAAACGTTGAGGAGATGGAGTAGAAGAAGTAGTGGTTTGCCAGTTCACATCAATAATAAAGTCACCCAAAACAATTATTTGATCATTTTTCGAGCAAACACATTATACCTTCCATCTCTAATGTTTATCGCCACAAAACTTGGAAGAATTCACGTTGCGCCGTTTTACGTTGTGTATTTTGATTCGTTTTTTTGGAATGGGGTGAGACTAAATTTTAAATCAAGATATGTTAGCGTATCAACATCAATGGCAAATCCATATTGTCCTGTACTTTGCTGCTAAAAAATCACATGCAACAACTTTATTTTTGTCAGTAAGTAGATGCTGTCGAATCCGGAGTGTTATTTCCAACGAACCCATCCCATCCTTCTCCATGGCATGCCTGTTGGTGTTATACTAGTCTGAAGTGCCGACAGCTTCAGCAGCAATCGAGGGGAGGATGGCAGCAACTGGCAACCACTGTTGCTAGGGTTTCCGCTCGAACCATTACGCCGTTCAGGCTGCGTTCGTGCTACACAGTTGTCAGCGTTAGTGAATGTTGGATTGGTTCAAATGCTTTCTTGAGAATGTTTGTTTTTTTTTTTGGAATTTTCGTAACTTCGCCAAATTATTACTTTAGTGGGCCACATCACAAACATAACTGGCTAGGAAAATTGTCCAAAAAAGGGTATCCCATTCATGCTCTTTGCTCAGCATTGGAACAGTCACGAAGCAAAATATCACAGACTGCTATCTGTGGGCTGTAAAATAGGCCAAGTGTTGCAAGAAGGGTCACCAGTGGATGATGCTCACACGACACTTAACAGTCCAGTGATTGTTGTGACGTTCGCTCAGCAGTGAAATATGAAAAAGCGCTTATTGAGGCTTCGGGGCGCATCGACGGCTTTTTTGCCAGTGTATCTGGTACATTTTGTTGCAACGCACTCCATTTAGATCATTTTAGTGCGTTCAGATGCAAAAGTAGCTTGAAGTAGAGAATACTGCAAAGAAAAACACTTGGGGGAATGTTTATCTACTTTCCTCCAATGGCGAATTGGGTTGTACCCAAGTCAAACGTGAGATCGCTAAGCCGTATGCAACGTGGGTACATCAGAACGTGTTGCTCGCAGCGCTAACGGCAATCACCTAAATTGGAGAAAAGTGGAGTCGTGGTACATCTTCAGACTATGACCAGTTCTGATAGCAGCGAGCTCGCACACTCTCTCTCACACATTCACAGCGCAGAAATGCATGATTTCATTTTCTTCGGAAGTTTCTTACCACAGGAGGGAATTTATATCTGAAAGAAACTAGTCTTTGGAAATCAGGCCAGGACGTTTAAATCAACCTAACACTTTCCAGGTAAATTTTATTCGATCATTCGACTATTCGAATAATCGAATATCCGAAGACCGCAATATTCGAGTATTGGAATTGGCATGCTTTTAAAATTTTTAGTTCGAATATTATTCATTTTTTCTAATGGTTGCGAGGGGCTCGAATATTCAATATTCGAATATTCGAGTCTTTCGAATGTTTTGACTATAGATCCCACCGTCACTATTCGCCAAAGTTCAGTATTTGCATATTTTTTGCAGCAAAGTGTACCTATATGTAGAATGCTGGAGAAGTTGTCGTTAGTGTCGATCTGTGAACCTGTTTTGACTTAGCCATGAAATATATCTCCAATAGCCAGTAATGCGCACAGACTTTGTAAAAACGACGTTTGCAGAAGTCACCGTCAATAACTGTCGTTTTTTCTTCCAAAATCGGATAAATGGTGTCCAATATAGGATGTTGGGGTGCCATTAGACAGGTGTGATTGAGCTGTTTCCAAAAATGTGCACTAGGGTTACTGTACACGGGATACACGCTTTCAAACTACCAGAAACAGATTCCATTGTGGCAACTGCTGCTAACAATAATAATCTACTTAGCAGGACTCGGAAGTAGAAGAGAATCTAGCTAACTCGCCAATTCGAGAACTCTCGTTTTCCATGTCACCTTAGTACATTTTTGATGCAGTTCTCACAATCGAAAGGAGAGGTCCTGAACTCAGTTCATTCTGTTTCTCGTTGCGTTGAAACACATTGCTCACAGCGTGACCCTATTGTACATACCTGTATGAAAAGAAGTCATATCTATCTAAAGGCACCTCAATTTCCTTTTTGTCATCATCTAGCGGATATTGAAAAAGCGACGGTTGGCGGCGGTGAAATCTACGGGCAAACCGTCTTCTTTGCAAGGCCTTTGTACAGTATTGTGTCGCCAAAATACGGCAGACATAGTTATAGTTCGGTAGCTGTAGAAATTACATCGAACAACTACTTGGAATGACCGTAGTTTGGTTGCTTGTTGTGCGATCGCTTGGCAAAAGTTTCTTACGCGTCCCAGTGTAATCAACTTCTCTGATAACTGTCCAGCACGAACGCAGCCCGAACGGCGTAATGGTTCGAGTAGAAACCTTAGCAGCTGCCATCCTCCCCTCAGTTGCTGTTAAAGGGGCGAAAGCTTGAGCAGCATTCGAGGAGAGGATGGCAGCAACTGGGAACCGTTGTTGCTAGGGTTTCTATTCGAACCATTGTGCCTTGTGGGCTGTTTTTGTGCTGCACAGTTATCAGAGCTCGTTTCTTTATAGTTCGATTTCACTAATCTCTATCAATGGCATGTTCATTCAGTACAAGATTTCACTAGGATTCATTAATTTGCAGTGTAACATACCCGAATTTCATCACATTGCAAACGTTACCTTTTTTTAGAAGTAATCGCGTTTCGCAGAGGATGTTGGTGGTTAGATCAAGGACTATCAAGATGCTTTCTCTTTTTTTTGTGCAGCATTCCAAAATGATATCCCTCTCGACGAATACTATGCAAATGCTCGAATTCAATAGTTTCAAAAAGTGATGTTCGACAGAGGACAGCAAGGTTTGTTAGGTGACTACCCATATTCTTAGTTTGTTTCACTTTTCTACTCCTAACCAACTTCGAGGCCTAATTGAGGCTCACATTTCTTCTAGCGTTGGCAATTTCCCCAAAATTTATCCGCATTTAACGATGAGGGGAGGAGTTAGGAACATTTTTGTGCATTTTCACAAGGTTCCCCCCTAGACTTTCACGTTCATCGTACAATATTTATTTTTACAAAAGTATAGATAGTTCGACCAATTGGTTTATTCAATGAAAATGGAAAACTTCTCAGTGCTAAGAATTTTTAATTGAGCAGAAGCAGACAGACCTTTGCGTGGAGGCAGAAATTTTCACTTTTTCCATTCAGTCAGCATTTCCCTCAGTCTGCCATTCAAACCGTTTCTATCCGTTCCGCACTGACCCCGACAGTTTTTCAAGGCCAGCCTCGAGAATAAATTGCACACAGCGTAAAACCGTTAGGTAACTGCCAAACCAATTCTACTGCGATATGGACTGCTCGTTTCTGCCTCCTGGTGCTCCACCATGTGTTCCACAAAACAATCAGGTGAGAAGTCCACGAAGAGTTTAATCCAAGAGGAGGTACCGACATACGTGCAATGATAACGACTATTGACTAGCATATCTATCATTTCGCGCTTTCTCGCGCATCCCATGGTTTTCCATTCTCGAGTACGTACGTTTATGATATCGTCCATCCAAGCGTCATTCCAAATTATGTGATTTTCTGACGAATTGAAAATTTGCTGCAGAAGAATGCAGTTTTCTGCTGCTCACTAGCTATTACCTGAACTTTTCAACGGTGGCTATCCTTCTTTTTTTTTTCTTGATGGCCTAACCGGAGAAACGCTCTAGGAACCTATCCGACCTTACTTGCTCTTTTTCATCGCAAGCAATATGCATTGTTTTCCGAATATGTGAGTTATGTTTCCTGTTTCATTTCCACTATACATGCTGGGTGAGCCCACAGTTCCCAGTAAGTCTCCCGGTGAGGGTATGGGGAATCCTTGGATGATGTGTGCATGTCAAGACGTTCAGCTTTGTCTAAAAAACAATTTTTACGATGTCGGTACTTGTCCATGTGGAGTATGGCACCTTACATCGCCATGAACGGCATCTCTCTATGATGCGCATCAATTGCGAATGGACACTTGAGCAGAGACGAGCCAGGTGGCATAAGGTGCTACACTGTACCTTAAACTTATCGTTAGGTGGGACTTAAAATGTGAAAAAAAAGTTCTTAAAATGTGAAAAAGAGTTAGGTTTAAACGAATACAAACTGAAACTTTTCAAAAATATATACTTCGGGTAGATTCGCAAGCTCAACATTGACATGTGAGTTTTCACCAAACGCACGTGTTCTTCAGTTTGTCTTTAGAACTCCGGATGTTATTCCTTTTAGATTTTTCTCACTGGTACTCTATATACATATATTCCTTCTCTTCATCTTGCCTGTTTGGTTAGCATGGCATACACAGATCAAATTGTAAATCACACAGATGTCTTTCCTTTGCACTTAACTGTACGTGAAATTATGAAAAGAAAAAATTGTTGAAACAAGCATGGAGCGACATGAGCAATATGACATGGCGACACAACATACAGGTGCATGAACGTCATTGAACGTCACTGTTTCATTTATAAACCTCCCTAGGCGTCATTTCCTTTCGCGTTGCTTCCATCTTGGTGCTGGCAATCTTAGATGGAACTGCAGTCATGAGCTTTTATCCCCAATGAAATGAGAATCTCCAAGGTTTTGTGTTTCCTCTACCTCCATGGATCACCAATTTCGAGTTGTTTTGTTGTCAATGATCCGTAGTAATAGCCTGGTCGATGCGAGGATGTTGTTCAGCCACAGCCAGCCTGCGTGGTTTTTTTTCGCGTTCAATAAGCACATTCATGTTTTCACTGCTTCTATAACACGAATTCAGATCATAATATTATCAAATGGAGCATTTGGAGGGTTCCTGTGTTCTAGCATTCTCTGGTCTAAATTATCCTCTTAAATCATCGCAGTGCAACAAAATTTTCAAGTCAAACAAATCTTCCGGACCTGCTTTCTTACTTTTCATAGGGAATGAAGACTTCGAAGTTTATCGAGGAGATATTAATTATCACATGCAGTTTTAACGCTAATCTCGAATAGGTCTTCCAAGTTTTTCGGGCGCTTGTTCGAGATGAGCTACGCCTAATTTTTCCCACAAGCATGTGCAGGTTTGGGACACCTCACCCAAGTACGAGCACAAAACAGTGCATGTTGGCCATATCCGTGCTTTCTAATCACTAAGTGCTTGTTGGGTGAACGAGAGCCTTGCCAATGTTTCACTGATATAGTCGCCATCATGGCTGCCTCACCCCTAGTCAAGCTCGCATATAAACACCGTATTCTACAGGGTAATTTTCATTGGATGCGCATTTTAGACGACCGTGCGTCTATTGGATGAAGGATAGGGTCAGTCGCATCGCTGACGCAGTCCAGACGCGCGCGTTTGCGGCCTCGCGGAGGCTGAACGTTCGTTTGATTGACAATGTACATACTGCTTGGACCGGTCTTCAGTTAAAGTCCTCCGCAAAATGGATACCTGCTTCTGACGCCTGATTGAGTAGGCACAAAGTATAAATTGCGCTTAGGTCAGCTTACCGAAAAATAAGTTTAACTCTTAATAGATAAGCGCACAGGAAACGTGGATAACGAGCTAGAGGTCAGTGTTGAAAATTGCTTATGTTAATCACATCGTACCACGAATATCCACTTCCACCAACTATGCTTTGCTTGTAAGATAATCTTTCGATTTATAGGGTTAGGAAATAAGTTCGGGTGGTCTTTTTCAACTTGTATTTTTTTCACAGTGATCTGGACCTTGCTCCACTTGCCGTCATAGTCCATTTTGTAGCTCTTGATTTGCTCTTTGCAGCCACTGCAACTCTATTTTTCAATTCTCGCTTCATCTTGTTTTCTACTGCATGGGTTGTGACCACTCAAGTCGATAAAGTTGAATCTCCCCGCAACCAACAATCGTTTGACTTCAATTATGGACCGAATGTGGCTCAACCAAAATGACTAGAAAGAAACTTTAATGTGGGGGCCTTTCACTACTACCGACTCTACAGGTTTAGTGCAATCATACACAGCTTATTTTGTTCACTTTCCTACTGATACCTCGCCCACCTGAATTGCTATAGGTTTACGTTCGAACTGTCATACTTTCTACGAATCATCTCAAGTAATCATAATAAATAACAATTCCGTGAGCGCATATCTTTGCTTCATGCTTGGTCTTATACACACAAAGAGCGGACGTCTTATAGGTCTAGTAGACTCTCCATAGTTTCCGTTACCAGACAGATATGTTTCTTAGCTCCTCATTCTGGAAATGTCCTTGCACTAAGGTATCTGTTGCGATTATGTAAGCAAGAGAAAGAGAAAATATGATACACCAACTCCCCTTATCACTCCAACGTTCAAAGGCAGCACCCACGGAAATTTCATTCATTTTGGAACGTTCCGTGAAGACTAGAAACCCAACCGTTTCCTAGACATAATCCAGAATAGTGGATCAGCGTGAGGTCGTTCGACCGAGTTGCAGCAACTCCGAGCGAAAAATGGCTTAAATGAGAGAACCAAGCTCAGTATTGAGAAAATAACAGTTGGCCCACGCCCGAGCCTACTCCTAAACTTTGATAGTCATTATGCAGCATATTTATTCGAGTTTCCAGATAACATTCACCACTAACCCTGTTTTCTGGTTTCAAAAAGATTCTATTAGGTTGTCCCATAAATAATGGCCGTTTTGGAGGTGCGCATTCCAAGGTGCGTAATTCAGCTCAAATTTGAGATTTTCCCTTAGAATAAAAAATATTATGATCATCATTCCCTGCACATTTTAGAAGTACAGTGAAACTCATGTGAGGAGAAAAGGTTAAATCACAGAGGTCAACGAAGTGCGAGTGGTCAATTTTCGGTACACATTGATTCGCATGAATTTTCTAGCCAAAAATTAGATTCACCGCAAGCTCGAAAAGATACCCTATTAGGCAAAGATCTGGCCAACACACCATTACAAGGAGAGATCCAACGTCTCAGTCAGTGAAATTTTTCATGGTAGGATGTGAACCTGTGTGAATTTGCCCGCCCCGCCAGTGGACATACACTTTTTCGGCTCACCGAAACTGAGGCATTTTCAACCTAATTTCGAAGCCAACCCCAAAATGGTAATAGGCGAGGCATTTAGGAAATTCTACTAGTGCCTTGGTCTAGCTACTTCGAACACCTCGAGTAGCATTCCATCTCCCAGAAAAAGTTACCGTTTTCCAAGATGTCAAAGTTCGTTGAATATATCCAGATCAACCTCAGCGATGCAAACAAGACAAAAGTACATTTTAATAAGCAATGTCTACTCATCACTAAAAGTGGCCCATTTTCACGGAAAATTTTGCAACAGCGTTTTTTAGAGGGATTAAAGTAAATGGTGTCGCAAGTGAAGCACTGACCGGTAATGCTTTTGTTCAAAATTCATTTTGCCCATTTTTGCCCTGTTTGGCTGCCAAGAAAGCAAAGCGGCCAGTGATTTGATTGCTCCCAACTGGCTGCTATTATTTTTACAGACTGTTTCAGAATCCTCGTCTCGCCTCCAGAACTATGCTTTCGTTTCTGACAAGTTTCGTGATCATCACCTGGTCAAATTTGAGAACTCGTATCCCTCTGGAAGTGTTTCTCTAGTCACAGCTTCTCCGTGCTTACAACGGGACCACCTGGCCAAATGCAAAGCTAACACCAAATCTGGCTTTTGTCCCAATAGAGCAAAAAAAAATAGTCTAAAAATTGGGAGAGCACAAAAACCATGTTTTGCCTCATCGTACACTTTCGTTTGCAGAAATCTTAAAAATTGTAATTGAGTAAGCCTTTTCAGGATGCAGATAGAGCAGGTCTTGCTCTTTATAAAAGTCTAAAGCTTGTCTATCTAGCTTCAGAAGTAATGGATTATGAGCTTCCAGAAATGCATCACTAGGTTGCGGCCATTTAGCATGGGACAACCTAATAGAAAGCAAGTTGTTTTCGAATTAGATATCACAGGGTTACGGAGTGGCTGTAGTTTTCACTACCTTGTTTTTATTACCTATGCTTTTGTGAAACCACGGGTACCATTGTAGTTGCTTTGCAGCTCGCCTAAGTTACATAACCAGTAGCACGTACCTTGAAGGGATAGTAACGACCTGCATTTTTCGAACATGTGATCCGAGGCCAACAGCTCCATAGCGAAGGCCTCTCACAAGACCTTTTCTTCAGCGAAGGCCCTTTTCAGAATCTGGGCATAATTAGAAAATACTTTGAAATTCTCTCTAATCATCAGAGAATGGAGTAGGACAAAGCATGGGTATTGGGCCAAGAAATAATTGAGCCAACATTGTTCAACAACCTGTGATCCTCCCGCGTTACTCACCAATTCCCCTTCTCGCTTTTCACTTTAGACTGCTTAACGGAAAGGGATGCGTTATCTTCTTACTCATCCTTACTGTGCTCCTTCCCCCTTTACGACCTCATCGCAAACCTAACATCTCCATCAGGCTTTTATGATGCGAATAACTAAGCCAACATTGTCGAATTTCCGAGAGGGTCGAATCACCCGCTAGAAAAATCGGTCAACTTCTAAACTCGATAATCCATCAACTTTTTCTATTTTGGAGCGCTCGAGATTCTTGTGTCACGAGCGTCAGGCATGACCCGCTGTGCATCATCAACCTGGTATGTTCTCTGCAATAAGCCCAGACAAATCGCATGACTACATACGAACCTGATCTGAGTTCATCGTTCGTCTTATTTTATACCAGAACAACAGAGTTCTATCTAGCCAAATTAAGTGCTTGAGATCTACCAACGTGGCGAGCTCTGAGTGTCATGGTAAGTGGTGTTGTTGAGTGTGACAGAGCAAATTACCTTAAATTGCTCAGATACGTGCATAAGTCTGCATCTCGGCACTAGATTTAGGATCGAGTTGAAATAGAATACTTCAACTAAATTCATTGTTTAGCTCAAATCCGGTCCGAAACGATTCAAATTCCCTTCTCATAATCCCAAAAAGGTTGAACACTCCCCTCTCCCCGAATGTCCGAATTATCGGCTTATTCAAAATTGAATTCTTGAATTGGTATATGTCTACTAGGTGGATGAAAATTGTTGGTGCTCGCAAAAACTCTGTACTTTCAAAAATATGCGTTCTCAGACAAAATTCCCCAAACCGGCAGAACTCAAATGCTTCCAGTAACATTATATGAACCAGCCTGATCGTCCGGCTAATGCCGGACTCTCAGGCTTCTTTTCTTGCTCGCTTCGCTCGCATATTTTCATTGTCCTCAGATAAGATTGGTGCAGTCGGATGAACAGACACTATCCACAGAGAAGTATTCCTTACCGCTGACCCACTATGGACAGCTCCTTTCCAACAAATCGTGGTAACGCATTTCGGTTCGCTATGGTGGACGGGAATATTGAAAATTGACCGAGTAAGTGCAAACTGGGATTGGACCTGAACAATGGTGCACCCTTATCACCGTTGGGATCTATCTCCAGAGGTTCCTCCACTTTGGAACCCCTGTACACTGTTATCACGTCGTTGAACCCGACTCCAGGCGCTTCTCCGCTTTTGAGCGCAGGCGTACCCATATCACGCCGTTGGACCCGACTCTAGGCGTTTCCCCGCTTTTGGACGCCGGCGCACTCTTATCACACCGTCAGCCCACCTCTAACACTCCACTAAGGCATAGCCCTCCTCCGTGTCATCCATCGTTCGCCTGGTTCCTCCTATTCGTTTTGAGGTGTCCTACCCTTCACTTTCCTTTTATACGGTCCTGTAATCAAAAGCTTAACTCATTCATTCCGACAGTGATCAAAACAACTGTCAGCCATTAACATGTCTGAACATGACAAAAATGGTCCGAAACACCTGTAAATCAAGGTAAAAATGAAAGTTTACCACATTTTCGTACATAACTCGACGCGCTGAACACGATGGTATAGGTATTTTCAATTTTTGATGGCTGGTTCTCGTGCACACACACGCACACACACACACATGAACACACAAAAACGTGATGTGTTGCAGGTTACTCTAACCTAATTTGTCTTTATCTCTGTAAGATGAATGAGTCTAAAGAGCGGAACATGCCGCTTTCCAACTTCCCCCACGAATAAGCCCTAAACAGAGCCGTAGAGTTGGTCACTATCCAGACGGCTGCGAAGCCTTTCCACCTTTGTTAGAGAGAACTCAGGCACATGCTCGTACAAAAACGTCAATGTTGTTTTGTCTGTGTGCAGGGATCCAGTCTGCTGGAAAACTCTATTTAAATTACTTTCTTTCTAGTGGACGACAAAAAATAATCGACTGAAATAAACTAATCTTAGCCATTTTTTCCTCTCAATATAAATAAACGTCGAGTAAATATCGATTTCCAACAACATGCCAGTACTTTTCAGTCACCTTGTTGTGCAGTACTCAGTCCTAAGTATACTCAGACATCCACCTCACTTTTTCTTATCCCCGTTCTTATTTCCAGAAGAAGTGAAATTGGACTACATATCCTAAGCACATGGAGAAACGCCTCCGAAAGGTTTTCCACCTCTACTGAGAAAGGAACAAGCGCTATCATATTTTAGTGCCGGCAATCTAATTAAAGTCCTTCACTTACTTTCTTTTTTTTCCTTCACTTCAAATTTACGTGGTTTTACCTTCTCGATCGATATGCATTGGTTCCACTTCATGCCTTCCCTTTACTTTGAACCTGAAGCAGCTTCTTCTGCCATAAATAATACAAGTGTTGAGCTCTTAACCACTTATACACCTGCCTTTGAAGCAAGTCTACCGCGACCTCTTACAAAGTGTTGGTAGTCCTCTGCCGTTCGGAATGTTAGGTCAAGGGTATATCCCATTTTTGGAGGAATTTTCTAAAATTGCGTAACAAACTTAATTGTGGTCGAGTGAGGTGAAAAATGATGTTTAATGACCCTCTGTCGGACATTCCCACACAAGGTGTGCCGCAATGACGAAGAAACTAGCGAATGAGTATTGCAGTTCTCGTATTTGTACAAAATTCTGCGTCTTGAGTTCCGGCCGTGATCCATTTCGAACATACACATCTGTTCTAAAAAGTAATTTTGTAACTATTTATTTGTTCACTGCTTTGAAATTTCCAATCGTATTTCTACGCGCATCTTGTCACTCACTGTTTTCATTGCCATCCTGAAAATCTGCATCTTTCGTTCTTCCACGTTGCCTGAAATCCTTCCGTTGGAGCCGATGTACTTGAATGAGTTACTTATACACATTATGCTTGTTAGTCTAGATGTAAGAAATAGAAATCTTTGAATAGATCTCACTGCCCTACAGCTAGCTATATGACTGCTCGTTACAAGGTCTGAAAATCACATCTGACTACTACTTGATACTGCCCATAATTGTTTTGACAACGTGTTTTCGGCATAAACAATAGGATGATGTCGTTCAGTGTCACTAGTCATGCTGACATCCCATCGTGGCACCGAAAAAACATTCATTGTTGGGGCGCAACTCCCTGCAAAACGTCATTTTCAGTATCTCTTAGACGGAGAAGTGCTTTTTTACGTAACTGCCGCTTATGCTGACCAACCTTAACAGTAACATTTCAGTAGTACTTACTTAAAAATGTAGAGCCTCAGCCTTTTTTCCCCAAACTTGCTCAATTTTTCAGAGGCCCGGACTTTATTTTTCGTTTCTTTTGTTTTACGGTTATTTTTATTTTGATCAATACGTGTGCTTAAGGCATAGCGTTACAAAGTTGATACAAGAGAAGAAAAACAAATAAAAGTTGAGTAACATTATATACAACATTGTCTCCGGAACCTTACATATGACACCTAACATATCTAATTGAAACACCTTTTGAAAATGATGTCGGTTCCAAAATGTTAGAAAGTCTCATACTTGTGCAACATGCGAGCCATAAGACGTTTAAATTTACTTTGCTTCATAACTGGCGGCAGGTTCTCTGTGACATTAATGTAGGCATTTCCAGCTCGAAAGGTAAATAACCTAGCTCTAATGCTTGTTCTTGGGTGAGAAAGGATAATCTTGTATGGTTGACCTCTCGTTCGCGAACGTATTAGTTTAAAGAAATTTGTCGGTGCATCTACACCCAAGTTATGTAATAATTTGTGGACCATGCATAAATCAAATACTTTGCGCCGGGACTCAAGAGAGGAAATATTAAATCGTTTGTTTCTAGCCGCTACTCCAGGAATTTCAGGACACAGAAACCCTCCTATCCTAACGAGGAGCTTACGAGTAAAGGTGTTTTGTACTTTTTCAACATCATATATATCTTTCTTTTTTTTTTTTGGGGGGGGGGGGCAAAATACTATTGTACTTGATTCTACTAGTGGCCGTAAAAAGGTTTTGTATGCCTTCAAAAGAACAATTTCATCTCTGACAGATAAACCTTCAAAAATGTGAAATGTTCGCGAGAGAGCTATCCTGCAACGGTTTTAATATGTTCTGAGAAGTCAAGTTTAGTATCACATTGGAAGCCCAGATCAGGTTCATCTAGGGCTAGAGGCAAACATAAGAAGAACCCCTGATTGAAAACGCTACGGACCTACGGCATTGAGTGATTTTTTCATTAAAGAATAACCAAATTGGTCGCGCATCACATTATTCCAGTCGAAGTCAAAGATTTCAAGAACGAAAAAAAGGACCAGAACGTTGTGCAACATCGTTCTTTCAAGACTAAAGCAGTAATGTTTTAGTATTCAAGGAATGCGTTTTAGAATAACCTTTGAAGATACTCGATGTTACTATCAACTCGATGTTACTATCAGTCCCTTTAAATTATATTCTTAGGCTGATTCTATACTCCATGTGAAGGAGAACCAGAGTCGGTGACAAGCGATTTCGGAGCATTTCAGTTAGTATTAGGGTGGTAAGAAAGTCTTGAGCCGATTTTTTTGAAAATTCCAGAACTTTTGATTATTGATCGGTACCCATGACCTACCATGTGGTAATCGTAGATCAAACTTGGGGCTTCTCCATAATAGGCATATATAGCCGAATTGGCTTTCCTAACTTTGATTACGACGTCAATTCCAAAAGAGGTCCTCCTACCCAAGATCAGTTTTTCCTTCATTGACCACACCGAAAGGAGTTTCTGGAAAAACTAATCACTGGAGATGAGAGTTGTGTCCTCTACGATTCTAACATACATCTTGCCATGTGGCTCCGTCGAGCAGAAGATCCACCAAATCGCACCCCCACCCAAACAAGTGTTTCCTTTGCTACCTCTGGAATTCGCCAGGAATGTCGTATTGTAAGCTGCTTCCCGCAAACATACAAGATCATCAGTAACACATACGCCAATCAGTTCCGGAAGGTCGCGGATGCTGTTTGAGAAAAACGGCCAAGACGAGTTTTTTGTACACTTACGCCATGGTGACGCTAGGCCCCATTTTGCTAAAGGGACCCCTGAAAAGTAGGAGGAGCTGGGTTGGGACACGCTTCCCCACTTACCGTATCCTCCTGACGTCACTTCTGACTGTCACTTATTTCATCCCCTCGAGGCATTCCTGGCTAAGAAAAAATTCAGCAAAGTTGACCATGTTGGAACGGAGGTCAGCAATTTCTTTGGCTTCCAGTCTTCCCAGTTCTGGGAGAAGGGGAATGCTGACCGGCCCATTAGGTGGGACACAGCAGTGACTAACTGTGGCTATTATATTGTTGAGCAAATTCCACTGTGGGCTGAGTAATAAAATAAAGCGCAAAAAAAAGTTGAAAACGGCTCAAGACTTTCTTACCACCCTAATACATGCTGCATGATGTCAGTAGCTACGGCTTCATGCGGCTTCTCCGAGGGTCGCACATCACCAAGCAAGGTCGTTCATACTTCACGTATAGCAGCGCCGGTTTATGTTTTCCCATTTTGAACGACGCAAATCCCTTGTCTGGATTCTGAATATTGATTTCCCTATATTTTCTAGAGAATTTCACGGGAAAATCAATATAGACTGTGCAACATACAATTTTTTTGAAACTATCTGACGAAAATCGAGCCGGAACTCACCCTGTGTTGGCTTGAGCGCTGGCCCGGCATGAAATTTAGGAGCCGGAGCTAATGTCGGGCTCTAAATAGATACGAACGTAATTTTATAATTGAAATGTAAAAATAAACATTATAAGAAGGACAAGTAACAAATATGAGTTACAAATGAAATCAATAATAAGGCAATCGATACGTCTCAAAACGTCGGTGCATCAAGATGTCGCTTAAGCGACTGTGCAGTGAAGTGTTATACTCCGTTTGGATTACAGCCGTAGTGCCGGTATCATCAGAAACTTTTCATTTTATGAATCAGAGATAAACCATTAGATAGATGGGAGTATTCTGACTTAGAATATTTGCTTATTTTCGAAAATAACAGGAGCATGGGGAGAGTTATGGCAAAATAACACAAAGAAAAGTGAAATCGCTGACATTGTTGATCAGCTCCGCTCATTTTTTGAAGCACAGGAATGCTAGTGCGACAGAAATCATTCACCGCGGGATCCACCATAATTGCGCTAGTTGCATTTCCAGACGATTCGTTCCACGATTTTTGTCAATTTCCATTCAGAATTATGGATTTTAGTAGATTTTACAACAATCGTAGGCTGGTTTAAGCTCCGTTCTGGTTGAAATGTTCAATGGATCAATAATCCTTTCGCTCCTGCCAGAGGAAGAGAAAATCCCAACTTGAGACAAGGTTCGGATGTGTGATTGCTAAACGTTTTCAGCCAATCAGAAATTCTGTTCTGTGATTGTGACTACATATGAGAGAGAAAAATAGCTCTAACGACCCTCTCTGAACAGTCTTATCTTATCTTTATTGAGCATGTTACAAAGTTATTTTTACACAGCATAGCAGGAAAAACGCCAATAACAACTAGACTACGAATATAAAGGAAAAACCGTTCTCTAACCAGACTATAACGACCAGTAAAAAATGTGACTTATTGTAAAAGGTAAAGCCAAGACAATTATTGAAGAAACTTCGTCTCCTGTATAGCAGAAACACAGAAAAAGAAGACCACTCTCAGGATTTGAGATGTAACTAGCGCCCCTTCCTTCGGACGCTAGAAAGTGGGGTGGGGCAGCCACTTGGAACATGTGCAAACGCTTCACACCTGCCAAATCTCTAGAAAATTGATAAAGAAGCAGAACCAATCAAACAATCAATGTGCCGAACATGAAGTCCTTCTTATGAGTTGAGTATGAGCATGAGAAGTTCGTTCGTCGTGGGTGGTCCGCCAACTTCGCCCCCGGGATGCGCTGACACCATATTGTTGCTGGGTGGGCATCGGCCAGTTCGAGCTGGAGGGTCCCCATATCAGCCGTCGTGGGTGGTCCGCCAACTTCGCCCCCGGGATGCGCTGACACCATATTGTTGCTGGGTGGGCATCGGCCAGTTCGAGCTGGGGGGTCCCCATACCAGTCGTCGTGGGTGGTCCGCCAACTTCGCCCCCCGGGATGCGCTGACACCATATTGTAGCTGGGTGGGCATCGGCCAGTTCGAGCTGGGGGGTCCCCATATCAGTCGTCGTGGGTGGTCCGCCAACTTCGCCCCCGGGATGCGCTGACACAATATTAACTCCCGTTGTCGAGCAGAAAATGTCTAGAAGAACGTAGGAGAGGCCTCATTCCTGAAGTAGGTAGTGAAAAAACTCCGTAGACACCGAAAAAATGCAGACGAAACAACCAAAGAAAATGGAAAAAGAGCAACAAATGAGGTAATACAATCACAGTAGTGGTGGACAGTGGTTGTAGTGGTTGTCACTGGGAGCTGCGTAATCTCGTCAACTAAAGATTAATCAGAGGCAGTAAAAATGGGAAAAAAGGTCGATCAATTCCAAATTTCCCAGTTTTTGGACTATGATAAGACACGACGAGAATGAAAACAATAGCAGTGTCCTCAGCTCACAAATTCTTTTTTATGTAGTGAATAAAACTTATTGATTGCACATTCTGGGCTTTTTTTTAGTATTTTTGCACTTTTGGAAGATTGAATCCGAATGATGGCGAGGGTTCATTGCATAATTCTTCGTAGCATGCAAGAAAACAAAATTCTGTATTGTTGATCGAGACTTTTCTCGAACTGCTATTTTAGGAGACGTGCAATTACGTGCCGTATGAGGCATTCAGAGGAATGACTAAGTCTCAGCACTGCATGTTAGAATGGCGTTTGCTGGGATCCTTCTCTCCCAAATGACTAAGAATTCACGACATCTGTGGCAGGGCCAGGGTCACAGATGTCGTGAATTCTTAGTAATTGTGAGAGAAGGAACCCAGCAAACGCCATTCTAACATGCAGTGCTTTGAGCGCATAGATTTGCAGGCACGAAATAATGATTATAGCAGCATTTTCTAAACGATGATTTTGCTGGAGCTAACAAAACACTCAATTCTTCACTCGAATTGTTTGGTTTCTACTTTCTGTTTTCAATTTTCCTTCCTCACATCGAGTAGAAAGGGACTAAAAAGGCATAGTAAAGGAAGTTTCTCTCATCAAATCTGGCAAACTCCAAAAATCTCTGCAAAAGCTGCAAATATGGTAATGAAGGTGAAGCTCTTGTTCGACTTTGTAATGATATCGCGCCGAATGACATAAAAAAGGTACCTTTCAGCAGATTTTTAAGTTGCCGCGGGCCCCGCCGCGCGCGAAATGCGGCAAAATTGCGGCGAATAGAAAACATTCAAAATTTTGTGCTGAAAGTAAAAACTTTCTATCAATGCTCCATGGGGGTGAAGTTGGATCAAGTATTGTTCTTTCTATCAATTTTGTTTCGCATTATACTTAGTTTTAACCTAGTTATAACGATGGAACGAAAAGAACGCAACTTCGCGTGCCGCGTGTTCTTTTTTAACGAAGTTAGCGCGGGTATTGTAGACTACGAATATAAAGAAAAAACCGTTCTCTAAGCAGACTATAGCGACCAGTAAAAAATGTGACTTACTGTAAAAGGTAAAGCCAAAAGAATTACTGAAGAAACTTCGCCTCCGTATAGCTGAAACACAGAAAAAGAAGAGCACCTCTCAGGATATTGAGATGTAATATAAGCCAATCCGCCCAGATCCCAGTTTAGGTTAAAGTTCTCCTGGCAAACGAGTTAGCTCTATCTTTTACGGTCCAAGTGTTTTCGCTGAGAAATATAATCTGGATGAATTTGTTCGAATTGACTCAGGTTCCCTTTTCCTTTTAGATCAATCTTTATTGCGTTTTTTACTTCCATATATAAGTACAATTTTACTGCATAAAGATAAGATAATACTTTATGTTCAAAGGAATCGCTATTGTCACTCTTATTCTCCATGTGTCATGTGGGAGCATAGCTCATGGTTGCGTTTGGAAACGTCAAAAGAGCGCACATGTTTGTCTCGTTTTTAGTCCCAGTGGTTCCCAGAAAGGTGAGGATTCTTCACCCAGATTGGAAAATACAATTGGAGGGGAAATACTGGAACGCAAGCAACACAGTTACAAAGAAGCTCACGTCGAATAGAAGCTCCAACAGTAGAATTCCCAAGTTTCGACAGGTGGACGGAGCTAATCAGCTGATCGTGCATAGAGGAAGGTGTCCCTCTATAAAACTCCGCAATGTCGCGTTTCTTTTTGTTTTTCGTCGCTCTGCCCTAATTTGAATGTTTGCTCTCTCCAAAATGGGCCCACTATTTTGAATCAGAAGTCTATCGGATGGCATGTTCTAAGTTTGAAAGCTCAAAGTTTTAAGTGGCCTTGCCTGAGGATACAAGAATAATGCCGCTGTCATACTCATCCAAAAATATAGTGCTTCTGATCACCGTTACTCTTAATATTTTGTGCACCATAACTATCACGACGTAGAGTATTAATTGTCAGATTCTTCTTTGCGACCAATTCGATAGTCGGTATACCTACGAAGATTCGAAAGCGGGAACAACTAGCAGTATTGGTACAATACTCAGACAAGGATTGTCTACATAGTAAAAAGACGGTACACGAGTGCCTTAGGAGATTCGTCTCTGGAAGTCAGTGGTTCAATCCCCACCTTTGGAAATATTTCGCAAAGTCACAAACGTCAGAAAGTGGATAGAATTGAGAATCGGAGAGGTTCTGAGCTATCAAATATGCTCCACGAGAAACACAAGCTATAATATTAGGTTGAGGAGAAAGTAATGGAAGAAATGGCATCTAAGTCGGATTTTCACCTCTAACTTTTGAGAGGGTTTTTCTCAGTGAATTGAGTATACACCTTCCAAATCCATGGATTACCTCAACGTATGGGTAGATCGCCGACTCGCTTTTTTTCAGAATTGCACAGGCTGCGGTTGGTTATACACGGTGACTCCTGGTTAAAAGTGATCAAAATCAACGGGCTCTTTTTAGCCCGGGAAGAAACTGAGGACTGGTGTGAGATAGAGTAATGAGCCAGGAGAGTAGAAATAATAGGTCTCCAGAGTGCAGGAAGGCCCCGTGAGTTTGGGGCAGGAAAAAAGTGGGGAAATTGTCATGCAAAATAACTGAGGCAGGGTTTTTCGTTTTTGTCGTTTTTCTTCGAAGGTTCTCCCACAGTTTTCAGTTCTTCCCATATGGTAGCCCTGTCTCTCTTAAAGGCAGTGTCCAGGCAAAACCTCTTGGGCTTGAGTGCTCATTAGATTGTGATAGCGAGTCGACTCCATAGGCAACTGCCACAGTTTCAGCGAAAAAGTCGCAGAAATAAGCGAGATATCCGCCTTAGACCCAGTACCCAAACCTATCTCCGGTGCCCAGCCCGCCCACCCGGCGTCTGCCATTTCGCGCGTGGAATTGGTGTAACGTGGAGCAGCGTTGGAAATTATCGGGCTGATTGTGACGGTGTTTCTCTACTGTCATTGTTTCATCTCCGTGTATATGGATCTCAAGTTCGCGTGTGTGTTCTATACATTCACGTACTGTTGTCCAACACTCAAGTTCTTCGTTTCAGATGATCCTGGATCTACGGTTTACGGGTCTATACTTGGGGGAGTGTTCCACGATCACATCACGGAGGTGGTTATTCACATACTGTAGATCGGGCAGCGAAATATTTTGATGATCAATCTCGGCCTTCACATCAATTAGTTACTATGATACCAAGAAACGGCGAAAAAGAAAAACTTATTTTGTGAAAAAGACAGTTTCTGCACTGCGAACATACACTGCCGACAACAGCAATAGTCGAAATATACCTCTTCTTGATAAATCTGGTCAAAATTTTTATAGCAGTGATACGGACCCCTGAAGGAGAACGAACTGACTTATTGAAGCTAAAACTGAGGCAGCGAACAGGCGCCATCGATCGATGAAAATTTTCTCTGCGCCCTCTTTGACGAGAGAGAAGGCTGTCGGACATCTCGTCCGAATCAGTTAAGAGGGGTCTCAGAAAAGGGGTTTTCCGAGGGTTTTTTGATCTCTAAGTTCCGTATCTGGAATCAGGGAGCCAAACTGGCCTAGGAACCACAGAAACCGAATACTTGAAAATTTTGCCTGGACACTGTCTTCAACTTGTGGGAGCAACCCGAATCAGAGCAATCTCTTCGCGTTGTGAAGTGAGACCGTCCTGAGTGTGCCTCCTTATAAAAGCCCATTTCTCCAGATTCGAAGTAAGTGGGGTGGTCGGGTACTGTGAAATATTTAGCTACTCTCTCCTTGATTGCACTGCTGTTGTTACTGGTCTAAGTTCTTGTCAAGCTGCTGCACAGCAGCTCATTATAGATGTTCGGGCAAAAGCGCCGTTTGGCAACTGAAGGCGTAACTGCAGCAACAAGCACTCGCTGGTACTTCAGTAGCCATAGGGTAGTACTTTGGGTAATCTCCTACTATGTCAACAGCCCATGCTTGATCGAATCATCAGTTGTAGGGAATAAGAAAGTTTTCAAATTTTCTTCCAATACTTTCTCCTCAGTCTAATACTTACCAATGTTAGGAAAATGCCTCAGCACCACTGGAGTGTGGAGAAGTATGGCAAGATTGAGGGAAGATAACCAAGGTCCGGACGTCTACCCAGGGTCTCAGTGAATTAGACTACATATACGTACGTATCCACCAGAGACGGACGCAGAGGGGAAATTGGACATGCAACATTTAATGCTTGGCGAACTCATATTTAATTATTAGATTAGTGCAAGAAAATGGAGCACTTTTTTACAAAATCATGCATGCACCATGTAACATTGTTTAACATCATGTAACGACATCCAAACATTGTAACATCCTCACAGAGGAAAGCAAGCTTTTTCGTGCTCTAGTTTTATCGGCTGAAGTTATGAAACATGAAAGCTCTCAAGGATCCCGTTCTCAGTATTTTTTTTCGATTTTCGAGGATTTTGCTGTGATACCACAAGCAAAACTGCCCAAAGAACCTTCTTCGAATTAGTTTGGGATGGCAGTACTTAGTGCATATGTGAGTTCTGGTGCAAGGGCCTCGCTGTTGAGAAAATGTGGATGAGTCCTTTTCAAAGCATGTTTCTTGTTATTTCTGGGGTTCTATGGGAATGATCGTTTCTAAGCACCTTTTTGAAAAGAGCACATTCAGCTATTCCTACTGCAGTTATTTGTTTCAAAAAATCGAGGGCGATCTTCTGGAAAGGTGCTCGAGATGCTCATTTTCTGCACCTCAACTTTTGGCCAAAATTTGCTACCGAGAATTCGCTTGAATCTTTATGCCTTTGCTAGGAAAGATTGAAAAAGCCATAGCATTCTCCAGGAAAATTGCAGTATTTGCACTGCTTTTCACAGTTCCCAGATCCTCTATCTCGCAAGGAAGAAATTCCCAAACATGACGACCCGAGAATGAAGATTTCTTTGTCGGTGCGTCAGCGAACTACTCATGCAATAGGCAACGATTCCTGCTTTTCAAAGAGACTGTATTGTCTATGGAGACTACCGTTCATAAAAGTTGTGCATAAAGGATATAGCAAACACAAAAACGCGCCATTTCTTTTTCACCAGTCTAAAGCAATCTCATGCATGATTTCTAAGAATAGAGACATTGTGTCTCCATCTTTAGGGAAATGATTATAAGCTGTGACACAATTTCCACTTTGTTTTATGATAACTAGATGCGTTTTATGCTCTATTTCTTCGTAAACTTTCGTTAATTATTACATCTCTTTGCCCATTATTGCAGTGTAACGTGAGCGAAAATAGTATTTCATACTACGATTTGGGCTCTTAACCCATTGACGACCGCGTGGCTCACCGGTGAGCCGCGCCCTTCTTGACAAGTACAGGACCTTATTTTTGAACTATTTTGCAGCATTTCCATATGAAATGGTTACAATCCTTTCTTAAAAGGTCTCAAACAAGTGCAGTTCAAGGAGGAGTTCTCCTTTATTGCGACAAACATCATGAAAAGGATGGAATTTTGAAGTCGAGGAAGATCGTTTCACATTTCTTCTGTCGTGGATGGAAAAAATCTGTGCAAAAGCCATATTTCCTACACAGAATTACGTTCGTTACATCCTCCGCTTCCTTATTAGTCAGGCTAGAGCCTTAAGAACGTGTATAGTCTCTGGACAGTCCCTTATAACACTAAAAACACCCTCTACAAACTTCCTTCGGCCTTAATGGAATCCAGAAGCATTTTGATTCTCTCCTTTTTTGATCTGATGATACTAGTAATCTTCTGGAACAAGATTTCAAATTATTTCTGCAAAATGATTTGTTTTAGTCCAAATTATCTTATCGTAACGGTGTGGAATTCCGTGGGCGCTGCACTCTTGAAAGGGGCGGGGCGTTGGTCTCACGCGCCAGACACGCAAAAATGGGCGCGGTCGTCAATGGGTTAAATTTGTAAAAAAACGGCTTTGGTTTTTAAGTTAAAAAAGCCAAGGAAAACCAAAATTTTGAGACGTAAGTTGAGGGACATAAACGGCGGACGAATTGACTGTGTAGAGAGACGAGGTGTTCGAGCTCACCAAGTATTAGGTATGTGAAAAAGTTTCCGTCCTTTTCCGAGCAAAATTGAGTAGCTATTGAAAAATAAACAAGGAAGATACATCATCAAAAGCGCTGGCCATCGTTTGCTATAACCTTTCCAGTCTTTCTGGGAGGAGGTGGATGCCGCGGCGGTGGAAAGCCTCGTCCTTCGACCCGATCTACTCGTCTATTTTTCGACATCTTCGAAAGATTGGAAGTGCTGCTTTGAAAGCCCGTGGGACATCGACCGAAACAAATAGTAGTCTGAGGTACAGTCTGGCGAATTGGCCGGGGTACAGTCTGGCGAATTGGCCGCACGTAGTAGCACATCGTAGCAAAGTGCTCCAAGCGTTTCCTTGACGACTTTTGTGACATGTGCCGAAAGTCACTACTCCACTTCGGGACCTCAGAATTTTCAAAAAAAATTTTGCCGAAACTTTGTACAGATTGGTTATTTGAGGTGCTGAACACGAAAACCCTATCTATTCTGCACCGTAACACCGTTCTTGTAGAGTTATGGTAGGGTTACTGTGACAAATAATGCTTATTTGGCTAAAATTTGACATGATTATCGCAGTTAAACACAACGATATCGATGCAAATCGAAATAAATGCGTACCGAATATTTTTGACAGGTGTCAAACAAACGAAACTAAGAATCTCTTACAAAGCATTTGCGAGGATAACTGACCTATTGTAACCACTTACCGTTACAGGTGGAAGCTTTTTCACCTAACTAATGATCAACTACGTAAGACTGTTTACAATTATTTTCTCTTACTACCCAACGCTCCAGTCCAGTCGCACTAATGTTATTAGCTGTCATAGTTACATTAAGCGTTCAGACATCAACTAATATAAAAATAATATTTTATTACATGAGATCACTGATGTGTAATACATTAGTAACAATGAAAGTGAGGTAGGCAAACTTGAGGCACAAAATTAAAACTGTAAAACGATAAAACTACAACAACTATGAGAACAAATTATACAAAAGAGAAAGAAGAACGGGTAGGCACAAGGATTGTGGGAATTCACTGAGCATCCACCTACATTCCCAGATAAGTGTCAATCATATTTTTGAAAGAATTGAGTTTGGTAGGAAATGGTTTCCTATTGTGTAGTCTCACATATTCAGAACCAGCCCTGTTGGTAAAGAAATGTAACCTGTAATTGTGCTTAGCCCGTAGAATAGAGTATTTTATTGCGTTGCCCCTGGTGAGAGAGGGTCTAAATGAACTGAACATTTCAGGTCTGATTTTACACATACCACTGATGATTTTATGGAATAGTATCAGATCAAACTTCCGTCTTCTAATCGCTAGAGATGGAAGCCGAAAGTTAGCATTTCTTTCTTTGTGCCCTGGGATCCCTTCGTATAGAAAACCAAGTGATCTTGTCATGAGTTTTCTAGTGAAACTATTTTGAACTCTTTCAAGTTTGGCAGCTGTTGCAAGCCTGCATGGATTGAAAACAGCGGTGCCATATTCTAGAATTGGGCGAACAAATGTCTTATAAGCTCGGAGCAGAACTTCAACGTTATGTGTGCTAAGAGCTCGAAATAGATTAAACACTAACCTGGAAGCCTTTGACGCGATTTGGTAACAATGTGCATCGAAGCATAGATCCTTAGTCACCAGAAAGCCGAGATCTTTAATCTGATCCACATGCTGGGTTACAGAACTCTCAACAGAGTAGTTGCCTACAGAGTTTTTTGATCCAAGATGCAAAACTTTTATCTTCTCTTTACACAGTGGAAGTTCCCAGTCAGCAGACCATCCTTGTATAGCATTGACTGCGGTTTGCAGTACTCTTATGTCACCCGGTGTTGAAATGGTATGGTATATTTTGAGGTCATCAGCGAAAACACTGCACTTAACACCTCTATGTAGGATGAGTAACGGTAGTTTATGAGTATAAATGTTGAACAAGATAGGAGGAAGGACCCCTCCTTGAGGAACCCAGATAACCATACTAAATTAATCACCCCTGCATCAATCCGCAGACATTCTCGAAGGATTTGGCTAGGCCATTTCAATCTTGCGCAACGAATTAGCATTCTCTCTAGCGATTTGCTAAGTGGCCGCAGGTTGTTGTCAGCCCATCGAGACGATTTTTTTGAGGGGGATATTAGTCCGATTCTTAATGCAAGTGATTTTTCAGGCGTCATCCGCAGGAAAACCTTCATCTCAAACCAGTTTGAGGTGCATTGATGATTTCTAGGCTCTAGTGTTTATTTTCAGTCATAAATAGGGTTTTCCGCTGTCCTTAAATGATGATCTCTGCGCCACTATAGATCAAATCCCATCGATGGCCACCGCCCATGTACGCCTCATATTCTCCGCGAGCCATCCATTCCTGGAGCAAACCTTTAGTTCTTTCTCAATCTTCTGTTCGCACTGTTTAACTGTGGTATTTCACAACAGAAGATTCCTCTTTTGTGTAAGCATGGCAACGGAAACATTGTTTTACTCCTATATCCTCTAGCATTCCCCTCCCCCTACCCGCCTCCCCCTGAATAAATCTTGATATATTCGGAAATTTAAAAAAATCACCTTTGCGTAGCGTTGTTCCTTTGTGAAAAGCTTAGCCTACTGCATTTTTGCTTGCTTTTTTTTCTTGACTTTAGTCAATGAAAAACACCGGTACTTCTCCGAAATACTTGTGTCACATATTCCTTGTCAATGGCCTCAATAGGGGAGAGGGATGAAGGGAGAGTGGGAAGAGTAGTAGTTTTATGGAACACAATGAATTTTCAATGTCTCGATTAATCATCAGTTCCTTCTCCTCCATCCTATCCTTCCCCGGATGTGCTACTGCCGTTATTACCCCCTGTGTGGCCCGTTTCCCTAGAGAAGACAGTTGATGAGATATTAGAGGAAAAGAGCGTGGTTAGCGAGTGAGACAGTCAGTAAGTCTATTTACTGCCTCATCGCTTTGGAAACAATCGACATTTGTTCTACATATTTTTGAACGTTTTCAAAACACCAGTGGAGGAAGCAGTGAAGGTTCGTCCTCCCTTTCCCCCCCCCCCCCCTGACAATGGGTCGCAGAACTTTCGAAACTATTTTATAAAATAAACAAAAATCTTGCATGACTTATTTCTACTTGCTCACTTTTGCCATTATTTTTTAAATATTCATTATTCGTAGTTTAATGTCTTAATTGTATTTTTATTTCCCGGTGTCCCAAAGTGAGACCCCATTTTTCTCTCACGTCCTTTCTCCTCCCACAAACGTTCTGAGTCCGCTGCAAAACACTGATTTAACAGTGATGCCCTATAGTTTGAAAATGCTGATAACTTAAACAGAACACAAACTTGTCCTGATCCTATGGCCACAAAATCGTGAGCGCTTAGCTTTCCAGAGATACGAAATGGCCTCCGCACTCGAGATACGCAGCTGGTGCTATTTATTCTAGATATTTAATATTTATACTAGCATAAGACGTTAATCAGACGCACCTGTTCTTTTTTACGACCTCCACTGAACGCAGCATGTTCACATGTAAATACAGTCTTTTTTGAATTAATTGGCGGATGGTGTGCGCGGCTTTGTTGGGACGAAGCTCTGGAAGCGTTAAGTGTATATAAGTGTCTAGGTGTCTAGTAGGTTCCGACGCGCGCATTATCCACTAATAAGTTGAACAGAGTCTGTACAACAAGGATGGGTGCACTGCGAATGCGAGCGTTTTACCTACGTCAAAAGTGCGCCCGACCCATCCTAAGTTGCAAGTTGACGCGCGCGCACGCATTAAAGGCAGTACTCGTCCTCGAGTCCCGATTAATGTCCTACTACTGAGGCTGCCCGCAGAGTTATGGAACGCGCGACTTGTCGTTTGTGGCTAGCGTCGGCGATCTACCAGCTCGCGAAGGGAAGGTCGATATCCGTCGAGTGTTCACAATAGACGCGCTCAAGCTCGTTCCAGAACTCTGTGGACTGTGTGAAGCACTGTGGCAGCGCATCGTAGATGTTAAACGAACACAAAATGTCATGACTTACCTGTGAACAAATCCGAATCGCAGTTGTGAACCTAGCCTCGTTGGTCGTGCTTCCGCAGTGATGACGCTCCGGCTAACAAAAGGTTTACTAGCGGGATTCACTATTGTCTGTGGAGCACAACGAGACCCACGGAAGAGGGTACCTCGATTTCGCGGCTTTCTCGCAAGTTCCTAGCTATTTCACTGTTTGATATGAGTGCTAGGACCATGAAACCCCAAAATCAATTAAAATCTCAGACCCGAAGATTTGAGTGGGTGCTGCCGTTAAGTATGACTTCTCCCACGTGGCCATTCCATACTAGATGTGGATGGGGGTACGACTTGGCAGGTCCTTTCTTTG
Organism: Ancylostoma caninum; assembly: GCA_037903475.1. Lineage (NCBI taxonomy): Eukaryota > Metazoa > Nematoda > Chromadorea > Rhabditida > Ancylostomatidae > Ancylostoma > Ancylostoma caninum. The sequence goes on from JBAJFG010000248.1 coordinate 665,810, forward strand.
AGAAAGTCACATAGCCCGACTTGCACTGGAATCATAGAGGATTCAACTCTCATATTTAGTGATCAGGTCTTCCAGAAACTCTTTTCGGAGCCTGCGGAGGAGGGAAAACTAACTATGACTCGAAAGTGCTGTTGTGGAATTGATATCGTGATTAGTGCTCTTGTCAATCAATAATATAAAGTTCTGGAATTCTCAAGAAAATCTTATCGACACTTTCTTACCACCCTAATATTTGGCTGTAGATTTTTATTGCTAAAGAAGCTTGTAACGTTTACGTTTCAGCTTTAGATATTTTTCCGGAAGGAGCAATTTTCACATTTCACATAGCTCACTCCAGCCTGTTAGCATGAGCACAGTCACGCGATTCGGAGCACCTTCCTAATGGGTTTTCTTTTTGTTAGTTATCTGGGAATTTGCACGGATTTTCTGACAATATCAGATTTGTTACATATTTGGAGTGCCCGAGCTGTTTTTTCTTCAGGCCAGGTTTACTCGAGCACCGCGGCAATTTAGTGTAATTTCAATGCCTGGCTGAACATGCTTTCGCGTGCTGCCCAAAAGCAGTAGTGAAGACCATTGGCACTGGGCTTTGCACTATTTCCGGCGAGACTTTAGGCTAACACCAGGCCACAACACCTTTGTTATTTTGAGGATTCTGCTGTCCGGTGACATTTGTACAACTACTGGGTAAATAAACACTAGAGTTGCTGGCTGTTTGATTGCCTGCAATCTGAAAGGCTCATCTTGAAGCTTCTATGAATTTTTAGAGACTTTTTCTGCATGGAGTTCTTCTTCTGCTCACTGCTCCTAATGTCTCCTTGTTTGAACTCATTGCTTCTTTGAATACTTATTTTATAAAAACAGTTCTACAGGTATTTCTTCTTGTCTATACGAATGATCATATTTCATGCGAGAGAGAACTAGTTTTATCGAGAAGTGAGGAGCGCAGTTGTCACCTAGGTAATGAGCAAAACCATTGCTACAAAATGGGCCACGACTTGCTACTAAACGATTTCCAAATCACGGTACGAGAAAAAAAAATGTTGAAAAACCGTGCAAACTCCCAACATAATGCTTGTGACAGTAAGAATATCCGTTAGTGTACCTGCAGTAGTACCATTAGAAGTGCTCAAAACGCTCGAACTGCTGTCTGTACCAGGTTTTCTTTTTGTGTTATGTTGGACTCCATGCGAGGTTATTAATCAGTTTATTCAGATTGGCCAACGTTTCCAAGCTATCACCTTCTTCATAGGTTAAAAAATTCTCAGAGCCTACCCCATCAAGTGTATTAGGAATTAACAGCCGATTCTGGAAGCTGTATCAGATTTGTTATTAATTGCCAGACCTGCTGTGACAGCACGCTTTACCATGTGACATTGTGAAAAGTCCCAACATTTGCGCAATCACCAGGAGTTTTCGAATTTCCGTGCGAGTGAAATGTAAGAGGTTCTTCTAGAAATTTCGGAGAAAACACCCGTTCCCGATTTTGAAGTCGTCGCGCCTTTTGTCGCCGGGTTCATCGCGCGCGATTCGCGACAAAATTGGGGCGGAATTAGAAACACTCAAATTTCAATGATTGAAATGGAAATTCGGAGTTGTTGTCTTCATCATGCATGATAGACGACTCCGATGCGGTTCGTGTGGCCGACTTCGATGCGTTTGGTGTTTCCTGATATGGTCTGTAATTCTCCTCGTTGCGGTGAGTTTTAGCCCTGAAGCAAAGTGAGCGCGAACCCGCAGGCGGAGCACTTTTTACGAGCATGATGCGGTATTGAATTTCGATGTAGAAGTTGGTAGAAATGACCGAATGATACTAATAATAGTAGCAAAGCCGGTGAGATATTCCATTTTGTGAGAAAAAAATGCACATTTCGCAGTTTCCAGACTGTGGACTTCTTCGTTTTCTCTCGAGTTATCATTGCTTAGATCTAGCAGTGAGTGTTCTCTTGGCATTTCTTGTTCTTCTTCAAGATATTCCTCCTTTTCTCTCCTCTCCACAACCTCTCCAGTCGTTTGCTAGCCCTATCACTCTCCACTACATAGCTAGAAAAACCAATTATGTAGAGGTCTAATTGGTTTGTAATGCTTACGTAAGAGTTCGCTCTGCCATTGCTGATAGCGGGAGGAATTAAATTTTTTCGGTCATTGTAAAGGCCCATAAGTGTCGCAGCTGAAGCGATTGTCGAAATATCTAACAGTACTTGTCATTCATTTCACTTTGCTCTTTGTTTTCAAGCACTTTGTTTGGTATAAGAATAAGTGAATGGGGTTGAATAGCATGATTGACCTTTTCGCATTATAATATTCAGTGTTGTCGTCGTGAGACAAGGAACTTCCACATACTTCCATACAAATTAGGAAAGCAGACTTCTAGTGGCAAAATTTTTGAGAAACCTTAAAGAAAGATATTTAGATTGTAGGGAAAGTTCTCCCGATTTTGGGATTATTATATTTTACTGACTCTTTAAAAATAGGAAAACACATTAAGAAATGAATGAATCACCACGTCCTATCACTCTTCGACATTTCCGAGAAGACTTTCGATGCCTCCGGCATAGAACTATTGTGGCATTGACTCGAAAAAGTTGTTGAACTAGCGATCGAAGTCATCTTCAGTCGGAAGCCTTCCCTTGCATGCCGTTACAGAGCGACAGGAGAAGGTGGTAGATTTTTGATGCAATGTCAGGGCTAAAGTCAGCACTTCCCATCCAAAGTCGAATAGCTTCTGGCGAGCCATTCTTGCAGTATGTGGGTGAGCATCGCCGAAGACGAATCGAATCGTGCCGTGATCCCGAGGCTTCTCTGCGGTTTTTTCGGCCAATCTATCCAGTGGTTGACAGCACAGGTCTGCCGTCAGAGCAGCGTAGCATGACAGTAATTAGTGATGCCTGTGCAGTCACACCAATCACTGATCATAACCTTCAGAGGGCGAAGATCTGCCTTTGGCTGCGGCTCATGCTGCTCATCCTTGTCAGTCCAAGGCAGGCTGCACTTGATGTTAACATAATTCCACCTCTCGTGAGAGATGGACTTCAGCCAGTTCTTTTTGCATCTGTACGAGGGCAACTCACTAGCCACCTTTCCACGTCGACGCAGAAAGCCTTTCTTCAAATCATCATCACCCACTGTGATAACTTCTATAAACTTCTATACCTTTCCCAACTGACGCAGGTGGCGGCAAAATGAACATTCCGGACCTGTGTCCTTTCACACATAGTTTGCCGTGGATCTAAATCTACTAGCTGCTGTAATCGTCCATTGTCGACTTCTGATACGTGTCTCGACCATGCGAAAACATTGAGGTTGGAGTCACCAACACGAAAGCGTCTGGACCAGTCTTGTGCAGTGCGTTCAGCCACTGTACCGTCCCCAAATACAGCGTCAATACGGGGACTGGATGAGGTTGTTGTTTCACCAGGTTTGAGGCCGTATACTGAAAAGCCGCAAATGTACTGTTTTGAAAAATCCATCTTCCTGCAAAGGGGTTGTGCAGGGGTTCACAGTGAATGACAGCAATAACTTGCATATACCTGACCTCCTTATGAATTCAAAGGACAGGTCGCCGCAAGGCAGTATGGGGTTGAAAAGGTATATTTTTGAAAACCGCTAGAACTCTTCTTACAACCTAAAAACATTATTAACCAAATCAACCTAAACGATCTCGACTGTATCCGGCGCTATTTAAGGCAATTTTCATAGTAGGATTACCTGCTCAGAGGTGCATTTTTGAATAAATATTGTTTTGTGTTACGCATGAAAATGAGACACGTGACCCCCGGTAGACAACACTTCCTCACATATTCCGTCTGGGTTTTGTTTTTATTTTGAAGTATTATGACCTCTAAGCTCTGTTTTTACCTCCATCCAGAAAGACCATAAAAGGTCCACGGCCAGAAGTTCCATCAGTCGCAGCAAACTCTCTTGTACAGTAGTGCATTCTTGAAACAATTTCTCTCACACTGCTTAGTATTTTCACTCTAAGATGTCTCTCAAATCATCCAGGGGCGCCTTCTTTTGTTTTCAAACGCAGCGTTCAAATTTCTATCCGTTGGCGAAGATTTCTACATAGTGCCACAATTTCAATATACATCATCCCTTCCAAGTTGCTAACAAAATCCCAATGCTGATACTCATTTTGCATTCTTGCAAAGAAGTCATGGTGATTAAGAATTACAGCGAATATAAGCGCAATGTGGAAATGTTGGATCCTTGCAATTCTTATACATAATTGTTAATTGCAATGCCGACCACAACCGACAAATGTGAACCTTTAAGCAAGCAGATCAAATACCTAGTAGTCGAATAGTCGGATAAAAACATCCATTCGGCTTATAGAAAAGTTCGCTACTAGAGCTATTCTTTCAAGAATAGTCAGAAATATTTTATTTTTGAATATTTCGTTTGTTCGCACATTTCAAAAACCAAGGATGTCTAAGTTATTCGTATTTCGAATAATTGGAAATCCGCTATAAACAAATTATTCAGAACATTGAATATTTGAAAGGTCACTGAACACTCCTACATGCAGTTTGTAATGAACGACGATAGAGAGAGCCGTGAAGGGGATGGGTAATAAGAAAAATTGGGATCGCCGCCGATCCAGGCAGCACCACCTGAAAATAATTATTTAAAATGAGTGGTCGGGAACAGTAATAAAGATTAGGATTCCAAAGTAAGCTAACCTGAAAGTTTTAACTGCTCACAATAGCATCATAGTTGTCGTGCATTACGGTGCGAGCACGTCAGGCTCCACCCAGCTTCAAGTTTTTCAAATGGCTCTTTAAAAAACCTATCTTTACAGTACATGCATTAGCTTTGTTTCGAATCGCCTCATCATCGGCTCCTCTACATTCTCAAATATGGCAAACCAACAGAAATTTGCAGAGTTCATATACTGCGATGTTTCCTCGCACACTTGTGATTTTTGCAGTTACTCTTTGAAGCATTCATTATTGTATTATGTTGTAATATGTGCAGCGTAAGCTGAAAGTGAGACCTCCTTCCAATTGCTTCCCACTATTACTGCCTTGGGTTTTCATTTAGAAGCACTTCTAGGTCTATTTGGATAAACAAAGAAGGAGTAAAACATGCGAAAAGTGACAATAACTTCTCAAGTAACTCCTCTTTCCTTTTTCAGATGCTGTTCTTCGTCCCACTCGTACTTATTCCGGTATTCACGAGTGGGGGTTCAGTAAGACCGAGCATCCCGCCAACAGTAGGAGGAAACGTGATCTATGAACCTGTCGAAAATGAGGTTACGGTGGATGTAGTTGGCGAATCGAAATGTCCAGACACTACTCGGTAACTGTCGCACCAACATTTTTCTTTTTTTCTAGCCCTCATCCTACAGTTTGCTCCTGTTTCAGCTTTATCTTCAATATGCTGTTGCCAGCTTTCAAGAAATTCTGGTCTCGTCTTCGCATCAACTATCATCCGTATGGGCCGTTCAAGCACACATCCTGCTCCAACAGCTCAAGGGCAGGGTTTGAGTGAGTATCCGGGAATTCTGACATCGGCTATATCTCATGTTGGAAAACACCGGAAATATTCTTTCGTAACTTTTCGCTAGGCGTCAACAGAGGCCTTGGTACGTATTGATCAAGACCGACGAAAGCGCGACAACAACGCGACGCCCACGATGGATATTTACCAAAACCACTGCGTTGCAGCGACTGTGACCGTTACACTCTTGAAATAGTATAACAGCAGCCTGAAAACCTGTTCATTGTGCACAGTACACCAGATACATAGAAGCCCACCAATTTGAAGTTAATCACAGCCTCGTACCATATTTAAGAGATAAGCCTATACATACATATACATTGAGCGTCGATGATGGTGCGTTTTCCGCGGGCTTGGGAAACACGCTGCGCAACCGCACCGCGTGCACTGGAATTCTCACAGCGGCAAAAAATATAGGGTTTTCCTGATATTTAATGAGTCCTGTGTTGGGCTTTTATATAAACAAGTACATTTAGCGATGTGATTCTATCTCTGCGACTGCTTGAGTGACCTGAGTGACGTAATCGCCGCGATTTTATTGGAGAGAGAAATTTCTTAATAGAAAATGGGAAAGCGACACTTAACCCTCAAGTGCTCCTGTTCATGAAGCCGTGACATAACGATTTCGTTCTGTCACGACCACTTTTCAGAAACACGGCTACGGGGTTAAAGCTACCTGTTCAATTGATAAGGAGACAAAAAAAAATGGGAGCTTGTAAGAGGAGTCGCGCAGAGATTACATCGTTATCGCTGCCACACACCCTTTGCTTAATCCCTTAATGCGCTCTTACTGGGTTTAAAATATACCCGTCAGTTATGGATTAGATGACAAGAAGCAGTGCAGAGATTATAGCACTTGCGATTGCAGGAGATAGAGGCATGGGAAGGAAAACTGGGGCCTTTCTTAAAAAGGTTCATTTGGCTGGTAAAATTCCGATCGGACTCTAGCTATGTTGAAATCTCAAGAGCAAACGGGATGTGGGGCAGTGCCTGTAGCGCTGCACGTATACTCTACATGAAGTATAGCCCACCGCGCTGCCTGCTGATGCTACTCCACACCCAAATGGGGGTCAGAATGTTATACTTAGAACTGAATACAGATCTAATAATTAAATTCATTTAATTATTTGGTTATTACGAGGGTGGGTTGAAAAGTTTCCAGAATGACAATGAAAACAAAAAACTTAGGCCCAGTTCCTAACTTGTTTTTTTAGCCCAATCCCGTCGAAGCTCAGCACACTTGATTCAATCCGTGTTCTGCTTTTGATTCTTTCCTCGCAAAGGATTTCTTCGAAGTCCTCGAAACAACCTCATACGTCTAACATTAATCGATCTTTCGATTTGGATTTCTTTCCCGACTGGAGAGCTTTGAGCTCTTAGGAAAGGTAAAAAAGTTAGGAAGCCAGTGCTAAAGAATCTTTTGATGATGGAGATATTACGTTTGTGTTTTCACAATCTTTTGCTCAGCGATAGCACTTGGATGTGTGATCATACCGTTGCGAAAGTGCAGCGCTTTTTTCTCCTTCTTACCTGGACATTTTCAGAAACTTGGCAGTTCTCCGGCTTTGAAAAATATTCATCATCATAAGCGAATATTGCTTTAAAATCCCTCTGACACGTGCAAAAACAGAAGCCAGCACTACTCAGCCACCACGAAAGGCCCTTCTCTTTTTCGGAACCATTTCATAGGATCTAAACCTCTGTTTTCACTCCATTTCTCTACTACATATGATGCTAAATCTAAGCTTGATTACTTGTCAAAGTTTTGGGCCTCAAACCATTTCCTTTCCAAACGAGCAATTTAAAGGTTTTGCCGACGCCACTTCGAAACGTGCCCTGGTTCGAGATCTAGCGGATGCGGCCCACATTTTTCTAAACGATTTTTTGAAATTAATTTATTCTGTAAATATGAATTGTTTGCTCTCAGAGGAAGCTCAAAATTACCGAGGCCATATCAGGAGTTTATCCACGGTTTCTGATGTGCTATCCTTTTTTCAACACCTTGCACATGGTTAATGGTTTGCTTGTTTGTAGCAATCGTCGATTAACCAAGCTAGGGAATTAAGGGTGGGAATCAAAGGCGATGGGTCTCAAAAGTATTACATGGGAGATATTCCGTTTATTGGTATCTTCCTCTTTATTCGGAAAAATTCAATTACCGGTCGAATTTCGCGTACGTTTTCAACTGAATGCAATCAAGGTTGGCTGAATTCTCCGCTTCTCAAAATCGGGCCCTTTTCGGATCGAATTGATATTTATAGTCAATTCATAAGAAGGATTTCTCAATACAACAGTATGGAAATAAGTGGAAGAAACTGACTGTTTGGTGGTCATTCCGGAAACTTTTCAACCCACCCTCGCAGTGCAGGGCTAGACCAGATGGATTCAAATGTTCAAAATTAAGAAAGGAAAAACCCAACTGCCTCCTTAACACTCTTACAGGTTTAAATTGCGTTCTCTTTTTCAAATATCCGAACTACGGACTTATTCGAAATCTGTTTTCGAAATTTGAGATAAATCGATTGCGATCTAGTGTATTACTCGGTCCTGAGTTTAAAAGACATACGCTGCTAGGCGACTGCACTGCATGCGCACGCTTCTTAAGTTCAGGTTGCTGCTTCAAAAATCCGATGCACAAATGACCTCGTTAACCACCTCCTCACAGTTTGTGGGCTCTTATAGCATTCATCTGTCTCACTCAAGCTCGCAAAACTTGTTCTTTTCCCCGCAGCACTGATCACACTTTTGAATGCTGCAGCCGCAACGCGCGCATGAATCAACCAATCACAGCCGAGCAGCGTGTGCCTCTTGTCACGCCGCCTTCGAAATCGATAGCTATCCTGGTCAGTCTCATAGGGCGACGGCGACGCAATGTGCCATATACCACGAGAATTATATTGACAGTCTTAGAACTATTAATGGATAAAATTTTATAATGTTAAAGATGATTCTTTAGGTGTACTTGTCAGCATGGGCCTGACGAATGTCGCAAGAACGCGCTACAAGCTTGTGTAATTGATGCCCTTCCAGAGGCTGGAGACTACCTGGACATTGGTAACTTTTTGTCCACGTCATTTGCGTAGAACTGTGATAGAACTGTGATACTTTACACTCAAAGTACTTCTCGCTTACATTTCAGTGGCATGCATCCAGGGCCCACACAGTTTCAATAACGCTCTTGAAAATTGTATCTTGAATGGTCCATTCGGTGGACGGTTAGATCAAAACAAGTGGGTTCACTATATGGAACAATGTCGCACCTCTTCTTACAAAAAAGCAGCATTATAGAATTGTGCAATGTGTTAACAGTGGGAAAGGTATGGCACTGATGGCTGAACACGGAGCCAAAGTGCGTACATTTGCTGACAACGTGAACTGGGTGAGTTTTTGCCCACTCATCAATTCGCTAAAGGACTCTGCTGAGACGTGGATGTTCACAGGTGCCATGGATCTCCATAAATGGGCTACGAATTCCAGCAGCAGAGAAACACTTCCAAGAAGTTTTATGTTATCAGTATTTCCAGCCTCAGCCAATAGAGTGCCAGACTTTAAGAGCATAGCTCACTTTATATTGAATACGTGTAGAGACAGTGTCTATAATGGATTTATATTGTGATATACTGATATATCGTGATAGAATGAATTCAGGGAAAAGTGTTTGTTTTCCAGAACAATATAAGATTCGGGCCGTGAACAACTCTAAATGAGTGAAAGTATAATCACTGTTCAACGGCTCTCCACAACAAAACAGCTAGCTAATCTAGAATCGTTTAGAGAGAAAAATCATTAGCAGACTATGTATCTTCAAACTGACTGGTGTATCTCCAAGTTATGTTCAGCGATTTAAGGCCAACAAAGCGCTGTCCGAATTTCCTGCTACAACACTTCATCAAACTGTGTAATTTCCCGCTGTGTCTACATGAGAGGACTTCAGAGAGTGTACTAATTCCCCCTCCCCCCTCCACCTCCTCCATCTAGAAAGAGGCAGTGATTCAGTTGTAGGGTCGGAGTGGTCGCTTAGCAACCAGTTCGTTAACCCATTAAGGAAGCTGTGAACTATTCAGCAGAATGAATGCCTACAGTCACCGGCTGAAATACTGGCTTCTGTCAGCGATCATCATACCTATATAATCCTACTTATACATAGTTGTAAGCAGTGGGACAAGAAAATGCGTCATGTGAGGAGGTGCGGCGTGCTCCACCGCTGCACCGTGCCTGGGAAGCTCTCAGGCCCGGCACAGGTTTTCTCAACTGGAGGTGCAGCCGCATGGCCCGAGTGTGGTTGGTCAGTGGTTATCCTACTATGATGTAGTCTGAAAGTTTTGTTTCACCCGGTAGCGGCGAGACAACCAGCGCAGGACACGACTTCCTCTACGAAACCCTGAGGAAGTTGGGTCTCTCGCCTTCATCATTGAAGACTGTATCCATAATTCCACCACTATGGATATAAATCATTCACTGAGCGAAGATGCCAAAAGTGCGGGTGCCGCGAGGGTCTAGCCTCGCCTCATAAATCGTTTTTTTTTTGTGCCGACGTCCTTGCATTTCTCTCTCCATCATTGTCTATGCACTGCAGTGCTATTCAAAGGATACACAGGATTTTGCAAGACCTTCGTGGTCTGACGCTGGAAAGTCGGGGCCCTTACCCGTCTTTGTAAAGCAAGATTTTTGTAACCTGCAAGCTTGTCGCTTGTTAACTAAAACCAAGCCATGTGACTCTTCTTGTAAAATTACGGTGCTTCAACTCAACCTAAATCGGACATTGGGGGGACTCTATCCTCGGGAGGGTTGGGTTTGTTCAACCCTAAAATTCTCCCTCTCAGGCAGATATCATGTGTGCTGTCTTTGCCGCTTGCGTCTAGTCTCTCTATCATAATCTCCGTTTCCTCCAATTTTCGGAGGATTTCGCCTCAGAGCCAGCGCCAACTCAAATTGCCGTGTTCTGTTTTGCTAAATTTTGGAGTTTTCTGGACCTGGAAAATATTCAACAGTGAAATGGCTCGAGACACACGAGAAACGCACAAAATCAACGTGCTGTTTCCTTTGCGACTAAGCGGACTCAGGCCCCAGCACGGCTGTTCCGGGGGCAAGCTGGGTTTCATAAAAGGGGTGAAAAGCAAAGATAACTGCGTACGGGGTCCTTTACGAAGCCCCGGAAATTTTGGATTTTTGTTGTCCTAAGAAAGGCATTATGTTGATAGAGCGAGGACGAAAAAAGGCTTGCGAGAAAACGATTCATATATTGAGTATCAAAACAGCTGTGATCGAGGTCGAAAATGTTCGATTGGAGTAGATCAACTACAAGTTCCCGCCATTCGGAGGATTAGTGGAACTCCTGCTGAAACTGCATGGATTGACACGAAATCTTCAATGAGATAAGAAAAAAGGAATACTGGAAGTTTCTAGAAGAGACATCCTAAACTTATGTAAACTAAAAAAGCTGTGAATAGCTGAGTCCAGAGTTCTCGGATTCTCTTCAAATTTTGGGCTAAGATGTATCTCGGAAAGCACAATAACTGTTTGAAGAATCGCTGAAAACTTACGCGAATCAAAAAATTGTATACTCGTTAAATGGACCAGCTGTCCAGCAAGACATCACGAAGGGCTCAGCCTTTCGTGAGGTTTGGAGAGCATAATTTTCCTGTTGAAACACATTAGTTCTGGCCATTTTTCATTCACCTATACATCAGGGATGAGCGGATACGAGATTTTCCGCGAGCCGGATAACGGTGCGGATAACAGATAGGCCAAAAATGGCCGGATATCGGATAACGGATAACGTATAAGTGACCCAGGTGCTATAAGACACAACACTCTACAATATTAAAAGTGGTAAAAGTGAGATACCATATGGATATTTTTCCCTATTATTTTCGAGATAATTTTTACTAGCTATTCGTCATTGTGGTTGATATTTTTGTTAATTTTATTTTCATCTGGGTCCCTAAAGCGGTGGACACCCCATTTTTTTCCCACGCCCCCCCCCCCCCTCTTATCCATTTCCTGCATCCGCCACTGGGTTCGATGAATATTCGAGATGAGCCTTGCGAGGGGACTTGTTAAAAGCCGAACATTAGCCAACGTTGCCGATAATTTCAGAAGTTAATGATCGTCTCGAGGTTACTGCCTCACTTTGTTGGACGACCGAGAAAACGTGAGCAAGAGCATTTCTTTCCGGGAAACAAGTCTGTATCATCTTCTCCTACCTTTTTGCAAGATTGTAAATCATTGATGGAGTGAAACCCGCTAGATCGAGTTATCCTCCTTCAAATGGAGGCTCTCCTCTATCATGAAAGTGCGAAATGAAGCCACTATTTTTGCTATAATATCCCCCAGTATTTTCCATATCGTCTCCTCCCAACGGAGATGTAGCCTTAGGAAGCTAAACTTTTATATACCCTACGATGCCCAACGTTCGAATGAAACGCGTGGGTTCCATTTGCGACGCCGCTCCTCACCGAATCAACGGGGTTCATCTCCGAGCGCCGTTCGTGTTTCCAAGGTGCTCCCGTTTTCTTGCCTTTGCTTCTGTGATGTTGTTGTTCTTTCTTACCATTTATTTTTTCACTTTATTGTGGCTGTTCGGTCTTTAGGAACACCTTTGTTCCATGCATCCATCTTTGCCTCCGTATTTATCTAAAGGAGATTTCGTAAATTTTCGATTTTTCAACGGTGGCTTCATCCCAGTTTTGCCCCCCCCCCCTCGAAAAACGGAGCCCGCTCAGGCCCCAGCTGTTGCTGGGGCCTGAGCGGGCTCCATTTGACACGGGGGGCTCGCAGAACGCATTCGCAATTTTACGGGCTGACCGCTGCTGGGGTGCGCTGGCGCATGCGAGGAGCGAGGCTGTGTTCGCAAAGGAAGGCGTGTTCGCATCTTCGATCTCGATCTCTTCGTAGGTAAGTCATGATTCTTTGAGTTCGTTGAACATTTGTTATGTGCTGACAATGTATGTCACTATTGGCAGTTCAACTTGGCATTCAGGATTTCGACGGGTTTCGACGACGCTGCTCTAAAACGCCGGCTAACGCGGCATTCATACTCTGAATGAAAATGCCCCACGGTTGACAGAGAGGCACGAATGCGTGCGTACAAACTGGGTTTGAGAAGCGTCGAGCTCCGACTGGGTTTGTCCTTCATGAAATAAACGAGTTAGCGAACACACGTATCTAACATAAATTGAATAGGCTGTAATCACTTCATCCTTACGCTGTACTCTGGCGCGCTTCACTGATAATTAGGTGTTGCTGTTCGTATATATAGCGTATCATGCTCGAATTTCGGTTGTGGATGCGCAGTATACTGATAGTTATCCAGCCAAAATTGCACCCATATTTCTCGTGAAACCATGTTCGTTTTTGTGAAAGATATAAAGTGGTCAAAAGATGGTAATTGATCACATTTTACCAAATCGGACGGTTCGTCACAAAAACAAAGACTGTTTCACAAAAAGTGAGGATGCCTTTACGGGATAGAATTCTTACCCTCTAGGCGCACATTTTGGAGATAACAGCGAACCAATATGCTCCTTCAAACTAGAAAAAAATTACCAAAATTTCACGAACTGTACGCCTTTCTAGTTGAAATATCGTTACTAGACTTCAGCATCAGCTCTTGACATAACCCTTCTAGTTTTTTCCTCTTTTCCTGAAAAAAGCCTAGTAGATAGGTACTTTGTGACCCGTTTCTAAGTTTGACTGGACTTAGTATCCCCCAAACTCTAGTTACCACATTGTGGTGTGCCTTAGTGGTCAATGTGGTCCTCATTCTCAATATTTATTTATTTATGTAATCATTACATGTAATCATCGAGCAAGGCTAAGCCTTGCTCTTGGCATTTTCTCACTACCGGTCACTGGAAGTATCCTCCCCTTTCCATGGACACGCAGCATTGCAGCAGTTTTCCGCACCATTGGAAACCCGCGCACCCTTATCACATCACTGAACGCGTCTCCAGGAGTTTCCTCACGTTCGGACACCAGCCATACCGTTGGACCCATTTCAGGGTGATTCCTAAATTTTAGACGACGACGCAGCCTCCACAATGCGGAGCACCCGTCGCTCTGCACCTCCCTATCCTTTGGACCTTTAATAATTCTTTGAACTTCACCACACCCGTCCCTATCATCTTATTCACCTCGCCGTCACCATCCCTAGCCAAACAGGAAGCTCCTTCCAACACACACAAACGCATACACGAAGAAAGCGCTTTATTACAGCGGAGAATGGCTATCATTTACCTCTCACAGCAAGTATATCATCTCGTTGAGAATTAAAAGAAAAGAAGAATTTTCAAAAGAACTCGAGGATTCCTGAGTGATATTGAAGTTCTAGTTACAAATTGTAAACTGAACTGAGGTATTCAAATCTCTTCCGTGGGTTCAAACCCGTACATAGCACATTGCGAGGGAACTGGCTTAAGGTACCGTGAGCAAAGCACTCGTACCAGATGTCGTTCGGCCTCCTGTTCACGGACGCCATTGATCATGACCCAGGGCACCTGAAAGAGTCTGCTCAATATGTGAATACCCGCCTAACAATTCACCAACCCATGACATTCCTGGGGCTTTGCGATTCTGTGCATGACCGTGACGAGCTAACAAAGTTCGACCTTTGTCGCTCATAGCACAACGAACCAAACTGTAAAGAAATACAAATAATTAATATTGCTCTGAAGAAACATGGTTCTAAGCAAAACCCGCTTTGTCTTAAGAAGAGAACTCGTTTCTGGAATCGTTATGAGTTTCTTATAGTACTGGAGTTGAGAGAATGAACTCATCATGCTTCGCCGCCGTATAAACGCCCTCTTGCAGATCAAACCACGTTGCAGCGCGGGGCAAGAAGTCACTCTTCTTGCCTATTCTCGCCTTGCAAAACGCGCTGGAGGTTGCCGCAGACGATGCAGCTGTCGCACTCGGCGGGACACGTACTAGCTCCTTCATTTACTCAAACATTTTAGGTCAGTATTTTCCGGACCGTCGAAGGCAGAAAAAAACGAAGAAAAGATACGGGTATAACAGCATTTTCTACTCTTCCACAAGGAATGATATGCATTTCTTCGATGAGCATCTTATGACGATTCCAGAAAAACAAAAAATTTAGGGACAGAAATCAGGCGGGGCCTAACCCTAAGTGCAACACACAGCAACTTTTCCCCACTCCTGTCTACTTGTAATTGTCGTGCTGTGTTTTGAGGGTATAAAGGCGGTTCTACTAGTCCAACGGATACACGCGACATTTTATTGGAAGAAAGGGACCTCTGAACCATCTATGAGAGGGAACCTAAGGACTGCGAGAAAACTGCAGGATGCAAGATGAGAACGCGATTCCTCTGTTTTCTATTCTGAATGTATCTTTCCGCATACTCAAACAGAAGAAAATGGATAGTTACCTCTTACTATCGAGTCGAGGATACGGGCCTCTGTCAATGCATTTGCGTACAGAATAGTTGAACTCAGCATTGCCTTGAATACAGGTCACTGTAAAGTGTAATCACTCACGAGATACCAGCTGCGGGGCTAAGTTGAACTCGTAGAAGGAACGCTAACAGGACCATAGGACCATAGGTGAGCTCTGGCTGAACAGAACACCTACAGGAAACTTCAACCTCCGATCAAACTTAGCAACACATTCAGGCGCACTGCGGCGCTCTGCGTTTCAACGCAAGCTATTTCTAAACCGTTCTCACTCTTTCCTTCTTCGTCGTGTTGTTGCAAATTGTATTGTGCCGTAGGGGTATCGATGGCTGGAGTTCCCCGTGCTTTGGCATTTCTGGCCCTCGATTCATCCTACTTTTCTCGGTTCCTGAGCCCCAATCCAATTACAGACCATTATATTGCAGCCCCCCCCCGTGTGCAGAGCGAAAGTAATCTGCTTCAATCCTACTATGTATAGAGGGGTATCAAAAAGTTTCCGACCTAGACTACTTCCAAGAAGACTCCGGTGACGAAATTTTGTTCTACTTAAATGTGAGCACCTCCCACACCGCTAGACTTTTCAAATACTACCTCGATTTCTATTCTTCAAACTTTTGAGGGACCAATTTTATAACAAAAGACAGGCTAGCTTTCAACGGCCGACTTTAGTTCGCTTTCGTCCCTAACTCTCCTTGCTCGATGATGCTGTTTCAAATTTTCCAAGCAGAAATTCGTTGCTTTTAGAACTTTAAAAACTTTAAATTTGAAAAAAATAATTTTTCTTTAAATTTAAAATTTTAAATTTCAGATTTTAAAACTTTAGATTTCAAAAAAAAAGAACCGGACCGGACTATATTTTGTGTGATCCTATAATTTGAACCGGCGTTTTCGAGTGACATCAACTGAAACTCTCTACCATGGACGAGGACGCTGCCAAGAAGCATAAGAATTCTACCATTGGTGGACTGGAAAAGGAGCCGTATTTTTCGAATGCGTTAATTTGAGAATATGAAGCTTGCCATGCTGACTGGAAATACTTTATGCTACACGATCACACAGGAAGTTTTGAAAAGAACGAACGGAGCAGGTCAAGGTTGGGAACTCTTTGATAACCCTGTAGATCTCTTTTATTACTGCGTGTCTGATCTCGTAACCATGATTAGAATCGTTGTTCTGGTCTCTTCCTTTCACGAGTTAGTACAAAAATTGGCTAACCCATTTCGATATGTTTCTCTGTATCCGGAAGCTTTTCAATAACGCAAGCCTGGAGAGCGTTTTTATCGCATTCCGCTGGTCCGTGTTGGCAAGTACACCTGAAATATGGGAACTGATAATTAATTGATCTTATTCATAGAAGTCAGCGAGTATACACTCTCTTGCATATGTGTAATATATGCACAAATTCCGGATTGTAACATGGAATCTAGAAGCTCTAGCTGTAAGCTTATGAACAAATTAATGAATCTTCCTATTCCTCCAAATGTTATCAGTGAGACCTAGAAATATCATTATTACCGAACTCCTGACATCAACTTGAGATCTATTGGGTCGAATGAGATATTGCGATTTTCCACAACGATGAAGTCGCACAGAGGTAGATTAGTGGAGTTTTCCACAAAGATCGTTGAGAATTTCCGCCTTCAAAAGCAGTCTCTCATCTCAGAATATGTTTTGAGAATCTAAAATCCGAATCATCAGGTGATGCTGATCACAATGATATACAGTAGCGGCCAATGAGATGGAAGGCTATGTTGAGGGCAGAGCCTTTTATTTGAGCTATTCAAGCGAAAATTGAGGATATGATGGGAGTCAACGTAAACGATCTTTTTCTTCCGGCGTAAACTGCCTTCAAATGAAATTATCGCACTTCAATAGCGGATTCACCTTTTTCATCAGTAATGGTTTCTTGTTTTTATCACCATGTTTCATTTAAAATGGAATATCACTAGAACCTATTATAAGTAAGTACTTTGCTGTAGAAGTCGTGTTCTGTTGTTCTTCTCTTTGAATGAAGAATTGTGACTGCAAACAAAACTAGTAAAAGCGAGAAAGGAAAACTCTCAACAAATTCAGCAAAGAAACTGCCCTTCCGACGGAGGATATTTCTTCGAAGTCAGCCACTAAAAACTGTTTTGACCATCAAATAAAAGATGTAATGCTGTTAATATTCTTAAGATACAATGGAACAGGTTTCCTGGTTAAGTCGATAAATTGGTTCTGACCTCCCGTTTCAGCAGCAAGGGGAAGTGCGACAATGACAATCTTGTAAAAACAATAGGCAATTATTGCTTCCAATCTGTATCAACAATTTTTCTCTCACTAGGTGGCAGTGAAGATATTGGGCAGAATCAATGGAAACCGAAGAAGTCTGAACTTGGTCTCAGTAATGTAACTAGAATTGAGTATCGACCTATGTACGCTAAGCCGCTGTTAGCACTAATGCATATCCAAGTTCCATTTGGATAGGTCAATATTGTAGCAAAATATGCCCTGCACTATGCTGTCGGTAACCATATCCTCTTGGCAGCTAATATACACGCTCCATGCCAAATGTGCGAAAAAATCTATTCCTAAAGTCTTTTTCTGGGAAGTTCAAGGTAAGGCATGCCGCAATTCCACCATCTTTTGTGATGGCAACCACAAGAAGCTACGGATTTGTGGCATGCAGCACCTCGAACTCTCCAAAAAGAAGGGGGTTCCCTGCAATTTTGTAAGCGAATGTGCGAAACCATTGCGAACATTGAAACCATTGCGAAGTGTCGCCCGAAGACAACTTCTGATGTCTAAATCTCGAAATCTATTCTGGGGTCTGACGCTGCTTTTAAGATGACTGGTGTTTCATATATTACACCCCGGAAGGTACACGATGAAGTTGTAGGCTTTAAATTCTAAGAACGCAAAGATATTATTTCCTACATGCTTTCAAATAATTGTCTCCATTACAAAGCAATTTAGTTAACGATTTCGGTATCATTGTTCACTTTCCTTTCATCGCTACCTATCTAAACGTTATCAACTGTGAAACACTCACTCATATCCATCACCAGTCCATTTACACTTAGTGGAACGTGGAACTCCAAATGGATGATAACGGATTCGTAGACGAGGCCCAAACAGCTTGTATGCGGGAAGAAGTTGATTTCGCATAAACCTGTGAGATTAGGTCATTAATTACGCCGTTAGAATGAATAATTTTGTGATACTTTGCTATCGCCAGCCCAAGGAAATCTTCTTTTCCAAATTAAGAATAGCTAGGCCCCACTCCAATTAGGAATATGCACCTATCCCTTGACCTCCCTCACACAAGTGATCCCATCCAATTAGTCGCCAGGCTACATGGGGCGTCTCTAGGTGGCGGATTGGCGATTAGGGGATTGATTGCAAATAAAAATCGACTTCTTACCTGCGCTAAGACGTAGGGGAATGGACTTCCTGTGTCTACAGTGTCAGGTCAACCCCTTATCCTCTCAGCGCATGGGTATGCTCACTGCCCTTCTTTCTGGACAAAACCGTTTAGTCAGTGCACTGGATAGTACAAAGAAGTCGCCTCCAGCAGATAAGCTCGGTCATGCACTGAAGAAAAGTACAGTTCACTTCTTAGATAACTGGATAAGGCAAACGCAGCACAATCTGCAAAGCTGCATGAAGGAGAACTGCTGCATTCCGACTGCTGCGAGCAGCAAACCTCATGATTCGTCCGCGTTGAGGGGGCTTGATGCTGCCCGATTAACTGTAGTGTCGTTCAACCTGCGTTCTGCCCATCATGCCCTGCGCTCTACCTGCTCCTTGCCACGTGGCAGTCTGCGCTCTGAGAGGTGCATGTCAGCCGGTGGTTGAGCATCAAGATTTAGTCGTGTCTCGGCTTCGTCGGGGGCAAGGCGAGCCCTCCGAGACATGTCAGGTCGGCTGAGGCCCGGGTAGAACCGTTGCCCAGTGCAACAATCGGTGAAACGAGAAGCGTCTGACCGATCGTTGCGATGCGTGCGCGTGCGGCGCGGATGTGGAAATCCGCCGCGGGACCGCCGCGTACACCAAGCGCTGCCGCGGCAAGCGCGTACGCGTTTAGGACTACTTTTGGGTGAGCTTGGGTAAGCATCCGCTTACCAAAGCCTACAGTAGGAACACAGCCCTACGCCCAGATTAAGTTGCGATCCTAGGTTTGAGGCATGCAAACTAGTTCATGGCCCTGCACAGCCATTGCAGGGCAAACTCAGCTCGTGAGGCTAAAAAATAAGTTTTCGCCTTGCGGTAAAACTGCTGTTGAAACGTGCTCGGCCTGTGTTCGCCGTCCCGGAATCTCTGAGTTACCGGTGAAATCCTATCCCGCCCTCAAGAGGGAACAGACCCTAGCAAGGTATTTTGTGTACGCCTTATTTTCAAGGTGGGTTGATTAGCTTTTGAGTTGATAAGTTGATCAACTCAAAAACTAATCAGCCTACCTTGACTCTTCATCTGAGACTGGATCCCATGGAACATCAAACGAACGCTATAATGCTCTTTATGTCCCTCAGGCAGACAGAACCCATTGAGCAAATCTGGCAAGCGAGATGGTCAAATGGTAGAATCAGTGTGGCGTCCGCTAGGTCTACCCGAAGGACAACGGAAGTAGCGGTGGTACAGGTGATAACATTCTAAATAAATTTTGACAAGTACTTACATTGTAGAATGGATGCATTTTGTCTCTCCAAACACTTCAATGTCCACTTTATTTCCATAATCCCTTGAGCGGTCACTAACACGATTACTATCGCCCGCGACTGTTAAACCAACAATAAGCAGAAGAACCGCTGCTCGATTCATTAGCATCTGAAAATAGAGATTTGTGGTTACATCGCTCATGGCATCCTCTTTCCTGAAGAAGTAGTATTTTGGAGAAGCCGTTTAGATTTAAGAAATTGTCTTGTTAGGTGTCTCAACAGAATGACACGTGGAAAATCGGATAGTTGACAGGAACAAAGTTTCTCAATATGTATAACGATGCAATGAGAGCCATCATGTTTTTTTTTCATTTCAGTGTGCTTTCGGCATTCGACGCCTTTTTCGAACCCTATTACATATATTAATTTGCGACAAGTTTGCTTAACATTTTATATCATATTTAGCCTATTTCGAAAATTTGCTCCGTTGAAACTCTTCCTTAGTACGTAACCGGTAATCATTGCTTTGAATTTCCAAATGAAATTTGGGATGTTTTAATCATCGTGACCAAACACACGTGGAAATCAAGTTCTAGAAATGGTTCACCTTCCATACAGCATCTGCCATAATATTGCACTGGACATATGAGATCAACGTATAGGTATTGGGCTAGTGCATAATTGATTTTCTTTTTCCATACTTCTTCACTCGTTGAAAATTAACACTTCGCAAACGGCTATTTTTGGAAATAACCATCTTTTTTCATGTATTATCGAAATTCTATCGAAAATCGTATCCACATTAGCCATAGAATGCTCTACCTTTGCAGGCTGGAAGCTGGAAGCAGGACAGACATCTTGCATTCTCGACGAAATTTTGGCTGAAGGAAAATCAGCAAAGCCACGTCCAAAAATATTTAAGTACTTGGAATAGGGCGACACAATCCTCATAGATGATGAGGGAAATGATCGATGACCAGATTTCGACGATTCGAATGTTTTCGCAGCCGTTGGAGTGGAGGCGGTTCGACAGAAGAGATTCTTCAGAAAAGGATTCTGGTCGTTTCGCTACAGGAAATCGGTGAAAAATACAGCACATCTACCCCTGTTTATCTCTGAGGTTCATGAAGATCCACCCAGTAAACTTCCATGCTTTTCGTATGACATCGACACGTTGAAGTCTTCGGCCAACATTCTCGTTGTCAATCTTTCGTGCTTTTTTCCAAAAATTCTGAATTTGAATTTGTGACCTCTGCCTTGTTCATCCGTAAAGCTCTTGTCTTATGAATGTGAGTCATTTCAACTTGGCTTTGCCAATTGCTCCTTCGAGAAAAGACGCACTGCGATCACGAAACCGTGCTGCATCTCAATATTCAATAAGTGAAAATGAGGATTGTCTTGATGAAAAAAGAACCGTTTGGGAAGCATCAGTTTTCAGCGTAAAAAAAGGCGGGAAAAGCATCGTCAGTTATGCATTAACCGATTAGTTTTGATTGTGCTGGACAAGAAAGTTGGTGGCAGATGAGGAGACAAAAAGTTATGTGTTAGCAAAAAGTGGACTCCAGCTATAGTTGTTGGAACACTGTGTCATGTTCTTAGTAATGGAACATAATGAGAAGGTACGGGCTTGATAGTGCCGTTCATTTTCCACTTATACACTTGGTAAGACAAGCCGAATAGGCAGATATTCAAATCTATGCAGGCGGAACCGCATTCAAATGTAATCGATGGTGACCTCAGATACAGAGAAGTATATAAGCCAGCAGTAACTTATTCTTCCTCATTAGACTACATCATATCACCCTCTGCCTCTGTTATTAGTAGTCATTCACTCACTCTCTTTTTTTGCCTAAGAATATAGGTACTTCAGAAGTCTCCTTGAGAACTACTGATGGAAGGGTCCAAGATCCTGGACCGCCAAGGAGACCATACTTCCCGTCTAGTTCAAGCCCTGAAACCGGTGCATGAAAAACCAAGCAGCATTCTAGCTCTAATACATTCTTCTTAGAGCTCTCATTTCTTTCAATTTATTCTTAAGCAGAATCGTTTTGTTCTACATCCATAAATAGCTCGTGTCTCTTTCAAAGAGGGTTTCGCTCAAGTGATAACACTTAAAGATGGTAGGGGGCTTATTCGTGATTGCAGAGCGACATTACCCAATATCACTTTCACTTCCACATCTCAAGGTCCACCGTGATGGCTTATCTGTTGGACTACCGCACTTGTGCGCCAGTATCTCTGTGGAACTCTCAGTGAAAAGTTCTCTCTACAGGAATGGTCTCTTAGTCACTATACAATCGTTTCTTTTGGTGTTCTCATATTACCAAGAATTTTAACCGCATGCAGTCCTAACGCTCGTGAAGGATCAACCCTTAACGCAACATGAATGTCATAGGAAAATAAAAGTGAGCAATGCTCGGCAACAGCAGATGAAACCTGCCCTTTGAAGAATTGCCCCACTTCAGGGGCATTTCCTGTTGTGTACTTACGTCCATGGTCACTGTTCATCAATTAGAATGTTATTTGAATGAATATCCGAACATCAAATTTCCGAAAATTCGGTTGCCCGAAAACTCGGAAGTTCAGTAATTCAAAAATTCATAAAATAACTCCGAATGTGAAACTCCGGTGTCTGCCTTTGTATTTAAAAAGAGAGGTGCCCTTATTTAAAAAGAGAGAGCTCTACAATTTCCTTATTCTAACTAATCTGCCAATCGCAAAGCTTAGTCTTACCGTTGATTCCAGATGCCACACCAAAGCAACAGACATACAAAACATGCGTTAATTTGATGTAATTGTGTTAGTTAGATTTATGAGATGCAAGAGAAAATGTGCCCTTGACTGTGACGGCGGGTAACAGTGCACATGAACTGCGTGCAGTCTCAGTGGTGAGTGGTGAGAATGAATTGCAGAATCACAACTGCAATGCAAAATAACCTTCACATCCTCGTGAAAGAAACAGGAAAATAAGTTAGAATAAGTGTGGTCTGTTAGCTCAGGGAGCGTCTGTGGCGGGACTCTGTCTGCAATTTCGACAGCAGCGGTACCAGCCAATCAGCTGGTTCGATCTATTTTTTACGTCTTCTTCTGAATGCTTCAATGTGTATGTGATGTGATTCCTTCTATTTTAACGCGTTGCTATTGTCTCCGATTGAACCAGCAGTTCGGACAGCCAATGCCAATGCGATCGTATTTGAAGACAAAGTCCGTCCATAGGCACTACCTGAGCTAAAAGACTACAAAAACATCAGGGCAATCTCAATGCAGACCAGAAATAAGGAACCCAGTAGTTCCTCATCTTAAGTGTTCTGCACCAGGGAGATGTGGAGAGCAAGACAGAGTGAGTGATACTAGATTTGCGGTTAACCAATATGTATGTACGAACGTATGGAAAAAGAGAATGTTGCATTCCTGTCGTACTAATCGTAAAAACTTGTACGATCATCAAGAAGTGTTGCGATAAAATGATTGACTGAGCTGGACCAGAGAATGTGTGAAGTTTTTCATGCGTGATTAATGGGGATGAAAGAAATGTCTCGTCTTCCGAGAACGTGTCACGGAATACTGGAAATGAGATAAAGACGTAATGTAGAGTTCTCGCCCATGCTTTCGATTACAAAATGTAAATTTACCTTACGCTTTCATTTTTTATTTATATAGTTTACAATTTCTATTTTTCAGTAAGCATTGATTCACTAATTCATTAGCTACTTAGAGAACACAGTCCACTACGCCCGCAAGCACTGAAGATGAGCGAGCGGTCACCCGGAATACTTACCATCAGTGCCCTATCACGAGCGCCTATAGAGAAGGATGATTTTGAAACGTTGCCCGTTCTGAATAAAGTGTCTGTTATTCTCGTGTGCAGTTCGACATAAAACAGTACGATACGAAATTCAATTCGTACCGAGATTTATCAACGGCCGATCCTTGAAAGGGTCCATTACGAGGCGCCCCACAGGAATTTGGCTGAGAGCCTATCATCCACAGCTAACTGTTTTCCTATCCGTATTTCAGCTATGAAAAGAAAGAGGAACCTCAAGCAAAACAAGATATCAAGAAGGATATTACATAATAAAATTGAGTAATATCCTCGTTGGTTATCGTATATTACAATTATAACTTATATTTTTTTTCGTACAATGACGCTTATATATTATGTACATATTTGAACGTCATTGTACGAAAAGCATTTTCTGTTTTGTTTACCATCTTGAGAAATACCCGATGTAATGATGTTTCTTTGTTGAACACACGAAGCATACGTTGTTCCAATTCTAGAGTATAGATCCCAAGTGTAGTACCCTAACACTAGAAGTAAACAAGCCAAAATAGAGAAAGTACAACAAACGCTCACGCGGATATTAATTTACAGATGCATTCCAAATGATTACTATATAGTCTATGCCCAGGTATAGAGGAAGACTTGGTTTTTCCAAGACTCGCACTTTACTATATCGACGCATATCTGATGACATCGTTTTCTGCTATAATAAAGTTCTGAAAAGTGTAGAGAGATTAAAGACTAGTAAACTGAGTCCTCAAACCTGATCGAGTACAGTACCCACAGGACGGGATAAGATAAACAAGAAACGATTTAGTAACGCTTTCTGCTCCTTGTTCTGCCAAGGCGCCAGATGTATACAAATGCTGCCTACTAGAGCTTTGAAAGCACTTAGTATCTCAATATTCATGAGGAGACTGAGGAATATCAATCTCCTTTCGAGTCTGAGTATTCCAGATTTCAAACACTAATTCAGTCCCACTACAATCTCGTTCAGAGGACCCATGAAAATCCAGACTACAAGAAAAAGCATGCCGCTATCTCATGATCTTTTCCCTCATTTCAGGGTCTATTCTAAACATGAAGCATGATTTATACGCATTGTCTATCATACTATTATTTGTCATGTTCATGAATGGCTTTTACTCCCAACGGCCATGCGAAACACTCTCCACTTACGTTTTTATATTTTGTCTCAATGTAACGTATGTTTAACAAATTTGACAACTGAACTTGAGCTAATGGTGTTCTATTAGAAAAGCCGGGATAGAGCTCTCTCATCGCCTGTGTGGTAAATCTAGACAAAGGTTACCCCTGATATGGCGCTGAAGGGCATCATAGCCAGCAGATGCGGGTACCTACCATCTGCCTTGGCCTATTTCCTTGTGAGACGAACTAGCCCATTCTGGATACTTAACCTAACTTAGTAACCATAGATGTTCAGGAGCATAGATGTTAAAATTTCTAAAATCTAACCACTGTGAAGACTTTCTTTGGCTCGTTAAGCGTCCGCCAGTATCAGTGCAAGTTATGATGATAGGGGTTTTCTCTTCAATTCCTACTTCTCCCTACGTTTCGTTGTATTCTGCCGTTTTCTATCACACAGCACAGTCATGTAACGTATAACTAAAATTAAATTAAAAAATGCTAAGTGGAGCCGGTATGTTTTCCCTGTATTCTTACACATTTATTTATATCTCTTCAACAATAAAATAGATTCCTAGATGACTCTGCTTTATAAATGGCGTAATTGAATAGTTAAATAAGTTTAAATGGTGTAATTTTATAGCTATGTCTCCAAATAACGCAATGCTTCGGAGGTATTGTCGTTATCTTGGTGTATCAATGTACCAATATCCCGGAAACGTTCCTGCACTATCAACCTGATGGTAGTTCATTACTCCATTACAACTACTAGAAGAAAAGCGAGTGAAGGTGCTTTCATTCATATGCAAAAATAAATAGGCATTTGCTTTACTTATACACTTTGCAAACAAGTGAACACACGTCCGTTCCAGCCATTTGCTTCTGGAGCGTAACTGATTCAAAAAAGGTTCTTGGTAGTTCTCAAGGTGATGACCATTCGCAGATATGTTGTGTTGGAGTACAACCATAAATAGTACGAAAAAGTTTTTTGTAAGCGCTGCTGTGAATGTCAAAAATGTGAAGAGGTCTTATTCCACCTACCTAACTCAGCAAAGAAGACAGGCGATATTGTACTTTGAAACAAAACTAAGGGAAAACGTTCTTTAACAATGGAGAAATCTTGAATGAGTGGCTCATTTCATTGCTACATCGAACGTTAATGACATTATTAACCATACTTTTATAAGGCCCTCAGCATGAACAGGTCTGGTTTCGCAATTTCTTCCGGTTTGACAAACCGGAAGCAAAAAATAGTGAAATCTCAGTGACATTTCCACATGCGAATAATGGTGGATAATTTGCCAGTTAAGAGATATGCCTTAGGCGGAAAATGATATAGCAGGCGGAACCATTTCTCTTATATACTAAACTCTGTATAGCATTCTTCCCAAATGGTAGAACGATCAAGTATGTGCCGCGAAATCAGGAGAGTAGTATCTAAAAAACGAAACCAAAATCTGGATGGCTGAACTCCGCTTGTGAGAGAGCGTAAAACGTTAGTTGATGCGGAAACGAAGTTGAAGAAAAAAATGTCCTTGATAGAAGGTCATTGCGACGTTAGCTAGTTATTTGCAACAGCCGTGCAATTATTTCCCCTTCTATTTGTTTTGAACAAATTAGGAGACGGTAATCACAGGCACACTGATTGCAAAATTGCTCAAACTGCGTAAGTCCGAGCAGCATCAACTGAGGTTTTTTTTAACCAACGTTCAATAATAAACACAAGAAATAATGCAAAAATGCTCCCGAAAAGGTGTAATTCAGCGGAACTACAGGATCGTTTTCGCAAGGCTAGTGTGTTATTTTTCCTAAGTTAGAAACATCAAGATTTTTTGCATTTTCCTGTTATTTCACCCGGTAATTAATTTCTGAGGAAGAAAAGTGTGAGATGTCCGAATTTTGCTTAATTCTTTCTCAATGATCGAGCATAATTGGGACATGCGAACAAACCGGCACAAGAATCTTAGCAGCTAGAAATAATAACACCTAATCGTCTGCGTCCTCCTGAAGCTTTGTTGTGGAACACCTCCACATTTCTATAGTCTTTCTCAAAAATCCTTGACTCACCCCGCAACGCCCATCAGCTCATCCACGCCAAACCGTATGACCATGCATTGGTGATGTAGTGTATATGAGCTGATGGGCGGTGCGCCGTGAGACATTTTTGAGAAAGACTGTATAAGTACTCGCCGCGAAAAGAGTCTAATATTGCAGTGAAAGTTACTTGTTTGTAAGGCTGTTCTAATAAATGTGTTTATAACCATTTGCGAAGAGGTGTGGCAGACCGATTTTGCTGTGCCGGTTTCTCGAATATTGAATTACGACTTTCGTATATTTCAGAAACTTCAGCGATCATAGGTCATCTTATTGCACATGCACGAGTGATGGGTGGAACCATATGATGTTGTTTATCATACATTCATATGACTTGTATTCAAGGAGAATAGAAGACATTGCCTTGCGACTGCCCTCTTGGTTTGGTACAGAAATACACTGTGAACTTTCGCCATAGAGAGCGTGAAACAGTTATGGAATGTGCTCTCATTTTTCACTGGTAGATGTTCTAAAACGAAAAACGACAGAACGAGAAACATTTAGAAGAAGAACAATGGTGATAGTTCCTAGAATTCCACGTTTTGCACCTCTTTACTTCATACGATCATTGATTTAATAAATCCAGAATTTTCTTGGATAGTAATGTAGAAAGACAATGTAAGATGTGTTTCACCACCGTCTTCATATGTGCTAACCCTCTGGCTTCAATCGTTTATCACCGACTACTCCTGGATGAGGCAAGTTCCAGTCAAAGTCTGGCAACAACCTTTTTTGTAATTTCTTTGTATTGGTGTTAAGATAAGATTCTCAAAGATAACCAGATTAAATTAGGTTGTTCCCCTTTTGCAGCGGATATTTTTAAGGTCCAGAATCGCCAGACTTTGAATTAGAATGCTATTACACGCAGTACGGCACCCCTGGCAGCGGCCTTAAAATACTCGCCAGGCATCTCCGAGCACTGGGTTACAGAAAAGTGATAACAGCTTGGGTCCTCCACGAACTGTGTGCCTCGCGAGAGTGAGTGTGTGTCAGCCTTTGCTGCTACGTTGACACAGAAGGGACTTTCTTTGCCAACTCTTTGCCATTGCTGCTGGTGTTTCTACTCGAACCATCACACCGTTCATGCCAGGTTCGTGCTGCGCAGTTATCAGAGTCAAGGGAAATTGCACGAAAGAAAGTTTCGCTGTATTGTTGGTTAGACTCCGACGCTGCACTGAGAACGCCTACCACCTGTGCACCCGTTGCCGCACAATTCTACTCTTCTTAGCTACAAAAAGTAGAAGACGCAATTCTCCTGAAGCGTACAGGAATTGACAATTTTTCTCTTATTTATGATAACGCCTGACATCACGTGGCAAACCTCACTCGCAAAAAGTCGCCGAACTAGATTGGGAATTTTTTTATATCACACCCTTGTTATTTTACTGACATGGCCTCGTCTGACTACCACTTGATAGGAGCACTCAAGCTGAGAGCAAACCGAAAGGTGCGATTTCAAGTTTTTTCAGCTCGCAGCTGCCAGAGTTCCTGACTTCTGGAACTGCTGCTCTAGTGAAGAGTTGCCCATACCTTGTGAATCATGATGACGAATATTTCATTGATTTATGTCTATTCTTAATAAAGTTGAACAGACCCAACTTGAGACATCACCACTATATGGAGATGTAAATGAAGACTATGCGACCTTAACACGAATGATCAACTGCCCCACGAACCATGCAACCTCATTCCAGCCCCTTCCATCAGGTATCTCGGAACGCACATGACAGCTGTTTCAACTTCGTCGTAACGTGCAGTATGGAGAAAAGTCAAGACTGTAAGCAGTGGAAGTTCTTCTTTAAGTGAATTTCGCACAAGTTTGCAAACTTGTGCGAAATTCACTTAAAGAAGAACTTCGTACCCGACATCTCACCATTTTTGCAAGGCTGTCCAGTCAGGACAATTCCGTGCAGGAAGAAAAGAACTTATATATGTCCGACGTCCTCTGGCAATACTATGCTCTTTGTCCGACCGCACCCGTACCCCTTGCTCGGACACATTAACAGAGAACGTGAAAGCTGTAGAATCCTTCAAAAACAACCTTTATCACTCCTCCCATGGTCCACAACAACCCCCGTCAGGGTCAATATGTCCCCGCCTCAGCACCAGAAGAGCTGAAGAGCCGAAAAACATGGTCATCTCCTGGTTCAGACCGCGTCCTATCATCTTCTTACGACCTCTCTGTGCAATCCTCGTCAATCCAGTATGTTCTTTCATCAACAAGATCTTCAAAACTAGAGTGATTCCGGAGAAGCTAGCGTTTGCAGAAACGATTCCGCTTTACAAAAGTGGCGACCCGACAAGTGTAGCTAGTTATGGACCTATTTCGCTACTATCAACGACAATCAAAAATGTACAAGGTCATCATGAGGGCACTCAACACTCGCCTGGAGAAAGCCGCCAACAATCTTGTCATCCTTCCACAAGAACAAGCTGGATTCCGTAAGCATTCTTCTACCATCCATCATATTCATTTACGCTGAATATACTACTGGAGAAGTCACATGAATTCAACATCCCTGCATACGCTATTTTCATCGACATCAAGAAGGCGTTTAACACCAAAGAACTACTGTCTATTTGGCAAGAGTTGAAATATCATATTTTGATGTCGACGATAACCTAATCAAAGCTATACAACTGTTGTACGCTAGTGGAAGCTCAGCTGTACAACTCGGAGAATACCAGGCTGAACTTACATCCAGCGAGGTGTCTGTCAAGGAGATCCCCTTTCTCCACTCTTGTTCACCATCACTTTGCAATACGTATTGGACAAGAGAAATTTCTGCAATTTTCCGAATGAATGGGAAAACGCCCTTCCTTGCATACGCAGACGACATTATTCTGCTATCTAATGACAGTCATGAACTGGAACATATGGAAGAAGTCCTGACCAAAGCATCGAAACAAATTAGCCTAACAATAAATTCCGAGGAAACCAAAGATGAAGCTAAACAACACAACCGACATAGATGAGGAGACCACCGAAATTGTAGGGCAAGCTATAGGGCGTGTTTACGAATGCGTTCATCTCGTGTAACTGATTTCACAATCAAGGAAACAACTGGAAAAGATTTCTGCCCTGATTGCTTTTCTCGGTAGCAAGTTTGGGAGGAGTTTGAGAACTAGCAGAGTGAGAGGAGACGTTTGGCGGTCTAGGACACAGATAAAAAAAAACTGCGAGCCACTTTTAGGCCTCCGAAGATGGCGATTGAGTCGAAATGTCGGGCTGAAGAATAAATTTGTCCACCTAACAAACAATAATTGTTTGAAAACTCTCACTCTGTCGTGAAGAAATGTGGGCACACGTGACAACAGGCTGGCTACTAATGAATAAACATAGCAAAGGAAGGCCGATGTCTCGTTGGCTTGATGACATTGCAAGATTTCGACAAAGGGATTCGAAGGAAGTCGGCGACGGTTAGACCACTCTGCTCGATGGGTGCATGAACAAAAACCAGACACATTCTGTTCTATCGTGATAAAAGAGATGAATAAATAAATGAATAAACTTAACATTCTTTGGAAAAAGTGCGAAATTTGGCGCAAGACTTCCGGAGCAACCTAATAGAATGAATGTCTATTTAGCAGCGAACAAATATCAAAAGGGAAACGAAAATGAATGTAACCTCATCATTAAGCTCTTGAATGGGTAATGAGCAACGCTTGAATTTAAACCACTAAAAGTCACTGGACGACTGCCAGTGGTGGACGCAGAAAGTAGGAGGAAAAAAGGGGGGACGGGAAAGGTGGGGTCTCTGTGGCCTTGGGGACCCACAAGGAAGATAGAATTAATCAGAAAATATTAATTGTAATAGCAGGAAGTTGACAAAAATTATTTTGAAGTGCTAATCGAAATAGGCAATTGAAAATAAACTAATATAGGTTTTTTTGTAAAGTAATTTCAAAAGTTTGGCGACCCATTCTCGAGGGGAGCGCTCCTCCCCACCCTGCGTCCGCAAGTGACGACTACCCTACAATTCAACAGAACTTATATCTGAGAGCACTGTCTGAAACCCGAAAGCAATACCTATTCACATCTCCAGGGCCCATAAGAGAGTGGGCTGGGCTTTGTATCTGTCGTCTTCTGTCTCGTTGTCTAAGGATCTATCAAAGCGCGAGTGAGCAGCGTCTCCCCCATTTCCATTGCGATCTTAAATGTCTACTTTCGCTCCACGCGTTTTTGATCATGGTTTTGTGAATATGCTCGTTTTGATTTTGTGAAATTACGGCGATTAAGGAGCCAACTCATCTCCACGCTCTAGAACCAAGTTTTGCTTTGCGGACGCTAAGCGCTCCATAACAACCGCAATTCAATCGGAATTCCAAGACTGATTCGGTTACTCACTCATTCGGCCCATCATCGTTCCCATTCAACATTCATTGATGAAGTTATGGATTGATGTCGTGGCGGTTTCCATGTTTCCTGCCTCTTCTCCCATCTGACTGTGCTTCGATTACAGAGTTCTCTCGGCGCCATGCCTACAACGATCTGAATATCCTGTGTTGAGCTCTCAGTTTAGAAATCAAAAATTTAATTCCCAGATTATGTGGTTTCCATTGCCGTTGTGTTGTTGCAATTGGTGACAAGGTAGGGAAATAGGTGTGGAAGAACGATGAAGGAGCTGAATATCTAGCATATGTCGATCAGGATCCAGGAAAATCAATTTTTTCCAAAACTGATAAAAAGTGCAGTGAAGTGACGTGTCTATCTCCAATGATTGGAGACTAGCCTTCGCATAAGTACTAGCCTTCCCACTTTCTAGAGTACCAGTTAAGAAAACATCACTGGACAGGGCCACATCTATGGGAGTGGTGGGGTGGCATTAAACAATAACGGAAATGTTATTAAATGGCACCACAGTTGTGAAGTTGGTGCGTGCCGCAGTAGGGAAAATATTACTCAAGTAAGAGGGGAGCGAAGCGAGCCGAAAAGAAGCCTGAGCGACTAGCGTTAGCCTGGCGATCGCGCTGAAAGAATTAATTGTAAGAAAACAATCAAGGTTGAATGGTCGTGACGATAATGCCGCTGCGAAGTGTGCCCTCATGTGGCTAGCCCGACATGGAGAATCCCCTGACTTCGTCAGTAATCGTGGCGATCGCGACAACCGCCGGCGGTCGCTATAAGGTGAATGAGGAGGTCCAGACATTAGAGGAATGATGACTAATAAGATTCTATATAACGTGGCGATATAAGCATTGTTTCCACTAGATCGATCTTTCGCCAGATCGTTTGGGCACATCTCTGGGAAGAGAGGAGATGAGAAGCGTTGAGCTCGACTTGGAAGCGATCCAAACCTGGCAATCGATACGCATCGTTTCCATCAGTTAACTTCCATACACATAGCCGGCCAAGCCCTGTTCAAAAGGATATCCGCGTATGGCTTCTGCGTACGGGTCGAGGAATGCAACTTCCTCATTCCGCAGCTCCGATACCTCGGCAATATAATTAATGCTACAGAACTTCGACCCGTCCAAAAGCGAGGCCATTCAGATGATGCCGGCGCCAGGAGACATAGCACAACTACGTTCTTTTCTGGGAATGCTGAACTACTACCATCAATTCGTCCGCGAAATTACGTGCACATTACGTGGACGGTCTACTGAACTCTGAACTTTCTGCCCGCGGTGGACCCCTAGTTGCCCGCGATAAATCCACACGTGCCCGCGGTGGACAACCGGGAGTGACGTCACTACCGCGCTATGCCCGCACATGATCACGGTGGACGCGCACATGCCCGCGGTGGACCCGCAATAACATGGCTATCCGCGGTGGACCCGCATATGTCACACGGTGGTCCCGCACTTGCCAGAGGTGGATCCGCAGTAGAGCTGATTGGGTCATCAATGCCAACAAAACCTCCACCCACGATGCATGCATGACCGAGTGGATAAGAGAGCGGACTTGGAAATATGAGTTCGAAAAGGTACGTGGGTTCGAATCCAGTGGTGTAATAACGCTTGCAGGATGAAATTTCAGTGCATATCGTGGATATGCCTCCTCCTCCTCACGACAAGGTCTTCGATACAGGACCATTTTCAGAAGGAAATAACCAGTCCCTTGAGAATGCATGTTTCCGCGGTGGACGCGCACATACCCGCTGTGGGTCCGCACATGCCCGCTTTGGAGCCGCAGTACATCCGCGGTGGACCCGCACATGCCCGTGGTGGCGAACCGACGCTCCACCTCGGGCATACCGCGGATCCATCGCGGGCAGAAAGTTCAGGGAAGAAGGAAGTTTCGACGTTCCATTCACATATACTACCGTATGCCAGGGAGCCTTTCAACGAGCCAAGGATACATTCGGGTCAGACTTACTGCTCACTCACTTCAATTACGAAATTACTCATGAATCCTACCAAAGTCTGCTGTTATCGCTAATGCACATGCAGACGAATAATCTCATGAGGAAAAGCGAGCGAAACGCTAAGTATTATAAGCAGCACCCATCCACTCCTTCGCACATGACCTATTGAAAGATTTCTGGCATTTCAGGGAAGGAAAACTTGAATCCAATGGTGAGATAGCGTGGAACAACCGAGAAATTCACGAAATCGGCGGTCTTTTCCGTGCGATTAATCGCTACCTGATGGACACCGCTGGGTCCGGCCAAGCGGAAGTCACACACGTTTGTGCAAGCGACAGGTCTGGATATACACACAACTCAGCTGTGTTCGTGAAAGGTAGCTGTGCCAATTGTGAGTGTGTGTGGTGTGTTTGGCAGTGTGAAACAAAATTCAAGGGCGTGGCTCAGACCGAACAAAATGCTCTGCAACGGGTCCGCTGTTGCTGTAGGAGTGCACCGGCGTCCAAAAGTGGGGAAACGCCTAGAGTCATGTCCAAAGGTGTGATAGTTGTGTGCCAGCGACCAAAAGTGAGCGAAACGCTTAGAGTCAGGTCCAACGGCGTTGGACCTGACTCTAGGCGTTTCGCCCACTTTTGGACGTACTCAGTGGCGTGTTGGCTGTCCTCTGTCCCTTTTTCCACTAACCACCTACAAAGGAATATAAACAAAAAGCCATTTCAATACTCGAAAGAGTGTCGAATACTAAATTCCGTGAACTTACTACGGCTTGGGCTTCATCAGTTACAGTTTGACATGATTTTGGTTTTCACTTGTATCAGGTTGCTAGCATGCCTGGCGCTAGAGCTCTTTGGGCGGCCTGCCCCGTATGCATGCGTCATTCAAATCATTGGTCGGGGTCTACCCAGTGCCGCAGAAGTAAGGGCCGGTGCCTGCCCGATACTTCAGAATTGCTTTTGGCCTATATGTGCCTTGGTACTAATCAAGTTGGGATATGCCTTATGAAAAAACGCCTCATTCAACTGACAAGTCGGGTACTAGCGGTCGCCATTAAAACACCAGCTGTTCGGTGGAACTGGGGATATGGGATTTCAGTTTTCGTGGGTCATGTTATTTTGGAGTATGTGCTGCTTCTTCAATGTCTTGCCGAGAAGGCATTTAGGCCGATACTTCATAGATCATTTGGCTCGTTAAGGCTCTGATGAGGGCGAAGTCGAAGAAACGTTGGCGAATAAGGCATTCTGACAACCTCGTATTCAGCTAATAAGCTCAAAAATTGTTTTGGAGTACAGCGCCAAGGTTTGAAAGCTACCAGACTTTACAGCTCATTTGAGGAATTGTTGCATAAACAGCACATTTTTACGATGTAGGCGAGGACAGTGTTGGTCTCCTCCTACTTTTTAAGAAAACTGGTTCCTTTCCACATTTTAGAGGACTGATCATAATGATGTTGTTTACCGCTATCCTATTCATTGATGCTGAAAACGTTCTCTGAAGACAGAACATTCTACTGACAACACTTGTTCATGTGCTGGGAACGTCTCGTGTAGCCAGGCTGATGACAAGTGACTAAGAATCCTCCTATATAAAGACTGCTAACGGTCCAGATTTTTCTGGTGTCAGACCATGAGAGTCTTGTGAAATCTTTTGTGCAGTGTAGTGCATAGACAATGGTGGAAGGAGAGATGCGCAGATGTCATACGAAAAACCGATTTATGGAGCGAGATGAGACTAGATCTTAACGGGACCCGCAATTTCGAAATCCTTGCACAGTGACTGTCCTACGCTGCCGGTCTCACAGCCAACGGATGCGACAGAGCTAGCAAGGCTTTGAGGCAGCACATTATACGGAGCAGGATAGCCACTGCTCTTCATTCAAAACCAACTGTTGCACCGCAGATCAGCATGGGCGAGATCGTGTGCGGCCTGGGAGCCCTCTAGGCCCAGTGCAGCGGTGGTGTCCGCCGCACTTTCCACATGCCGCACGTTCTCGTCCTAGCATCCGTCCGAGAACTCTGAGCGATTTTGCAGCCACGGAAGAGATTCCAGTTGTACACTCACATGCATAGAAAAAGTGTGTCATTACAGACCACTGTGACACTTCGTGTGATCAAGTATGTAATTATTCAAATTTTCTGGACAACTCCTAATTTCCTTCCATTGCACTCGAGATTTACAAAGGGTAAGGACGCACGGACGATAGGTGTGATAGAGGCGAATAGTGACAGATACCGTTATGTCGATGGAGTAGGGGTTGTACTGTGACTCAACGTTGAGGAAAAGCCAGGATACATTACCATGCCACGCCCAACTAAGGCCGCTACTTCCCCAAAGCCCAAGAATGTCTCGGCGCCGGAGAAGAACATCGTACGCAAGAAGAAGGACCCGAAAGCCCCGAAGCGTGCGCTGTCAGCCTACATGCTGTGGCTGAGCGAGAACCGTGCCAAGCTGGCCAAGCCTGGTATGAGCGTCGTCGAAGTTGCGAAGGCAGCTGGTGCTGAATGGGCCAAGGTTGCC
This sequence comes from Ancylostoma caninum, assembly GCA_037903475.1. Lineage (NCBI taxonomy): Eukaryota > Metazoa > Nematoda > Chromadorea > Rhabditida > Ancylostomatidae > Ancylostoma > Ancylostoma caninum. The sequence continues at coordinate 701,209 of JBAJFG010000248.1, forward strand.
GACAAGTCCAAGTGGGAGAAGCTGGCCGCCAAGGAGAAGAAGCGATACGAAAAGGAAATGGCTGCGTACAAAGGCGTCGCCACAGGAGCTCCCGCGAAGAAAGTCGTCAAGGCCACCAAGCCCAAACTGACTGCTGCGTAACTGCATTCATGCCTTCTTGTGCTTTTCTCCCCATTCCCCACTATTTCCCCACCATTTCGTCTCAGAACTCTCCTCTCACTTCTTTTTGGCTATCTCGTTAGGTTGCCTTGAAGTGTGGCCAAAATTCACCCCAACCCACCCCACCCCTCCTTGCTGTACCAAATATGCACTGGTTTTTAGCAGGCACTGCTTGCGACTGATTTTCATGTAAATTTCGCGGCCTTATGTGTGGTTTCTCTGACCACAAATGCATTTTTCATTCTTTGGTTCTGTTCGATCGCTGAAGGTAACAGTGGAATGCTAAATAAAGTTTGATACGGGTGGGGGGGTCTGACATGGCCCAGGTGGGAGAAATGCCAGAATAGGGGTTCACCGATGGACGATGGGTCTGTGGTGGCCAAAAAGTGAGCGAATGACAGGAAACGGTCATGCCGATGGAACAGGGGTCCGGTGTGGCCCAGGTGTGAGGAACACCAGCATTCTGGTAAACTGAAGGGAGGATGGGTCTGCTGTGATCTGAAAATTGAGGGAACGCCAGCATTCGGGTCTAACGAAGGCGGTCTTCTGGGGCCTGAAAGCTAAGGGAACTCCAAGATACGGGTACGCAGATGGAGGTGGGGGTGCGTTGTGGTCTGAAAATGTGGGGCACGCCAAGATGCGGTTTCGCTGGCATAGGAGAGGTCCGCTGTGCCGCTGGTGCGAGGAACGCCAGATGGGTGTGTTCTAGCCAAAACTGTGAGAATGACAGGATACGGTTATGCAGATGGAAAGATGGCTCAGTTGTTGAAAACGCCAGCATTCGGGTCCATCGAAGAGAGGATGAGTCTGCTGTGGCCTGAAAGGTAAGCGAACTCCAGGATACGGATTCCTGAATGGTGGAGGGGATGTGCTGTGGTCCAAAAATGTGGAGAACGCCAAAATACCGGTTCGCTGGTGTAGGAGAGGTCCGCTGTGCACCAGGCGCGAGGAACGCCAGAAAGTGGGTCTGTTGTGGCCAAAACTGTGGGAATGCCAGGATGCGGTTATGACGATGGAGTGGGGGTCCGCTGTGGCCCGGGTGTGAGGAACGCCAGGATATGGGGTACAGTGAATGGGGATGGGTCTGTTGTGCCCTAAAAGTGTGGGAATCCCAGTATGCGTTTATGCCGATGGAGGAGAGGTCCGCTTTCACCCAATTGTGAGGAACGAGAAGATGCTGTTGACGGATGGAGGAGGGGTCCGTTGGCCCAAGTGTGAGAAATAAAAGAATTCGAGTTCACCGATGGAAGATGGGTCTACTTTGCCATGAAGTGTGGGAATCCCAGGGTCATGCCGATGGAATAGGGGTCCGCTGTGGCCCAGGTGTGAGGAACACCAGCATTCTGGTCCACCGAAGGAGGGATGGGTCTGTTGGGGCCTGAAAGTTGAGGGGACTCCAGGATAAGAGTTCGTGGATGGAGGAGGGGCTGCGTTGTGGTCTAAAAATGTAGGGAACGTCAAGGTATTGGTTCGCGGGTATAACAGAGGTCCGCTGTGGTCAAGGTGCGTCAGAGTGTGGGACTGCTGTCCGCTTAATGTGTGGGAATCCCAGTATGCGGTTATGCCGATGGAGAAGAGGTCCGGTTTTACCCAATTGTGAGGAGCGAGAAGATACTGGTTCACGAATGGAGGAGAGGTCCGCTTTGGCCCAGGTGTGAATAACTGTGTGAATAGCTCAAATGGCAGGAAACGCGCATTAAAGCAAGATGTTCGTCCAACAACAATCTCAACTTGAATTACTTCGAGTTCTTAATTACACTGTGTCGGTTACAGCAAATAGTCGACAGTTACTAGATTCATACAAATGATAAGCACGCGCAGAGTTGAGGTTGACTAGCCATGGTGGGTGACATTTAAGAAGTGCGGTGACAACAAACAAGGGATGTATCACTACATCGGAAAGTGTTTTCGCTTCTATTTCAATTTCCTAAGGACTTCATTGGCGCGAAACTTTTGCACCTACCTCAAGTGGCTGCCCCACCCCACTTTCTAGCGACCCGTAGGGGCGCTAGTGATACTTAAAAACAGAAGCACCCGTCGCTATATTTGTATAAACGTATCAGTGGTGACAAGCACAACCGCGGAATCTTGAATGCAAAAGAACAAAGGTGTCTTGACCAACGATGAAATTCAAATCACAATTAGCACAGCTACCTTTCACGAACACAGCTGAGTTGTATGCATATCCAGACCTGTCGCTTGCACAAGCGTGTGTGACTTTCGCTTGGCCGGATCCAGCAGTGTCCATCAGGTAGCGATTAATCGCACGGAAACTCGAAGACTTTGGTAGGATTCATAAGCAATTTCGTTATTGAAGTGAGTGAGCAGTAAGTCTGACCCGAATGTATCCTTGGCTCGTTGAAAGGCTCCCTGGCACTCAGTAGTATATGTGAATCAAACGTCGGAACGTCCTTCTTCAGTAGAGCGTCATTTGGCGCACGTAATGTGCACGTAATCTCGCTGACGAATCGATGGAGTAGTTCAGCATACCCAGAAAAGAACGTAGTTGTGCTATGTCTCCGGGCGCCGGCGTCATCTAAATGGCCTCGCTTTTGGACGGGTCGATGTTCTGTAGCATTAATTATATTGCCGAGGTATCGGAGCTGCGGAATGAGGAAGTTGCATTCCTCGACCAGGACGCAGAAGCCATACGCGGATATCCTTTTCAACAGGGCTTCCAGGTTGGCCACGTGCTCTTCGGTGGTGCCGCCGGTGACGATCAAGTCATCCATAGACAGCGCAGCCGTTGAGTCCACAAATCATGTAGTCCATAATTTGTTGGAAGATGCCAGGGAAAGATTTGACTTCGAAGGATAGACGATTTTAACCGTAGCTCTCTGTGCGTAGTGATCGTCAGGAGTTCCTTGGCAGCGTCATCCTATTCAATCTGAAGATACGAGTCGGCGAAGTAGATTTGTGTGAATGTACTAGGTCGGTGCAAGAATAATGCGCGTTTTTCGTTGCTTCATCTTCGGTAAAAAAAAAACTTCTGGTGTTTCTCACAACCGGTACGAGATTCATGGCCTTTTCAAATGTCTTATGCGATTTGAACGGAATCCACGTTTTTTGGTGAACTAGTTCATAGTTCTAGAAAAAAAGTAGCGAAAACAAGTTTTTTTTTCACCAGACTCACTTCAGCGAGCTAAAACTTGACGGCATCGCAGCAAGAACCGTTCGGAATACCACCACAGCTTTTTTAACAAAAGAAGTGCGAGCGAATGCATTCCGCCAAGCTGCTTGCGGATCTTTGGGCAAGGTGTGCCTTGCTTCGAAAGTAAGGAATGTCGTATATGTCTTCCTGGAGATTGCGACCCCCAACTGATGAAAATAATCGAAGAGCACCCATTCAAGACAACATTTTTAGTTTCATAGTACCTCGCCGGTAATTGTCTTCAGACCGTTCATTTCTTCAGTAAAAATGGGAGGATGAAAAAGCTCGACGAGTAGATGTCGCGCATATTGAACGAGTATCAGATTGATCCTCTTTGAGGGTCTGCTTCGCGCCTTTGTATGAATCAATTGCGAACGAACACTCGGTCGCTTAGTTATAAACTACTAGACGGTGTACCCGGCTTCGCTAGGGCGTTCAATTTCACCCGGCCTTTTGAAGCTGATGCCAACAGTTGTTGAACCAAAAAAATCTTTTCAAAATGTTAATCATTTGGTGATCAGCTTAAGTAACCCTTCTTCATCCTTTCCCCTACCCTCAAAAAATGGGGTGAAGTTTCCTTGCCTGGTAAATAAATTCTTCTAAAATGCTTGCATCATCCACGTTCAGCGTTTCGGAAAACCCCAGAAGGCACGCTTTCACAGACCCTTGTGCAAGAATGTCGAGAAATCAATAAAACAGATAACTCGATATTTCGGTCAAAACGGTTGTCATATTCGTGTTCAGCGCACTGAGATAACCCACTAAACTGTTTCTACCATCCCGTGGGCAAGAATGGCAAAAATTCAATAAAATCAATAAATCGATATTCCTCCCAAAATGGTTGCCATAACTGTATTCAGCGCATTGATGATGCCCCAGTAGACATGTCTTCATCTCCTCCTGGGCAAGAATAGCGAAAAATCAATAAAATCGATAGATCTATAGTGTCATGCAAAACGGTTGCCATATTCGTGTTCAGCGCATTGAGATACCCCAGTAGACGTGTTTTTACCACCCCGTGGGCAAGAACAGCTCAAAATCAATGAAATGACTTATAATAACGGGCTTACTTCGTCTGTCACGTGTGTTTGTGCGTGTGTTGTGTTGTGTTGTGTGTGAAACGAAATTCCCTGATTGGTCAGTGATGGTGATTACGAGGTCAACAAGATGATAGGGACGGGTGTGGTGAGGTTCAATAAATGAAGAGAAGCTCTAAAGGATGGGGAAGTGGAGAGGGGTGAGTGCACCGCGGTGTGGAGGGTGCGCCGGCGCCGAAAAGTGGGAAACCCCTGGGATGGCATTCATCATTGGAAATGAGGGTGAACGTTTACCACGGGGTATGCGACACCGTGGTAGAGTTGGGGGTAAACGTGGAAATGGCATTCATCACGCGTTTACCCCAAGGAACACGCATACCCCCGTGAAGACGGCTGAGTGGCGGATTGTGTGCAGTCACACAGAGCGCTCGCAAACAATGACACGTATGTTTATTCGGTGTTTACACGTCTATTCATGTTCTGAACAAGTCTATACGATCCGACCAAGCACTACCTCAGACATTCGTAACGGACCACCCGCGGTACCACTAGCGGCCGGGCAAACGTAGCAGCCGCGGGTCGGCCGCGAATGGGTGACAGGCCCAGCCTGAGGTGGCAGGCTGCTCAGCCGGAAGAATTATCATTCGATCACCTTTGTGCCTTAGGGGTGCGCCATGGGGATACAATTGACCTTGAGGCTCTCTGTCATCAATGATTTGTCGTTAATGCTCTACTCCAGTTAAATGAGATTTTTTATTATAGGAAAAACTTTACATGGAACCACTGCACATAGAACGAAAATGAACGTACAAATCACCTACTCTATTTTGTAAGGATATACATAGCCTCAAAATAATACAATATGTATGCAATAAACATAACGGTTATAAGATTTCTAGAACAATAAATACATCAGCGAAAACAGTGTTGCCTGTAAGGTTAAATAAAAAACTCACAATCTCATTAAATAAAAACACAGCACAAATAATATGGTCCTTCAGTAAAATGGACATGGCACTGGTAGTTTGTTTCCTTTTCATGGGATGAGAACGAATTCTGAAGATACTCAAAACCCCAAAAACAATTTTCTGATCGCATCTGAAACTTGCTTCCTCAAAAGCTTGTCGACAAGTTGTTCGCCCGAAAAGCTTGTCGACAACTTGTTTTCACTGCTTCGTTGTTGAAAGCAAGTTGTCGACAAGCTTTTCGGGCGAACAACTTGTCGGCAAGCAAGTGTGAAAACAACTTGTCAACAAGCTTTTGGAAAAGCAAGTTTCGGATGCGATCAGAAACTTGTTTTTGGGGTTCTGAGTAATCAGTCAAAGGAAGGGAAGATGAATGTAATCCCATGAATTTCAAAGTCTCGTTCCGGGAACCGGTATCAGAATCCAAACATGAGATCATCCTTGTCGATTGCTGCTTCGCAAATGTGAGATACTTTCTTCAAGCGGAACTCTGTAATGAAATAATTTATGCTTTTTACTAGAGATAGTGATTGAGAAACTTAGAACTTACATCTTCATAACCTGCAGATTCGCACAACTTTCACTCTTTTATTCCATTTGACTGCAGTGAGTGTGTCTTCCTTGGACAATCTTCTATGATACAAAACTCAAAAGTTTTCCACAGTGAAGTAGAAGGAGATTTGAAAGTGATGAAGTGTCATCTGAAATTATTTAGAACAAATACGATCAAAACCTAGAATGTCCAAACACTTTCAACGATCAGGAAACAATTTAAGCACATATCAGTACAAAATAAGCAATGAAGAAAACGGGAATGAAGCGAAAAGAATCGATATTGCATGCGTGACCTCGCGCAACGGCAGCGTCCCCTCCGCGACGCTGCCAAGCTTTTATTGGCGACAGGGGGGCCGCGAAAATTTAAGGGCCGCTGCCCGGCCTGTAATAAGCCACGCCCACAAAATAGGGCCGCTGCTGGGCCTGTCTTCTCAAATGGGTGCGCGGGCCGCCCGCTCCGAGTGTCTGAGACCTTGACGCGACATGAGGCGTAAGCTAAGTCGGACCGTGTGCAATTGCACAAATTGCGCGCATCCTCACGGAATCCTGAAATAATATTTCCTGACCTGATATTCTGCCATCTAATGAACCGCTATCTGCGATTCAGGTATGTTTCTTTCCCTATTTGAGTCATTTTGGTCTTCTGAACACTATTTTTTTGTTTTTGTATTTTGTTGGCGGGACAAGATGAATTGTTCAGGGCGCACCTTACCGTAACCCATTCTGGCGTAGCGCAAAGTGTTAGGTGTCGCCACACTCACAACGCTACATGTGACGATCAAAGTCAAGAAAATGAGAGCTTGCGGATATCTAGTGACGCTACCTGCAGCGAGGACTGTACTAGAGGCCTCCTCCATGTGTTTCTCCTAGTTTTTGAGTCCTCAAGTGGTTTTTTTCACAAGAGAGGGAACAAACTTGACGCCATTGATAAAACATATTGCTGGATCCACAGTGGATGTTTCTGAATGCTCTACTGATGTTTTGACCTACTATACACCTTCATTTGTTTTCTGAGGAAGAATATGTGTATATGTGGGTGATCCTTACCGGAACTGGTGTGTGTCTTTGGTAACATCAGCACTACAGAATTGAACATAATCTTAGTCGAAGTAATATATAGCACCTAACTAGTAATATCGGGATGGACGTCTGGCAAAAACCGCAAGCATCCTATTTCTCAATCCCCACTTATTGTACTACCGAGCCAAAGCGCCGCTTCGCGGCGCTTTGTCTCGGACCCGTGTGCCACGTTACTTTTGGGCCAAGTGAACCCTGCAAAGAATTTAATCCCGAGCCAAAGCGCCGCTTCGCGGCGCTTTGTCTCGGACCCGTGTGCCCCGTTACTTTTGGGCCAAGTGAACCCTACAAAGAATTTAATTCCGAGCCTAAGCGCCGCTTCGCGGCGCTTTGTCTCGGACCCGTGTGCCCCGTTACTTTTGGGCCAAGTGAACCCTACAAAGAATTTAATCCCGAGCCTAAGCGCCGCTTCGCGGCGCTTTGTCTCGGACCCGTGTGCCACGTTACTTTTGGGCCAAGTGAACCCTGCAAAGAATTTAATCCCGAGCCAAAGCGCCGCTTCGCGGCGCTTTGTCTCGGACCCGTGTGCCACGTTACTTTTGGGCCAAGTAAACCCTGCAAAGAATTTAATCCCGAGCCAAAGCGCCGCTTCGCGGCGCTTTGTCTCGGACCCGTGTGCCACGTTACTTTTGGGCCAAGTAAACCCTGCAAAGAATTTAATCCCGAGCCAAAGCGCCGCTTCGCGGCGCTTTGTCTCGGACCCGTGTGCCACGTTACTTTTGGGCCAAGTAAACCCTGCAAAGAATTTAATCCCGAGCCAAAGCGCCGCTTCGTGGCGCTTTGTCTCGGACCCGTGTGCCACGTTACTTTTGGGCCAAGTAAACCCTGCAAAGAATTTAATCCCGAGCCAAAGCGCCGCTTCGCGGGCTTTGGCTTTGGCTCGGGATTAAATTCTTTGGCTCGGGAAGCGGGACCTAGACGGGAGGTGCGGTAAGGGCATGCTCTAAGTGGGAGGATCAGCTAGGTCCCGCCGCGATTCTGCAGTCGCGTCGCTGTAAAACCGCACGCGCAATCCGTCTATCTTTTTGACAAGGACTATATGTCTGCGAACAAAGCACTCTTAGCAGTTTTATCCCCCTATATAATAAAGCGCTAGCCCCCTGTGTACTTTGAACGTGTGGCTATGTGTCAGGGCTGCTATTGGTCAAACTCGCCGCCGCGACCACGCCCAACACGTGACTGAAATCCCCCTATATAATAAAGCGCTAGCCCCCTGTGTACTTTGAACGTGTGGCTATGTGCCAGGGCTGCTATTGGTCAAACGCGCCGCCGCGACCACGCCCAACACGTGACTGAAATAAGCAAGAGCAACAGTGGAGGCAGCCATGGATTTATGCATGGTCCCAGCGTGACTGCGCAATGGACTGCCTGCGGCACAGGGGAACAGCCGAGATTTCTGCATATCGGTGTCCCTAGAAAATCGGCAAGAAGTTTTTAGGTTGTTCTTTCGAGGAAAATAGTTGGACACCGGCTTGAAGAAGGTCGCAACTATTTTCCGGATTTTTCTCCTCAAATTTTCTCGCTGCCAAGCGGGGAAAATTCTCTAGCATTTGAATTCTGGACCATTCTGCATGTGGGTGCCTCTGGAAAATCAGTAAAACATTTTTAGGCCGTTCTTTTGAGGAAAACAGTTGGACACCGGCTTGAAGAAGGTCGCAACTATTTTCCGGATTTTTTGTGCTCAAATTTTCTCGCTGCCAAGCGGGGAAAATTCCCTAGCATTTGAATTCTGGACCATTCTGCATGTGGGTGCATCAGTAAAACGTTACTGGACCGTTCTTTCGAGGAAAGTAGTTGGACACCGGCTTGAAGAAGGTCGCAACTATTTTCCGGATTTTTCTCCTCAAATTTTCTCGCTGCCAAGCGGGGAAAATTCCCTGGCATTTGAATTCTGGACCATTTTGCATGTGGGTGCCTCTGGAAAATCAGTAAAACGTTACTGGACCGTTCTTTCGAGGAAAGTAGTTGGACACCGGCTTGAAGAAGGTCGCAACTATTTTCCGGATTTTTTCTCCTCAAAATTTCTCGCTGCCAAGCGGGGAAAATTCCCTAGCATTTGAATTCTGGACCATTCTGCATGTGGGTGCCTCTGGAAAATCAGTAAAACGTTACTGGACCGTTCTTTCGAGGAAAATAGTTGGACACCGGCTTGAATTAAGGTCGCAACTATTTTCCGGATTTTTCTCCTCAAAATTTCTCTTTGCCAAGCGGGGAAAATTCCCTAGCATTTGAATTCTGGACCATTCTGCATGTGGGTGCCTCTGGAAAATCAGTAAAACGTTACTGGACCGTTCTTTCGAGGAAAGTAGTTGGACACCGGCTTGAAGAAGGTCGCAACTATTTTCCGGATTTTTTCTCCTCAAATTTTCTCGCTGCCAAGCGGGGAAAATTCCCTGGCATTTGAATTCTGGACCGTTCCTGATTCTGCGGCCACGGAATTCGTCTATCTTTTTGATAAAGACTATACATAACACATTCGCGCCCAACTATTCTCATTTATAATTGGTTCAGTTATGAATTCATACTTACAAGGAGAGGAATGTCAGGAAGATTGTTGCTTTTGTGCTTCAGTAACCCACTCAATGGTCATCAACTCATGAAAAGTTTTTCTGGAAACTACGTATACTGCTGTTGATTGAGGCGGTCGGATTCTCGGAACGCGTACACTCTTCAGTATAGTTATCTCTAACAAGCAGATCAGTGATTGACATGTTTGGGATAGTTGAATGTAACGTTCGACAATGATATGACATACAGGGTAGAGATAGCGATTTGGAGTGAGTGGAGATTTGGAGTGGTGGCAAAAAGAGCGTTGAGGACATCCATATGGATTTTTCTACAGGAATATATGTACAATAGCTGTTCGAGGTGCTGATCACGGCACACACGAAATCGTTTTCCATGCCTCCAATTTCATGTGCAATCCAAGAAGATGTGATGTAGTTATTTCCTTGTGGCATTTAACATGTCGAGCGAAACTTTATGAAACCATAGTCCATGAGATGCAGTAAGAGGCCGGCATATTTGGTTGGCAGCCTCGCACAACATCTGTATAACATTCCTCATAATAGGTCCTGCGGCTGAAACGTACACAGCATTCCTCATAAGCGCAGCTTAAAGTACTGAGGGCTGCTGAATTGAGAGCTCGTTGTCACATATCACGATCAATTACCGAGCTGGTGAAACAGTTTCACTTCAATCCTGTAAACTTTCATGGACGTTCCATCTGGTGACGCCAATGCTAATAACACTAATGGTAATTTGAATTCCAAATATTCAGAACTTGATGTGGTCGCAAAAAGGAGTTTCTGGTCTAATCATGGTGTTGATTTCATAGAATCTGCCGCCAGTCTGAAAAAATATATTAGAGGACTTCGAATCCAGGAAAACCACAAAGAAGAAGCCTCATCGTTGCAATTTGCGTCACTAGATATCCGTAAGCTCTCATTTTCTTGACTTTACCGTCGAATGTAGCGTTGCGAGTGTGGCGACACTTAACACTTTGCGCCACGCCAGAATGGGTTACGGTAAGGCGCGACCTGAACAATTCATCTTGTGTTGGCGGGTGTGTGCGGTTGCACCACAGCTTTTTGCTTTTCTTTGTTTTTGGCAGTGTTGCAGTTAAAGAAAGCATGGTAATTGTTATCAATCGTCGTAGTTGTTGATTTCTTGCGATTTGCTCTACCCTTTGCCATCATGTGTTGTCACACAAGTTTCGTGTGTGTGTGAACCACTTGATGCGTCAAAGGGAAAGCTTCCGCAATTTTTACTATTTGTATTTGGAGTAATGCATGCATTCCTGCATTACTTTGCAAACAGTGCTTAGTTCTGAAAAATTATTAATTTTCAACTTGCGAGCAATTCTTTCTTAACATCTGTTAAAGAATTGCTCGCATATAGGCTATTTCACAATGCTATCACGCTGCGCCCATACAAATTTCATGCGATATTACTTACTACTTCGATAATTCGTCATGTAAACGCTAGTCTTACACTTTTGTTTGTTTATTTCCAAGTACTCTGTACTTTCAGGTTCCGATGCTACTTTGTTCCGGAGATGTAGAATTGATTGATGTACTTCTGAATGACCATAATATGTCCATTTAAACTTTGAGTATCTCATTGACAGTATCTTTTCTCAGCGCTAAGGAGTTCGGAAACGTATTCATACTTAATTCGTATGTGATGAGTTTTTTTTAAATTGATGTTGTTTTACAAACTCCGCAGCAATCATTGCAATTGCTAATGTTTGTTGACGTCTTCCAACGCTGCACATTTAGCTTAATATTAGGCGTCTTCTCTGTTTCTTTTCTGCAGTACTGCAGTACCCAGAGTAGGAAATACATAGACGGAGATCTTGTATATGTCGGGAATGCCGCGCAAAGTGGAGCAAAAAGAAAATATTGTAAAAAAAAGTTGCGGAAACATGAAACCCGCAAGTACCAGCACTTGCACGAAATCTCGAGAAGGCAGGACTTTCACCGAAAGCTACATGCTGCTAGTCACATGAAGCGAAATATTTTTTGGAAGCATAAAAATTAGTCCGAATGGAGAAAGGGAAACGCAAAAGTTCACAATCAAGTACAAAATCCACCAGCGACTGGGTTTGAAAGCCAAGAACAAAAACCCTATGAACAATTCTGTTTTCCTTCCAAAAGCAATATCGCAGCGAAAGAAGGCAGAAAAAACACCCATTTTGAGTACTACAAGGGGGGGGGGCTGCAGTACTGCAACAGAAAAGAGAAGGAAACTTATAACACAGCGCACCAACACAGTTCAATGAAACAAAACGTCAGCAAACATAAGTAACAGGAATAATAGCTAGCAAAACTCTTGAAACATCATCAATTTTGAAAAGAACTTGCCTCATGAGAAGTAGGAAATGTGTTGAACTGTGTCAAATCTGTCGAAGTATGTAATACCAAAAATTCCAATCGAATGTCATTCCTTTCTTAGCCGGTGGGGCGCAATCTTCCATCCTCCGGTAAATTTCCATCCTCGAACTACAGCGCAAACAGAACATAGCTTGCTCTATTGACGCTCAATGGGGCGTAGAAGTGTAAGCGGGTCATATAATTGAGCGAGGTAATCTCGCATAGTAAAGTTTACCTGCCTCCTATACAGGGGTATAGATTACCTCGTACTTTACCCCGTGACTTGGGAGTAAACTTTGTGATGAATGCCAAAAAGAAGGTAAACTTCGGAGGTAATCGCGTTTACTACGGGTAAACTCAATGATGAATGCCATCCCTGGTGAAATCAATAAATCAAGAACTTTGCGCAAAACGGTTGTCATATCCGCAGAAATAGCTCACTGCAGCTCATTCATTCTCTCTCATCTGGAAAGTCCTTTCAGGGCTGGCATGCATCATTGAGTTTACCCATATGTATACTACCCAAAACCCCCAATTTGAGCCATTACCTGCGACCCATGAAAATGCTTACCCAGGAGCGGATGGGTAAAGAGATGGGTATAGTCTACTAGACGTTGAGCGACCGGTAAATCCTACCCAGCTCTATCCATGCTGAATAAACGTCATCATTCGGCGCCCCGTGGATGATTTGCTCCCCTCTTGACGGCTGAAATTTCAGTCGGAGCATGGAATCCTCTGTTTCTTTCCGAAACCACAATTATTAGTTGCATTTCCCCGCTTTTCTCTTGTGCTTGGCCAGTATTTTGACAATGATTTACTGACTTGGTTCTCATGATGTTATCGGAATGTTTGCGTGCCTTTGTGTGAATAAAGTAGGTACTAATTTCAGGCACTTCTATGGAGGATAGCGAGAGGGAGTTGTTCGAACGCCTTATCCGCGTAGCAGTTCTTAGGGTCTTCAGAGAGCGCACGAATCCCCTCGACATTTTGGATGACGTGCAGTTTCGTGAACGATTCCGTCTATCAAGAGCTGGTTTTTATTATGTGCTGGGACTAATAGTTGATGATATGACTCCAAAAACGACAAGATCAGCTTCACTCACTGCTGCTCAACGTCTTGCTGTTATGCAGTTATTCGCTGGCCTGATCGCGAAAATCGCACTACTTTTCTACCCTAGCTCAATTTTCGTAAGCATGTGGCAAGATCATGGTAAGAAACAAGGAGAAAATGTCAATTCTGGTGAGGAAACGGCAACCTGACTAGGCATTTTCCGGCTTTTCTGATCAGAAAGCACCAAAATTTCTTCAATAATTGGATAAAGGGTTAGTGAGGGTGATGAACAAGAGTATGGTATCCATTTTCTACTGCAGCACCACTTACGTTAGCCAAGCTACAGCTAGGGGCACTGCCATCACTTCGATTTCCTTGTCGAAGATTGCATTTTATTTCACTCTCCTAACCTATCTCCATAGTAAACTTACGAAAAGGTGGCTATGGTAGAAAACTAGTGCGATTTTTGCGATGACGGCATCAAATAACTCCCTTAGGAGAGGTCCTGACTAGAATTTCTAAAGATTGCGAATCCGATCCCGAGTCGCCTTTCAAATTCTGTGAGAAATAAAGCCGTATTCGCAGAGGCAGACGAAAAATGCACATCAAAGATACAAATACTCAACTATTATCGTTTTTGAAAAGGAGTATAAGAAAAAAGAACGGTTTTATACATGAATTTCTGAAATGCGGGGCTTTTTTTCAAGTAGACATCCGCTTATTGCGGTGGTCGTGATTACACATTGGGCACTTAATAGGCGTTACCCATGGGTAACGCTACCTAGGATGGGTAGAGCTTCATGAATCACAGTTTTTCGTTTACCCATCTCCTACCCATGGGTAGCCGTACCCATGGGTATGACAAAACCAATGGGTTTATTGATGCATGCCAGCCCAGGATGTAAATGAAATGAATTAGAAGCTTCACTCTGTTAGCCTAGCGTTGCTCAATAAAATGGATTCTACACTTTTACACAGCACCGTCCAGGCATAACTTGCACGAGATACTACAGAGGCTGGAGAAAATGGGCTAGGAAGCTCGCACTCATACATCATAGTCAGCAAACCTCTCGCTCACCGACTACCACTTCCTCGAGAACTTGGACGACTTCTTCTGGAATTTTCTCGAAGACTTAAGGGATCCAGAAGTTCGCCGATCCTAGAAGGCCTTATCAGAAGTATACGATAGATGAAGAACACGAATTACAATAGCTCCGAGTCTTTCGAAAAAGAATGATTAGTTATGAGGTTCGGAATCAAAGCCATGAAAATGCGCATTATTTTTTGCATCAATCCAGTAATTCCTTCATTGAGTTTAGTGAGCGCCCTGTTGTCGCGACTCTTCTTCCAATTCCTTTGCTGAGGTTTGGGCCTGGATTTGCTGGACTTCTTGCTGACATAGTTGACGTCTGAAGTCGGTATTGCAGCGTTCTCTAGCATTCTCGCGTCCTTCTTGTAAAAAGTGATCAGCTGGCATTCGGCAGATTGAAGTCGCTGGTCATGAAATGTCGAAGAAACTTTTCAAGGGTGTCCCACGGCATTACTCAGTCGTCAGCAAACCAATCCAAGGGCATCCATGCTTTTACCTCAGTTTTTCAATATTTTGTCCGATTTCGTCTCATCCTTCGTTGTTTCTCTTCAGAAGGTCTTTGCTTCTTTGTCATTCCTCTAAAACATTGCGTTTTAGAATTATTATATTTACTTCTAACTATTGATTAATTTATGTGGCGTTGAGATTGATAGTAAAGTTGCCAGTCGGTTACATCGAGGCCAACGCCGTAAGGTCCGCAGGTGCTGTAGTGAACTTCAGCTACAGTTTGTCTTGTTTCGGAGCGCCAGCCAAACGAGTCGATTCATGAGGAATTTTTCCATCCGCAGCTATCGAACAGGACACAGGGTTCGTATGGAACTCGTTTTCATTATTTCTCTTATTTATTTCGGTACTATACAGGGAAGACTTGTGAGATTACGAACATTATTATCGCATACAGTTTACAACATTATTATCGTTTACATACCGCCAACAAAACTACTTTTTTTTGAAATTCGAAAAAAAGGCCTAATTAATCAGAAATCTTGCACCCCTTTCTGAAACGATATTTATAAGCGTAGTCAATATCGGAAATTGACTTTTGTGCAAAATAAGGATTCTCTGATATACCTTACCCACGTCACGACCGTAACCCGATCTCGATTTCGACTGTTTTGCCTTGTGGGGTGTGGATAGCGCCTTTGCGTCTGCCATCACTTTGTCTTCCTCAACGAAAAAAAACTTTTTTGATACCTTTTCATAGTCACTGTTCTTCATCCTTGAATTGGTTTGAAAGAACTATGTGTGTCTTTTTTTCAGTGATAGCCTATCGTTAGTGCAACTCGTCACTAGTGCGACACCACAGCATTATTATTGCGGAGTCACAGACGCTACTTTATCTCGGTAGCGTTATTATCTAGGTGTTTAACATTGCGAATACGTAATTTCTCTGATGAAATCTTGTTGCATTGTTGAGGTGTGAATGGTGTTGAGAAGTGAATGTAAAAGTTAATTTTCACCTTCTGCGAACGAGTTTGATCTGCGGCGAGCTAGTATCATCTTGTTGTTATGTTGTGGTAGTATTCAATTGTAAGATCAGTCAGGTTGGGGATCGCGCTAAATCGATACTGCGCACACGTGCGTTCTGAAAAGTTTTAGGCGCCAAAAGGGTGGACGACAACGATTTTGGATAAGAGAGTTCAGTTCGGCCGACTGCGAGTGCTGCGCGGCCCAGCGACGTCGAGACCGATCCTTGGCTGTTTTTTCGACTCGATCTTGTTCTTGTATAGCTTTAGTTCACCCTTACTTCCACTGCCTCCCCGATCGACTTTTTTGTGTTTTTATGTTGTAGTTGAATAAACCGTTTATTTTTGCTTGGACTTTTATCGTGGCTATTGGGTCTTAACCGAGCTCTACTTTTGCATTCTTGTTTGCTGAGGGTCTTTTGGGAAAACCATCCACTTAACTAATTGTGATAGGAAGATCTAATAGTTTGAACAGAAGTGAGCATCGCTTATTGCACGATTTTTTATCTGGTGTAACGGTTCAAGACAACAAGCGATGAAATCATAAATGTCTTCTTACATTTCTCAGATACATTCAACAGCACTCTCGTTCTCACTTTATCACATCCTGATCTTCCGCATCTTTCATACAGACGACAAGTTAACGGAGGACATTGTTAGCGACCGCAGGTGGTACACGGAGAGGAGGATTGCCTACCGCTCCCCGTAAACCTCGCGGTCGTCATTAGTCTGCAGAAGGATTGGGATCTACTGCTCAGTTGAGTATTGCATTCGAAAATCTTTTCCGAGTATTAGAGTACTTGAATAACCAAATATTTTAAAATTGCCGAATAATCGAATATCCGAATGAACGAATATTTTAAAATTGCCGAATATTTAATAAACGAATGTTTTGAAACCATCGAATATTCGGACATTCGAATCATCGAATATTTTGGAATGGTCGAATATTCGAATAATTCACATATCTATTTCAACTTTTTGAATGTTCGAATGATCGAATTTTCTACTGATTCCATCGAATATTCGACTATAACATCATTCAAACTATTTAGGTAGAATTTGAAAATAGCTCCTATGCCCCCAAAAGTCCCGTTCATTTCCTTTACATACTCTTTTTACATTCATTCTTTAGAACACCCTCAGGGTACCGCTGTGGCCCAGCAGCAGCCCTGCTAAATCACTTTACTCATCTGCATAAAGATACAGGCCGGCCGTATGCAGACATTTCGGTCCAAAAAAACTATAACTTTCGATGCTAAAACCTATTTCAGGTCTACATTATTCTATAAGAGTGGGATAAGCAATATAAACACATTATTAAACTTTGGTAACAGTAATGCTTCTATATCACGCAGTCAGCACTGCTCTATCTGCCATCTTACTAGTGATGAACCTTTTATAGTTGCCAACTCCATTAACCTTAAAGTTTATACTTATGTTGAAGTTAACACTTCTTGCAACAGTCATAATGTGAGATATTGTCTTTCTTGCTTGGTCTGTGGTAAGCAATATGTGGGATTACCTACCCATAAAATTAAATACAGAGTTAAGGAACACATTTACCACATTAATAAAGACGATATAAATGATATCTTATATGAACATTTTAATAAAACAAGTACAAGCAAAAAAGTTATGGTTACTATTTTAGACAGCTGTAATAATAATGAAGATAAAACGGTCCTTTCTGGAGAAGAACTCTTCTGGATCAGACTCTCGGCCTCTCTCCCTCCACCATCAGTACAACCACCAGCCAGCTCACACCATTTACTTGTTTTATTTATTAAACCGAGTGTTGAAATAGCAAGTGATGACATCGAAGAAATTTACAATGCTGCTTTAGTAACTAGTTTTCAGCCATGAAATTGAGTTTTGTTACATATTTCAAGTCCGACATACCGTGTGCATAATGGAATGTGTATTCGATTCTTCGGTGAGAACTCCTGCCGAATATCCGAATTTTTGGGTATTCCATCGTCTTTGAATATTCCAATATTCGAATAATCAGATATTTCGCTTATGCCGAATATTCAGATATTCAAAATATTCGAATGTTTCGAATAATCGAATAATTGAATAAGTATTCAAATCTTATTCGATTCGGTCAACACTCTACAGCTCAGAGTAACAGTGTCTCGTTGTGATGAAATATGTCGTGAAGCCAAGACGTGATGGTACTTATTCAGGTTTTTGGAGAGGACTAGATGGAGAATGCAAACACCTTGTTTATTTAGAATGACGATCTCATTGCGAAACTGTTTCACAAGGCCTGCGCGGTAGTAGAACGTGCCTATGCTTTTGAGAGCAATAGTGATGTTGATGATCGCAGAAACATAGCGAAATGCCGTTTTTGAGAGCTCATCGTCGAAATATCTCTACAATGAAAGTTTTGCTACGACTTGTTTGTAGGCTACCAGGCTTTATCGGTTTCGTTTTCAATCATCTTGAATGATGATGGAGTAGATTTCCAGGAAAGTGTACAGAGTAGCGTATGAGAGTGAATCGGATGAAGAAAACGTAGCAGTTCCGGTGATTCATGTTTATCGTCGACGGGAGCATCCATAAGCATCCATACGAATCATTTTCGGACGTGGAGTTGGGGAATGATTACCGATTTCCAAGCAGGTATTTTACAAAATACATAGTTGACGTGGTAATGGGCGACCCTCAACAGGCAGAAGCGTTCCGCTGACTGATGAGCTACAGGTTGCTGTCAGTTTGCACCTCCTAGGACGAAATGTGATGCAAGCAGACGCAGCGAGAATTGCTGGTTGTAAACAGACTACGGTCGGACGTATATAAAGACGATTTCTCACCGCAATGTTTTTGCGGGCTTCATCGACGGAGATGAATAGCATCAGGCAACTCGTTGCGAGCTGAATTGGAACGAAGCAAAAATTTCTCGGCGACTCGTTCTGCAAAATTGGCCACCTAACGATAAATTATGTGCATTTAGGTCTCAGTATTCTTCGGTTAAACCATTGGCCGAATTTAAAGATGTATGCATGAATGGAAAATTCGAGTAACACGGCTCCTCATCTCTTTTACTATACCAATAGAAGAATTGCATAATCATATGAATTCATGTATTACAGTGCAGCAGCATACACTGCCCTCAGTTTCGCTATAGAATGGTGAGGTCATCCTCACCCTCCGGGTTCACTTCATTCATGCGACTTTTTTTCACCAACACGAAAAAGTGTAAGACGGGAATGAATAGAAAACAAATGCGGATTCCCA
This sequence comes from Ancylostoma caninum, assembly GCA_037903475.1. Lineage (NCBI taxonomy): Eukaryota > Metazoa > Nematoda > Chromadorea > Rhabditida > Ancylostomatidae > Ancylostoma > Ancylostoma caninum. The sequence goes on from JBAJFG010000248.1 coordinate 719,877, forward strand.
CTAAACACCGACTATCCAGCGTAACGAGATTGGGAGACTGTGCGTACACGGCGGAGCGCTTCCTCATTAAGCCGTTGAATCCATTAACAACACCGTAGGTATTCGAATATATGAAATCTCTTCTCCGACAAAGACTTGCAGATTTTTTTTTCAGAGAAGCGATACAGTAAAGCAATCTCTGCTGCTCGCAACAACATCCAGTGTGCATTTGGCATATTAAAGGCTGATTCCACATAATGTATGCTGGGTGTAGGTTCATTTATTACATGTGTTCTCAACGTATTGACTCGCAAAATCATTAGTTTAATTATGATCCGGACATTGCCAAGCAAGTAATAGTGACATTCGCGATTCTGCACAACATCCGATAAAGTCTAAAGAAGGCATTGTGTTCGATAACTCCGAATTTGGTAGGGAAAGACTGGAAGAAGGAAACAATCTGGACACCGACTGGATGGATAACAGCTCCATGGTTGGTTATGCATTGACGCAGGGTATTGTAGACCGATATTTTTAGATACTTCATCATATATCATTTTCAATTTGATTGAGAAATTAGGCGCACACTGAAGGTGTAATCTAGACCGTCATTCTCAAGTCAGTTCTATTTGTGTGTTTGATTTGATTCCGAGCAGGACTGTTAAGAATAAATACACTCGTTTGTGAGCTCCGCCTTTGAACTCCGCGTGTTTTTTTGCTCCGATGATTTTGCCTGTTTTCCAGAATGAGAACCAAGCTCTTTTTTTCTATAGAGTATTGCATGACCAGTATTCAGTATGGCGGATTACTAAGAATTCGGTGGTCGGTTTTCGACGTGGGGTAGGCAAGGTGAGGATTTCTGCTGATCTGTTTCTGATTTGCTGTTTTTGTATTTTTGTATTTAGTTCCTGCATTTTCGGCAGATAAATTTTGTTTGTTCTGAGTTCACACTTATTGCCAAAGATTCGTACGTCACGAGGACAATCCAACCGGAAGAGAGAATCATATTTTTACAGACATCAGAATTCCGCTAACAGTTGTATAAAAGTGTGACGGAAACGGGCCTAAGCCTGGTCACGTCAAAGGTTCGAATTGAACTCAAAACATTGTCTTCACGCACGGAGCTCAAGTTCAAATTCTTCTCCTTCTAACAAGGGAAGTGTACAAAACTAAGCTCCGGAGATCGAAACAAAACATCCATTTACAGAGGCACTCTCACGAGCCGGAAAATGCGAAGTCGACTTCCATCGACGCTCTCTCACATCCATCGACGCTCATTCTATTTTCCACATGTAAAGCCAAGATTTCTACATATCGTAAGACAGGAAAGAAACAACTGAGATTTCCAGCACATAAATTGATAATGTTATTTTTGTCTTGGTCTCGGCATCTTTCAAGATGGACATGGAAACGAACAATGTTATGGCAGCTTAGCTGCAATAGTTTTGTTCAGTCTCTGCAGTTTGTTTCGGATTATAATCAGTTTATTTTTTTTTGTTCTCCTTGCTCTTTTTCATTTTCCTTCTAGTTTATCTGCATCGAATACACTTATTATCAGGTTGGTGCGAAAATAAATGCCGAAACGAACACTCCAGTTCAATGTAGCATGACTCAAACACAACGTTTTTCATTAGTTTGACGCCCATTTAATTCGCTGAATCGTTATGGTATGCCTCTACAATGAAAAATGAGATCGCAAAAATCTAGAAGCTTTCGGAAGTCAATTTCGGCATGCCTTAGAACAGCAATCTGCTGCTATTGCAGGCAAAGGACTCGGAAAAAGTGATATTCGGTAAGATTGTGGTCTGGGGAATGAGGAAAATGAATAAGAACTTCGATACCTTACTGCGCCAGTTTTTTTTTCGGGCGAGTTTTTAAGTGAGAGGGTTAGCGCTACCCTAGAGAAGGGGAAAAGAATTCTGTTCACCACTACCAGTTTCATCTACAGCAAAGTCAGATGTTTTGAGACTGTAGTATAGTGAGCGTGCATACCTGCTCGATTCGTACGGATGGTAAGATCCGATTTTGGATTTACGGCTGTCCTCAACGCGTGATCGTCCAACGACATCCCGCGACCACGACCATGGTTACATTCGAGTTAAAATCGTAGGAAGAAAACCTTGCGAGTCCATAGCTCACTGTCCATTGGGTAGGGATTTTTGGATGAAACAAATACAAGATTATCGGACACCTCCGATTCGGAGTGACCGAGTTTGAAGTCATTAACCGGGACCACCAAAGAATCGCGTCGGCTCATTTGTTCGCCACTCCACAAAAATGAGCTAAAATGAGGTATCCAGAATATTCAAGCTGCTTTTGAAAGGCGTGAGGAAGCCCTTCCAAAATACCGCCAGGTCACATTATGATAGCACTTGTGTAGGTACCCCTGGCGGTTACTGCTTTCATGTATTTACCTGTTGTACAGATATGAGCATCTAGGGCAACTCCGCCCACATCTTCCGCATAAAAGGGCCTGGATGCTCAGATCTGGGATCGTCTTGCTCTACTGTCGTCAGTGGCTGTAGTCCGACTCAGGGAACCCTTCGAGGTGTGAACTGACGAGGACATTAACTGTATCGAATAAACAGTTATAAGCAGTCGTGTTCAACCACAAACCCACTTGTTCTCACCAAACTCCGCAATAGTGCTCTTAAGTAATTCTTTAAAAATGATTTCGCCACCAATACTACAAAAAAAATAAACACAGCAAATCTGCTACTTCTTAAACCACCAGTAAGATACGACAACACCCAAAATGGTCATTCCTAGCTTGCGAAAGCTTCCTCGTTTTTTAGGAAACCACGACACCACTTGGAGAAAGCAGACATCTTCGCCGTCTGACACACTAACAAACTCCATCACATTCCAATTAATCTACATTTCCCCGTGTTAAAGGTTTAGCAACGCGAAGCTATCTGAGCGTGGAACTCAAGGAATTTCGCTAGGAATCTTCCTTCTTATTAATTGACATTTTGTGTGTGTGTGTGTGTGTGTGTTTGTGTGTGTATGTACGAGAACGAGCCATAAAAACACTGAAATACCTATACCAATGTGTTCAGTGTATCGAATTATGTACGGAAAGGTTGCAAATTTTGATTTTACATTGATTTACAGGTGTTTCGGTCCACTTCAGTCTTGTTCAGACATGTTCATGGCTGGCAGTTGTTTTCATCACATTCCGAATCAATGAGATAGGCCTATGATTACAGGAGCGTTTAAAAGAAAGAAGACGGGTAGGATGCCTCCATAACGGAGAGGAGGAACCAGGCGGACGAGGAGTGACACGGATGAAGGTTGCGCAGCATGGATTTAGCAGGTGATAAGAAACGGGCCCATAATGTATTGTGGAGGTACGCCGGCGTACAGTAGTGGGAGAGAGTGCGAGCCATTGGACGGATCAACAGTTGCGAAAATGATAGAAATGGTTGTCTTATTCGTGTTCAGCGTATTGAAGAACCCTAGCAGAGATGTCCTCACCGACCTCCATCATACAAAGAGGGTTGTTTTGGGAAGCTGATCACGAATATCATATCCGTTTCGTACCGTACAGAAAATGCCGATTTAGGAAGAAAACGAAGTTGGCAAAATGCAAAATGCAAAATAACGTTGATAATCGTGATCAGCGCCCAAAACAATCCCTCTATGCAAAAATTTGAGAGGATTCTGCGAGATACCGTACCTACAGTATACCTACCGTAACCTTACAAAAACAGAGTTACAGGAGAAATCGATACGATATTCGTGTTGAGCACCTCAAACAACCCCCCCCCCCCTTACGTAGAGTTAGATCGAAACAGAAATTATCGGAGTTTTGGTGCAGAACTAGCCGAATAGTGTACCTCCTGACCGGCGCGGCTGATCCGTCTCATGCTAGAGATACTTATTCCTAGTCAGAATGATACTGTAAGCCCTACGAGGCGCTCATTACTGACTAAACTCTACTCACTCACTCTCTTGTTCAGTTCGGGAAATATATCATGCACTGAGCCACTAAATCTGTTGTACCTTCGGACAAGATACTCAGACAATCGGTGCGGCCGGCCCGCCCGACCATCGCGGCCGAGCGGCTGGGCGGCGGACCACGATTCGAGGTGTGCTTCGGCCGAGCGGCTGGCGTTCGTTCGCGCTGGGGTCCTGGAACGGCCGGCGGGTCGGCCATGTCTGATGACGTGGCATTTTATCGGCCGGGCGGACTTTCATATAGATATGCAATTAGACGCGGGATTTTGGTATTTTTGGAGCAAAAATGTGGGGAGACTTGGGAAATTGTTTTGCTTATTGTTTGTTTAATGAAATGACATGTTTAGTAGCCCTAAGAACCAAGTCACTGTGATTTCCTTTGGGTGTGAACGCTTTTACATGTGTGGTGATGGATGGGCTGGACAAAAATAGTGCTTGGTATCAAGAAAAATCAATCAGTGCTTGGTTTCAAGCAAAATAAATATTTTCTCCACTTCTCATCCAACAGAAATTTCTCGCCAAATGTAAAATTATAGGGCAGAGAGTACCGTAACCGCAACACTTTGCGATTGTGAAATCAGCATGCGATAAACGAATATTTCATCTCTTAAGTGTCACCTTTTCAGTAGTCTTCTTCTATCTTAAGGTGTCCATTAATTTCTATAACGCTGTATTTTGAACACGTACACCCGAAGTCGTGTATTGTTTGCTATGTCATGATTTTTTGGATGTTTGTTCGTCATGTTCTGGAACTTTTAGGCCTTGCGATGCCGATTTCTCCATCAGCGTCACTCAATGGACTTCCAGCACCAAGGATACCACGAATAGGCATACTAGCTTACGGAGTTAGGTGAAGTTATTTATGCAAATTTATGATTGTAGAGCAGTTAAAAGAATTCTTCTGAAAATGTAATGTACATAAAAGATTGGTTCATTTGCTTGTTCATTTCCGCTCTTCTTCATCTTTCTTCTCTTGTTATTGGTATTCTGTGGCCGTTCCCATCGTTTTGCACGGCCGAAAGAAAGACGCAAGGGTGATAAGGAATATCCAAAACGAAATTTTGGGACGCGTGGGATGGTCCAATGTGACCCCTGCTTGCAGTGGTAGTAGAGCAGCAGTGGTTGTGAACTTATCTGGCGATTGTTTAGCTGCTGTAGAAGAAGAACTACGGCAAATACGTGAGAGTACATGAGCGACGAATTCCTGCCCTTCAACAACGAAACGAAGTAAACTTAAGCAGCAGGAGAGATAACATTGAGGAAATAGGTTCTTTATACCGGGATAATTTGCACAAATCAATTCTGTAGATGAGTTATCTGAATTTCCCTTTCGACGATTCCGATGTGGACGGAAATGGACCTGACAATTCGCATTATCGTCATCTACGAGATGTCCCAAGCACTAGTAGTCATCTAAGAGAAGATGCCGCAAGCATCAGTTAGTCATATTATAGTTCACTAAATCTTGATCTGTACCAACAACGGAAACTTACCCAGGTGTCCAGGACCGTATCATGTATTTCACCATGTATATCCAACATTTTGGGACTTCTTTTGAGGAAATTCTGCGTATGGAGGAACTGATGACGGTTCTTTATGGAACTCCACCTCCTGTTTCGGTAAGACTGCACCCACTGTGAACTTGGGTTTGAGTCACTATAGGGCAAAAGCGGGTAAGTGTGTCTGCGGTCATTTCAGTCAAAACCTTTCCAGCGCTTCATGATCGACTCATTCGAATTCACGAACGATTTTACTATTCATGCTCATGAAAACATGAATGTGAGTGGAAACGAGTGGGCATCGAACGGCAGAAATTTCCCTCCCAAATTTGCTTCATGAAGACCCACAACCTGTAAATGGTGGTGCAGGAATGTTTGGTCCAGTCTTTGATGTGATGAAGATTGATGTTTAGTATCACGGAGACGTGAAAAATTCGCCGCTGCAGTATTTACGGGTTGGAGCTGGCGTTGTGCGGCTTCCTGCGAACATCACTTTTTTTTGTAAAATTGTTCAGGCAAAACATCAAAAGAGTGAAGCGAATGCGAAGGGTGGGAATTAATGTAATGAACACAATCCCAAAGATATGTGATGTCTTGGCTGGGAACGTGGAGGAAATAATTCGAATGCATGCGTATCTTCATGAGCACAGGGTAAGTAGCTAATGTGCATGTTGTTTGTTGCTGGATTGTTGTTGTACAATAGTACTTTCATAGGGCAAACCAAATGATGACCGAAGCGACATTAGCGACATTAGGTTGTTTGATGGTTACTACGAGAACATAGAATCGCCTGCTCATTTTTATGGAAAACGACTAAAAATTTTGCTTTCCTTATCCATTGATGGTTTCAAACCACGCCGATTATCGAGGTAGTCTTTTTGGCCGTTTCATTCTACATTCATATTATCCGATACAAGTATTGGTCAGTTTGCCTTTATCGGTTCATCCTTCAGTACAGTGAACAACACAGCAGAGAGGTAGTTGTGCGCCTGCCTCAACCAACGCCTGTGTTCTGATTAGCAAACTATTTTGGACTTACCCACAGCATGTTGTCCTCGCATGAGGACATCTACGTGTGATTGATGCAAGAAACGAGTTAACAGCCAATGCCTTGCTGTGACATCCCGCTGATAAGTGGACACGGTTAAAAAAGAACCCTCGGGGACCAGTTCTCGTGAGGGCCCCTGTATCAGGCCAAGGTGCTGCCGAGCAGTGCTGGGAGTTTTTTCTAATGGAATAGCCACTGAGAGAAGGCGTCTCTGTGAAATTCGTCTTCCTGGACGTGTTTTCCGCCCAATGCGGGGGCGGGGACCAGTTCTCGCACGGCCACGACAGACTTGAGAGAACGAATTTTTCCAATTTCTTTTTTGACTGGACTTTTGCTTCGACATGTTTTTTGGCTGGGCCGGTACGGGCCAAGCCAATTAGGTTTCGTGCATTATGGGGTGTGGGTCATGATGAGGCAAAATAGGACGGCGTCTTCCCGCCCTTCGGCGTCGACTCGCCCCACTCACATTCAAATTTGCATGGGCAACTATGGTGAAATCGCGCGCAAATTAGTGCGAGTAGGTCCTGAAGGGCAGGGCGAGGGTTCGAATGAACCAGTCGCTCTCTCAAATCTGCGGTCCATGTGTCTTAGCGAGATATGAAAACCGTACCTTCATATCGAAGTTGTAAATATGTACTTATTGTTCTGCCTACTTTACTGTGGTAAATCCGATTCATTACCGTTGTTCGTGGGGAATATTGGTTGCGACCCATATATAGAACACCTATAATGATTTCGAGTTCTTTTTTTTCTAAAATGGATTTTAGAAAGTAGAGCAATTAAAGTTATGCATCATCCTCCCGTTGTCTACACTCCTGTTACAAGCCGAGTACCTCCTTACAGGCAATTCTACAGTGTTAGGGCACCTCTGCAAGCGGTACCTTCCCTGAATGTGTGAGTAGCATTATTTCTTACTAGAAAAAACTGGGTGAAAGTTGTAGTCTTCAACCTATTCCAGGAGTCATCCATTGTATCCTGAACTGGTGGAGGAAGAATATATCATATTATCCAATGAAACTGGGATTTAGGCTCAGCAAGAAGTACCAGTCGGTAAGCGTGGAATTGAGCACTATGGATAGAACTGGATTGAAATACATTTTTAACTATTAGGGAATATCCACGAACGACCTGAGTTCAACTTCCATGAGGAGTCGCCAAGACAATCGGAAAGACCTGCGCAGTCGTTGCACGAATGACGGTACACTCCACATGGACCGGGCAGCAAAATTCATTTTTAACCAGAAACAACGAAGGACTTTCAATCAAGCGACGTACAATGTAAGAATTTATTTTTTATTTATTTATTTTTCTTAAATATTATTTCTTACTAGATGACATGCTCATCTTTGCTTGGACGTTTAGTTTTGTGTTCGCTTATTTGCTATACTCGCGTTTAGTGTGTTCGATAATCCCCAGCAGATATGTTCCTACCTATCCCTGGGGACAAAACAGAAAAGTTGATAACAACAATAACTCGGCATCCTCTTGTAAAATGGTTGTCATATTCGTGTTCAACCTGTTGGTGAACCAACTAGATACATCTTTCTTTACTCATGGGCAAAAATAGTGAAGTATCGATAAACACGTTTCCACACTCACAAAGCATGTCATATTCGTGTTCAGCTTATTGGGGTACCTCAGTAGACATGCCTCCAAACACTTGTGAGCAAAACATCTTATCGATCTATAACATCGATAAACCGATGTCCAACTTTTCACAACCAAAACGCATGTAATATTCATGTTCAGCGTATTGGAAAGCTCCCATAGAACATCCCAAATTACCCCTAAGCAAAAGTGGAAAAATCGATAAACTCAATACATCGATATTTCTTGCGAAATTATTGTCGTATTAATTGTATTTTTGTACTCTGAGGTCAAGTCTCCTTCAGTAGTGGAAAAGTTCATCAGTTTCCATCTAAGAATTCGTTCGATCAGATATGGCAACTAAGGTGCAGAACATGAAATTCGACCTTCTGGACGAAATCCAGGACCCCACATCCGCTATTTGGCTAAACCTATACGCTAACAGGCTGCAGATCTGTTGTCATTTTCATATCGGAAGTGGAAATATCTGCCGAGACATTTCTTATTTCCTAGTATGAACGGTACCTAAACTATTAATAAGCAATTTGGGGGAACATACTTAATGCACGCCATGCAAAGCTATGCCGCCAAGTCGACCTCGTGGAAAAAGATGCGCTTCCGTCCAGTCAACCGAAAATTACCGTGACAAATTGCGAGAAAAAGAGGTGGGTCATCAATATCGATCCTCCATTCGCGAAGATCAGAACTCCAGTACTAATTAAGTTCGTTCACTTATGAGTGAGTTAGTACTATAGTACTATGGTTGCATATTCTCAGGTGGATCTTCTGAGAATAGTTGAAAAATTCACACCACGAAAAAAGGATACTACCTACCAGCACGGCGATGTATCGCTTTGTGCTATTGCGCGTGAGTTGTGCCTTTGTACCTTACATAATAGACTAGAACGAGCTCATCTCACGAATCTATCCTTCGTTTTTAGTTGACGACCCCTTTAGATATGATTAAAAAATTTGCGGTTGAATTGAACGAGAAGGGGGTAAGAGATGAAAACTTGAAGAACCTCCCTCCACACGTAGAAGACACCTTAATCGGTAGTGTAAATATCATGTATCCAAGATTTTTCGCAAACTGACTAGCACACTCTTCAGAATTTGGACAAGATTTGCTTGGATACGGCCAAAAAGAAGTAACAGCGGGTGAAGATTTCCCGTGGGGAGGAGTCAAGGTCACTATAACAGAACACAAAAGCAAATTCTTCGTGGTACTGAGTAAAATAATTACAGTTTTTATGCGAAGCTCGGCGAGAACGAAAAGGAGCGGTCTGAAGCACTTCTTGCACTGTCGAAAGAGCGTCAACACTGGCGCCCACATCTGTTGAGTTCACTGCAATAAGCACTGTAAGTTTATCACTGTTTAACTTTCTCGTTGTGCTACCATTTCCGCAGTAAGTAACAATTACTTAGCCGCGATGTACGTGCCTACGTCCTCAATGCTGAAAATGGAACCTGGACGGCCAATAACGTAATATCTCGTTTGCCTTAGGTGATTTGAATAGGTACGGTGATGCTCTCGATTTTCAGTTTTTTATTCATTTTTTTTTCTTTTTTTTCCAATAGAGCAGCAGCTGCGGAGGACGATGAAAACAAGGAAAACAGAGAGGCAGCCAAGAAGCCCAGTTTGCAGCATTAGGGAACTACGTGAATATTTGGATAACCACGATTCGAATATTGGAGATTCTACGGACGTTTAAATAGCTATAATCCGAATAGTGAAGATCTTGTGAATGTTTCAATTGCTAGGATCTGAATTGTGAAGATTTATCTATTAATACTTTACTAGATACTACTAAAATTGTGAAGATATAGTGAATTTCAATAGTTACGATTCCAATGCATAATGAAGATGAATAAAATATTGCTTTCACATGTGTATGGTGCTACAATTTACTGTTGGGTAAGGATATTTTAGCAGAAGTGAGCCAGGCTGTCGAACCGGGGTCGAATGGAGGCAGTATAGGGTGGCGGACAGTCGTAGAGCAGCTCAGCGGCAGCACTCCACCAGGCGGCCCGCACACCCATGAGCGGCCGGGCGCTTGCCGGCCAAGCGCCCGGCCGCTAGTGGGTGTGCGGGCCGGCCGCGTCCAGTATCTGAGTATATTTCAAGAGTCTAGGGCGCCACCTGCTGCATAACTCGCCACATTTTTAGTGCATCGGCTGAAATAAAGCCATTCTTCCCGCGCCAAAGCCTGGAGAAGAGACTCGCTCATACTTGAACAATTTCACGGCCCACCCATATTCATAATAGTTTAGCAACTGAGTCTATCCTTGCAATCAAGAGCTCTGGAATTCTATGCCTTCCTCTGGACTGAACAAGAGGTCAGCATATAAGCCTGATCTTGGGAACAAGAGCCATAAAAATCCGCGCCTTGGTTCCAATAGGTGCGCAACAGGTTAGCGACCAAGCTCAACCTAGATGCCCAAGAGCTCCAAATCACCGAACCAATCAAGGGTCGCGGATCGATATTCTTCCCAGCTTAATTGGGAGAGCTGATAACTGCTGCTCAATATCAGTGTTTTTGAGTACCTATCTCAAGGAAAGATTACACGAAGCGAAACAAAAACATGGTGCTTTACTTCCACAAAGTTACTATTATTCTTAGCGCGAAATTGCTAAAAACACATGTGACTTGTTATGGAGAGTACACAAACAATGAAGAGTATCCTGAAATAGACGACAAAAAGTATGAAAATGTCGTTCCACTATAGCCTTTTTGGAAAGTAGCTTAAGGCAAATTAAAGAGGCAAAAGAAGACCTTCAAAAACTGTACAATGGGATACGACGAGAGTACATGAATTTCATAGATAGGTCACAGGAAAAAGAGATTATGAGAGAAATTGAGCAAATTGAGGAGGAACCTCAGCTTCATGCAGCTATAGCTAAGGCAAACGACCTCATCAATGTGTTGATTGCAACGAATCTGACAACCCTCGCAAAACAATGGACATTTCCTTGAATACATAAATTCTAGGGCTCAAAACCTAGATTTGGGGACTATTCAAAAATCGTCCAAGATATTACCAATAATATCGAGCAAAATAGAAACTACGTGTCACTACCGTCAGTTTCGCAGGCGTCGTACTCAAATGAAAATAGATGCAACCTAATGGCACTTCTCAAGAAAGAGATTGCCACAAATGCATACATTGCCAAAAGATTAAGCCAGAAAAACAACGACAGGGTCATAAAATCAACCCTGAAATTTCTGCCCGCGGTGAATCCGTGGTACGACCGAGGTGGGGAGTCGGTTAGCCACCGTGGGCATGTGTGAATCCACCGTGAGCATGCGTGAATCCACCATGGGCGTATGTGGCTCCAACTTGGGCATGTGTGGACATACCGTGGGCATATGCTGGTCCACCGCGGGCATGGGCAAATCCACCTTGGGCATTTGTGGTGCTTGTATCTTTTTGACTGACACATTTTATCTGGTTAAATCGCCTTTTAACGTCATCTCAATAATCAACACGACGAATTCATTGTTCTATTAAAGCATTTGAAAGGAAATCCACAGTAGAAACAACGACATTAGAAATTAGAAGAAAGGAAATCCACAGAAGAAACAACGATCTTATAAATTAGAACAAGAAACAAATGGAAATGTGATCAGGTGAAGCGGGTTAACGTGAACGATACCCAGTGTGAATCGCCGTTTGAAGACTCATACACGAATACGACAAGCTTTCAGCGCAAAACTAACGATTCGGTGTCTTTATCTATTTTCCATACTTTACTCAGGGTTCGATGAAGAATTGCTTACTGGGATTCTCTTCGGATACAATGGAGAAGGATAAGCAGTTTTTATGGAGGTTTTTGCTGCCTTAATCGTGATAAATATGTTAAAATATATGGAAGAAGACGTGATGCAGCTTAGTTATGCCATGTTGCCACTGTCGGTCACATCAGTCGTGATGTTCATGACAGTGACGATTCTTAATGTACATGTGACTGTACTGTCTGCTCGGCCACATGAGCGGGGACGACTACCACACAAATTTGGCGCTGGCGCATAATTCCTAGCTATAACCAGTTATCGTTCGTCCCTGCTAACCCCTACCCCTGCTGAAAGCGATCGGGATGTGAAAGACATAAAATTTGCTCGTGGATTTATTCCGGTGATTGATCTTGCGGAACTTTGCGCCGGTAATTCCTTTTTGATTCTTTTCTGAAAAAGTCTACAACTGTTGCAGAGATCATTGACAAGAATAGAGATAGAACTCACATGACTGAACTCAGTATTTCGTCGAATTTGACTGAATACTCAGAGCCAACGGGGCTATGAGCAAAACAAAACCTGCGAGAGGTCCAGCTTTGAGAGTTGCCATTCAAATGCTATATTTGCATTACCCTACACTTATTTTTCAGAATAGATGGGAAAGTGCGCGGGATTCTGATCATTCCGTCATTTCTGATGTCTCTCCTCCTCGTGGTTAACTTCCTCAGAACATTTCTGTCAGCAAACAGCTAAGAAATTCATTTGATTATAGTGCAAGACCAACACAGCATCACCAACCTTGTTCAGTATCCATCTTATAAAAGCTCACACTTTCATGTCGTCACTGTCTCTGACATCAATTGTCGAGCGGAATTTTTTGTATTCTGCGCTAGAATCGATGGAGTCTGCAAGTTTTGCAAAGCGGTTTAAGACAAACACTATTGATGTTAATCTCCATGTTCTTTCCTCTCTGAACCTGGGCATTCCGCTTCATGAATCCTATACTGTGTTTAGCCGGACCAGATTGTTAGTGGATATATTTATTTATTGTTTCGCCTGAGGTTTCGACATTACCGTCATCTTCGGAGGCCTAAAAGTGGCTCACAGTTCTTTATCTGTGTTCTAAACCGCAAACGTCTCCTCCCACTCTGCTAGTTTCAACTTTCTCACCAACTTACTACCTCGAAAACTCTCAGGACGAAAGACCTACCCTATATCCACCGTTTCTGCGGAAAAGTCCGCACCAGTTGTGACCGTCGTTGCGGACGAGTGAGAGACACTCCACTGTCCACATTCAATGTTGTGTACGGTCTACAGCTCACATAACGATATGTAGGGCAGAAAGTCACTTGTTATTGATAAGCACTCATTTTTGCTATTCATTTCTGGTTCCTTTACAGTAATCCGGAAGGCTTCAAGCGCTTTTCTAGAAGAGATCTCATCTTCGCGTGTCAGGATCTTACATTTGACAGCGAAATCATTCCAGCCGTGCGCTTCGTTCCGGTGCTTACCAAGCGGCGACACCCGACTTCCACGCCTTTTACTCGCCAAATGCTCCTTAATGCGTACTGAAAGCGTCCTGCTGGTCTCCCCAATATATAGCGCGTTGCAATCTAAGCATTCAATTTGGTATATCACCCCAACTTTTGCACAGTCACCTTCCTTTCCGTGCGGGCATACAACGCAGTGCTCTGATATACATTGTTTATCGTAGAGCCTGTTCCGAACTAACTGCTTTCTGATGTTGTCGTTAGGTATGTTCACCAATACAACATCGTCCTGTAGTTGAGCTCGGAAGATGCACTTCTGAACAGCCGCGGCTAACGTCATCCGAAATGAAGATTAGGCAATGTAAAAGCCTGTTTCCATTTCGATTGAGGTTACGGTTCACAGAATGTTTATGTGAACGATGTGATACCGAGTACCCATTGCTGCTTGCTATTTGGGAGGCCAACTTTAGCGATTTGTAGCTGTATGCTCATCATCGCGAGTGCACACTTTCCTTGCCGTCTTGAACATGTTCCGTATAAAGGCACGATTCATGGCTGCTGGGTGTGCGGAGCTGGCGTTAATGAGAATATTGGAGCTCTCCGTGCGATACCATTTCATGTTCCATATGCCCTTGGATAACTTCACCTTTGTGTTCAGGTAAGGTAGCCATCCGTTTCGTGGTGTTTCTCGTGAGTTTGATGTACTGTGACTGCTGGTTGAGAATTCTGAAACGCTCGTCCATTTCGGACTGTGTTGATGTTACTATGCAGCAGTCATCTATGTAGCGACAGTACATCTGCGGCATACGAGCTAGCACTGGTTGCTCTGTTCTCTCATAAAGCAGATTGCGAGAACTAGTGCTAGCCTTTGACCCATGGCGAGACCCCCTATTTGTGAAAAATAGGATCCCGACCAATTGAAGATGTTACACTTCAAACACTCGTTTATCATGGTCATGATGCGCGCCTTACTGACTCCAAAGGTACTGATGGTAATACAGTGACTATCCAGCATCTCTGACAACGCCTGGAGAGCTTCATCGTTTTGAACATTAGTGTACAGCGATGTAACGTCAAATGACTCGATGACACTATTCTGTTCAAATTTTGCCTTTCGCAATTGATCGATGAACTCGTAGGTGTTGGAGAGATGACCTGGTACCTTTGTTATCAGTTGACTCACGATCTTATTGAGAAACCATGAAATTCTGTCGGATGGGCCACCTACACAGCTAACTATTGGTCGTATTTTGAAGGTTTCCGCCAACATCGAACCCATTTCGTGCAAAGGAATCTTGTGTGTCTTCACAAGGCTGTAGAAAACCGGGCAGCTTGGATTTTCTAGTTTTAGTCTACATACGAATCTATCATCGAGACCTGCAGACTTTTCTACTTTCGTCCAAACACTGCTCAACCTTCTGCACTGAGCTTGGAACTCTTTTTCAGTCGCTGGCCTGTACGTTGTAGTGTCTGCTAGATGCGCTGCTGTTATTCTGCGGTCCAAGTCTTGCGGCATAACTACAAATTCCCCACCCTCATCGCTGACAGAAAGGCGAATGGAATTATTTGATATCAGTTCACGCACTTCTCTGAAACCTTGCCATTGTTCCCGTGACAAGTTGGTGTAATGACATGATTTGAATTTCTTCAAAACTTCCAAAACACCAGAAGCGAGAATGCGGAACTTGATGTCAGCCTCCCTAATCGGTTCGGGTTCCTTATAAAAGGAACGTGGGAATGGTATCGCAGGGAGTAATCTCCTGCTTTCTTGGGTGGAAGACTGTTGTAAACTGTCGCCCTTGGATTTCGACCAGAGTGCATCTCGCAGTCTATGTAGACCTCCAACTACTTTACGACACGTCGAGCCATTGATATTCTGCGCGAGTGAAAACGACGGACCGAGGCTAAGGAATTCAATTGCGTTTGAAGATAGCTGAGCATTCCCAATAACAGTGACACTTGCTTCTGCATTTCATTTTGAGCTGACTCTGGATGCAAACGGTTGGTGGTGGATTGGCCGCTTTCGTCATGTGAGTGGTTTTCGCGAAGCGCGCTAGAAAGGCGGTTGTACTTGGCGACAAGCGTGGATTTGACCTTAGACCAAATTGAATCACAGATCAACTTCGACCCACCCTCAATCCTCCTCCAAGTCTGATCTGGCAGAAGACGTTGGCAAGCATTTTCTTTTGCATTACATTTCAGTAGGGTAGCGTACAATCATCTCTGTCTTTCTTTGATCACAACATTCAGCATTGAATGGTTGATCTTCAATATCTTCGAATCGTTCTCGGAGAGACCGCATGTAGCTCCTATTTTCTTGTTTGCAAAGAACGATGGCAATACGTCCGTCTTCTGCGCCGTTGAAGGAAGACCAAAGATTAGCCACCACCTTCTGTCGAAGCGATAGAGCTTCGCGTGTTACAAAGAACAGATTCGACGGTACGTCCTCCATTAATCTCCATGTTCTTTCTTCTCTGAACCTGGGCATTCCGCAATATGAATTCTATGCTGTGTTTAGCCGGACCAGGTTGTTAGTGGATATATTTATTTATTGTTTCGCTTGGCGTTTCGACGTCACCGTCGTCTTCGAAGGCCTAAAAATGGCTCACAGTTCCTTATCTGTGTTCTAAACCGCCAAACGTCTCCTCCCACTCTGCTAGTTCCAACTTTCTCACCAGCTTACTTACTAACTATTGATGTTTTTCTTTCTTACTGCTAACTTACTACACCTTCCTGCGCCGTCATAACGGAACATGGCCGTTATATCTGCCTCTGATGTTCATTGGTGATACATTTGGCAAGAGAATGTGTTTGGCAATACATTTTACTGGATAAAATCTTGCTTGGCAATATGATTTCCGGGAGAATGAGTGAAGAGCCTGTTTGCCGATACATTTGGCAAGAGAATCGGGCAAAGTGGTGTTGGGGGGGGGGCCTTGGTAGAAGTCGATGATACGACCTGTCCTGCACGTTCAGACTTGTTAGCTGACACGTCCAGAACGCTCTGACTTGTTAGCTTCCCCAATGTACAGTAGTTACCTGAAATGCAAACAAGTGTGAACTTGCAGGACAGGTCGTATCATCGACTTGTACCAAGTCCCCCCCCCCAACTCCATTTTACCCAGAGAATCTGTTGACGATACATTTTAAGGGTGTTTGGCGATAAAAAGGGAAGGGAATCTGATGGCCATACATTTGACGAGGTTTGCTTGGCAATACAAATGGCAAGCTTTGCATGGCGATACATTTTACGGGTGTTCTGATAAGGCGTTCATTTCATTCTTAGTTAGAGGCTTAACCATCGGCGGTGTTGATCCGCATAGCTCAGCTGGTAAGGCAGCGGGCTCCTAACAAGGGAAGTGCAAGAGGCTAACCGCGGGGATCCCAGCGAGCCACCCATTTTCAGAAGCCTTGTCTAAGGTGATTATAATGCATACATATTATTTTTGCCCAATGGTCAGGATACGCCCAGGAGAGCGCGTCCAAGATTTTTCTTCTTCGCTGCCATAGGGGTCCATTTTACAGGCGATTTATGCAACGTTGACGGCTCAAACTTACTGAGATTACTGTAATTAGCTGTCTCATGGACTGTAGTGTTTGGAGACACAATTGTGAACTGCTCCGCTGGGTATGCGATCATGAGCAATTGCCACAGGCATGCCAGCCGTGGCGGAGTGGCTGAGTGGGTAGCGTGTCGGATTGTCAGCCAGAGGGTCGAGGGTTTGGATCCCGTCCGCGGAATCCATTTTTCATTTTTAAATTTGAGGCTTTTAAACTTGTTTAGAGTATTTCTAATGACGAAAACACATCAGATGTGTGCGCCATTACAAGAATTACTGCAGGAACTTCGTCCGATTCGTTACTCACTCGGCCACCTCATCGCGGCTGCCATGATTGAAGCAAGGACTCATGGTCGCGTAACCAGGCGGAAATAGGTTATTCAAAAATGCGTCTGCAAACGTTCGATGATCCATGGGACAGCTAATCACGCCAACCACTGCTGGATTGCGTGGCCAAAGTTCCATGAACAGGGTCAAGCGTGATGATGGTAAAAAGTCGACCCCAATACGACCCCCCCCCCCTTTGCCCACAAATTTCCTTCCATGCTTGCAGGATTTAGATGTTTAGATATCCCATTTTAGGTGTTCGTACTGCGAGAGGTGTGGTGGAGCCAGAGCATAGCAAGGAGAAAGAGGCTCTTTTGTATCTAACTAGTTGTTTGGAAGTTTTTTTGGAAAACGCTGAAATGTAGGCGGTGGACAAAAAACGTGCATTAACTATGCAATGTTGCTTACGTAACTAATGAGGCTCGAACACATCAAGAAAGAACATCTATACACATCATCTACATGGTGAAGGGTTCGATCCCTACCGAGGCTAAAATTTTTGCTGAGGGTTAGAGCGTGTGCGGTGAGCGAATTTCAGTCTGAAAGCGTCCGTACAGAGTTTTGTAAACGAAATACCTTCCTATTCGTCACGAAAAACAACCATACACATGATCGACATGGTCAAGGGTTCGATCCCCTCCGAGGCTAGAATTTTTGCATGGCGTAAAATGACACGCGCTTGTAGTAGATTCGAGGTGGTCGACCGTAAAGCACGAAATAGCTGTTTATAGAGGTGGAGGACTGGGTAGGACTTTCAGTACGGACGTGCGAAAATTTCAGCCTAAAACTTTGACTTGTTCAGAGACATGGTTGTAGTCGGACACGAATATCAGAAGATATGGCCCGTTGAGGTCCCAATTTTTTTCGGGTTTTTAATAGTCGAAGGTTTGCGCTTTCAGGCTGTACAGCTCGTTTTTCCGCGCTCCCACCGCGATTCAACTCCATCGATAAAAACATGGAAAAAGGCCATTTTTATCGACGAAACCTCATCTCCGTAATTCCCGTGCTGAATCTTTCCTCTTGAAGCTGGAGACCTGAAACTTGCGGGTAAAGCACTATTGGGTAGGGTCCATAAAATGACTTTTTACCGGTCTGCAGGACTGGGTAGGACTTTCAGTACGGACGTGCGAAAATTTCGGCCTAAAATTTAGACTCGTTCAGAGGCATGGTTGTAGTCGGACACGAATATCAGAAGATCTGGCACGTTGAGGTCCCAATTTTTTTCAGGTTTTTAATAGTCGAAGGTTTGCGCTTTCAGGCTGTACAGCTCGTTTTCCGCAGCTGCTTCCACCGCGATTCAACTCCGTCGATAAAAACATGGAAAAAAGGCCATTTTTATCGACGAAACCTCATCTCCGTAATTCCCGTGCTGAATCTTTGCTCTTGAAGCTGGAGACCTGAAACTTGGGGGTAAAGCACTATTGGGTAGGATCCATGAAATGACTCTTTAACGGCCTGCAGGACTGGGTAGGACTTTCAGTACGAACGTGCGAAAGTTTTAGCCTAAATTTCTACCTCCTATTCCACACTAAGGCACCCCCTCCCGACCACGACCCCCCCCCCTTACGACCCTCCCTCTTTCCCTACCCCCCGTACGACCCCCCTTGATAATTTATCGACACACGCTTGACCCTGTCCATGAATCCAAGCCAGGACTCCATTGACAGCGCACTAGAAAATTGGTATTATTCAACCATCATGAATCCAAACTCTTCAAAAAAATTTTTTGACTGAAACTTTGCATATGGGGGTTATTTGAGGTGCTGAATACGAATATCATATCCATTTTGCACCGTATAGCTATTTTTGTAGGGATACGGTAGGTGCACGGTAGTATGGGGCGGTGCACTTGCCGTAACCCTACAAGAATAGCGTTACGGTACAAAATGCATATGATATTCGTATTCAGCACCTCAAATAACCCCCGTATGCAAAGTTTCAGTCCAGAAGACCTTTTCAAAGATCTAGGGCGTGTGGGAGATGAATGACGCCGAAAAGTCTTTGGCGCGCTCTCCTGCGCGCATCAGGACCATTGGGCAAAAATGATGTACATACATTAACATAGCCTTAGACAATGTTACCAAAAATGGGTGTTTCGTTTCGATCCCTGGGGTTAGCCTCTTGCACTTCCCTTGTAAGATTGTTATTATGGCACTGATATCGGATTCCTGATGATATCGAGATTTTTGCGCTGTTGATAACCCTTTGGTTTGACGATACAATTGGCAAGGTTCGTGTGGCGATACATTTGACGAGGATTGCGTGGCGATACATTTGACGGGGTTTGCATGGTGATACATTTTACGGGACTTCTTGTTTGGCAATACATTTGACTTGTTTGGCAATACATTTGACGGGCTTCGTTTGCCTAGTTAGTTGGCAAGCTCGTCTGCGAGGTTGCCAAACAAACATCGCCAAATGTATCGTCAATGAACATCAGAGGTGATTCCAAAAGGCGAGTGGGGCATGGGCCTCGCTCTCAGCAATCCATGCAGGTTTGTGAGGGCGGACTGTAGCTTGGTTATTATCTCATCACGATATAGATTCTTAAAGGATTCTTAAAGGATTCTTAAAGGATTTAGATTCTTAAAGGCAGGGGTCCACCTCATTTTCGTAGTTCAGCTAACAGCAGATTCTGCATCTACTCGGCGCGATGGTTCCAACGGTACACATAAATTGTCTCAGAATGGTCTACAAACCCGTCTTCCAGGACAGGGTCTGTAACAGTTTGCCAACCCGAGTTGACATGTGAAGCCGTTGATCTTATCGATTGGACACGCCAAGACTCGTTGACCAACGCGGTAGCCGTGGCAGGCAGCCAGCACAGCTTGGAGCGATCCGCCTCCGGGCTCCAAATTTTTATCCAGTTCGAGCCTTTCAAAAATGGGGATTTCGTCGCTTCTGTGCCTGTTGATGTACACCCAGGGATCAACATGATGAGAAGGTCTAGGATATGTTGGTAAATCCAACAGGCAGAACGAGGTGGCCCTCTGCCTTTAATAAACCACCAAAATGTTAACCCATTGACGACAGCGGGCATTTCTGCGTGTCTGGGGCGTGGAACCGAAGTCTCCTCGGAGAACGCGTCGTCCATATAGTTCCATACTGTTACTAGAACAGAACTGGGAATTAAAGGACTATCATTTGAAAAATAGTTTGGGAACTAGCTTCAGAAGATCGTTTTTATCATGGGACAGGGAAAGGGGTGCTTCTGACAGCTTCTTATCTGCTTCAAGACTGAAAGAAGTTCGTAAAAGCAATTTAGGTGCAGTAAGGTAAAGTCCTCGGAGTATACATATTCGTATGGCTCTAGTTTGACGAGTAAAGGAGTGCAAGATGTGAAAAACGTGTTTATGTGCAAAAATTGTGACATTTGTACAATTTGCTCTCATTTACAGCATAAAAAGTATAACTCAATCTCCTTGACTGTCAAAATCCCTTCCTTTTCATGGCTTTTTTGGAAACAGAAAAATGTCTCTCTCAAACCACAGTCACCTAAAGCATTGTTCGGACGTTTGGCACCCATCTCGTGCGGAAATACTGCGATTTCAGTCGAGAAATTAAGAGTATCCCCAGACTTCGCCAGCAATCGTGGCGATCGCCACGACAGCCGGCTGTCGTCGCGATCGCCACGACCGCCGGCGATCGCCACATGGATAAAGTGAATGAGGAGACCCCAGACGTAAGAGCGATGATAATGAGTGGGGCGTGGCGATCGATAGGCATCGTTTCCGCTATTGCTATCATTCACATCGCCAGTTCGTTTTGAGCACATCTTCGAAGTACGGGCGATGAGCTCCGTTTGGCAGCGATCCATGGCGATGTAACGTGCAATCAATACGTATCATTTCTACGATCCTTATCTCTTATATCGCCTGTTCATTTCTATTCATTTTGAACTGGCGAAGTCTGGGGATACTCTAAGTCCAGTAGTTGATAGGAAGGGTTCGGCTCACCGTTGAGTCGCGCCATTCCCCGCGACCAAAAAAGCGCGGCTCACAGGTGACCCGCGCGAATTCAATTGGTCGTCAATTGGTTACTCAGACAAACCCTAACTGGTCGCGCGCACCTGCTTGAGGTCTCCGCGAGAAGCGAGCCCTGCTTCGCTTCGCGCGGAGCAGAAGGAGATAGTAGTCTCGAGGACGCAGGTGGGCGAAGTCACTCGCTTCTGCCGGAGCAGAATTTCGCCAGGCGCGGAGCATACGAGAGACGATTTTCGAAGGACGCAGACGACGTATTGATCGGAAACGACCGCGTCTCAGTACATAGTACCGACTACCGACTGAATGGACTATAAGCTACTTTGAACCTTTCTCTATTCAGCGAAGGAAAGATCAGAATAAACAATGTGTTCCTGGCGGACAAATGAATGAGCAAACGTTGTACAATAATTTATCCCCCCCCCTGCATGATGCTCGGAAATCTTTACGGCAACCTATAGCGGTATAAATTGCCTTCTTCGATGTGGATTTCTTTCCACGTTCAACACAACACGCGCTTGTCCTTGCAAGCAGCTGCCTTCATGTTGTACGAGTTTTCCGGTTACTCATGGACGAGTTGTCCAATTGCTCCTTTCGACACGTGATTCATCGTTGGATTGAGGTTTTCTCCTCTGAAACGTTCTTGCTACTTGTTTTCTTCTTTCGGCAAATGAACTTGATTGATTCTATTTCGGCTTCAGTTGGAATTTTCGTCATTTTGCTTCATAACATCCAGCTGTTTGGAAAGAGAACTTGTTTTTACGATGTGGGTGAGGGCTCAGTGCGAAGTTTTTATCCGTTTTTGAGTGCTCACTTCGTTTCCTGCATTGTTCTTAATTTCGAGGTAGTGCTTCAGCATTCGTCAACATTACAGTATATTTCAGGTGCTTCACTATGGGTGAAAGATATAATGGCAGGATTGCAAATGGAATGCAGGAAGTGCAGGCATCCTTTGCTCAGCTTTCTCTGTCCAACGGGCCCATTCCAAGACACAATGGTCAGCACTACCAAAACGGCCGAGGACGTGACTCCGATCCTCGCGACTCGCATCGTGAACCCTTTGAGCATAGTAATCGACGGAACGGCCAACTGACTGATCGCAGAGGTTATGAGTCCAATGGTTTTAGACACGAGCGATTCCTAGATGATGCTTCTGCTCAGAGGATTCCTCAGCGACTTCCAGGTATGTTCCTTAAACTTGACGCTTATGTTTACCTTTCCATAAGGCATAGTATGGTCATGCACACCTATTCTTAGCCAAGTTGCATAAGAAACTGAGTGCTGGATGGGGACCACGGTGTACTCCACAACAGCGGGATTGCTATTCAAAATAAAATGTTAGCAATCTGAAATTTGGTGGCGATGGCGATATCCTTTCTGGGAGAATGAGTCAGGGGTCTGTTTGACGATAAAGCGAGCGAATATGTAACGAAGTAAGATGGCTGTTATGTGGGGTAACACGTTCATCTCATTTATAGTTAGCGGTTTAGCCATTAACGCTGTCGACACGATGTATTTGTTTGCTTCACACGATTGACGATGCATTTGTTTGCTTCACAATACATCTGGGTGGACTTTTTGTTTGGCAATACATTTGACGGACTTCGTTTGCCTGAGGATAGTTGGCAAACTCGTCTGCGAGGTTGCCAAGCGAACCTCACCAAATGTATCGCCATACAGCTTCAGAGTATGAACAACAAAACATTTGGGTTTTTCTTCATCCCTCAGTTATGCCTCGAAATGTTTGGTGTATTATATATAAGGTTTGTCTCCAAAGGTGAAAGGCGATAAAGCTGCTTTTTTTTTGGAAGATACAGGAAACTCCAAACGGACGCATACAGGATTCGGGACCGCGGCGCGGCTTTCTTGGGCAGAGACGCAGGCGCTCTGCATGTTGAGCGCCCATGTCTCTGCCCAAGAGAGCCGCACCGCGGTCTGGACCCTTGTCTACGTCCGTTTGGAGTCCCCTGTATCTGGGATGTTCTGCCAGCAGTAATGGTCCCTCTAATCTTTCCCACATGTTGTGTGGTCAAAATTGGATGTTTTCGCAACCATTTCACCAACTCAGCCAACACTTACTTCTTGTAATATAAATACTAGAATTTTTGGGTTTTTTTATAGTTCTTCGCAACCTAGCATTGTTCTGCTGGGAGCCTTCATTACCATATAGTATAAATGTAATGGCTCTTTGAATTATCGAAAGTAAAGATGTCACACGTTGCAGAAAGAAATGACGTGGATCGTCCTGCTACGGACTTGGAAGTGGCGTCAAAAGAAGCGCGGACTTTGTTTAGAATTGCACCAGTTGTTAGTCTTTTTTTTTTCTTCTGAAGATTGGATTTAATGACTGTTTCAATTCATCGACAATTTTATAGCACGACCCGCAGAATCAACGTGACCCAAGGGTGGTTATGTGTCGTTTTAATCCGACCCACATACTTGACCTTTGTAATATCGACGCACACCAACGAACCTGTAAGGATCGTCGCCGTCTAGAGGAGTTCGGCTGCAAATTCAGAGATGTTCGGGTTTCCTTTTCCGTTTTTTTTTCCTGCATATCATTAACATTTCTTCATGACGGGCATTTATTTGCTCCTACTTGAGATGCAGTATCCACATAGATGGCATAGGTAAGTCATGAAACAAGGGAAGAGGTAGTTTTCTAGCATTGGTATCCCCCTTCCTCAAGGCATTTTTGGGGGTATGAGTTATGGTTGCTTGAGTGAGGCTGTTTAGGTGGTTCCACTTTTTGAAAGCTTACTTACTTGGAAATCTTAACTGATCATCTGCTTGATGCACACTCCAAGGCTCACTATTCATTTTTCGAAATGAAAATGGTGTAAACTCTTGAAAGTAATGCTCTCATCTTCATTTAATGTCGTTGGAGCCAACAAAATTGTGAAATTGACCGTGCTCAGCAGCGCCTGCGCCGCGATGGAATCCAGAGCTGTGGAAGTAGCTAGTTATGGCGATTTTCACTGTTGTTTTTCATCGTATTTGGTTGCTCTATGATGTGGACTTATTAAATATTAGGTTGAAGAATTATAAATGTCCGCTGTATTCGTTTTGCTTTCTTTATCAATACTCCCAAGTGTCAGCATTACTTGTATTAATGTGTAAGAGCACTTCATGGCACTCCAGAAAATGTGTGATTTGTTCGGTATCCTCCAATTTTTCATTTTTTGAAAAACTCGTTCTTAATAAGGTGGTGTAGCTTTTTAGAGCGGACATAATGCGCGAGTCGCCCTCAGCCAAATCCTTCTCTGCCATGTACAGAATCGCCGCTTTTTAGAAACTGCGACAGCGTCAGGCCATTGAATGTGTCCTGAATATGCAGACAAAAAGAACCACATCTGCTCAGCGACGGAGAGGAGCCTGTTCCATCGCGTACTCGATAGTTACGAATGAAAGGTGATACTGCGTTTGCGGTAAAATGTGAAAGGAACTTTCTGTTCAAAGATGATGAGTTCTAGTGAGAAGTTCATTGCTGATCTCTCTGCTCAATATTAGGAGGGCTTGGATCAAGACTTCCATCCTCATGTTATCAAAACGCCGGCTACAATACATCCACGACACAGACGAAACGAAACATCGCGAAAATGACCCAGTAGGAAACAAAAAAAAAATATGGATGGGAAGACCGTCCATATTTTTCGTTTTTCTCCTGGCTCATTTGGCCCCATTCGGCTTCTAGTCCAATGTTGGCACTATCAGGCTATCACTTGTTTCAGCCGATTCAGCGTTCACTGGCGAAGAAAAACTTCAGAAAGGAGCGAAAGTTTAGGCTGTTCGCCATTGCGTCTCAAAGCGGTACGATTTTTTCACAGAGGGCATTCGTTCATTACATGGAAGAAGTAGTAGAGTCAACCATCAATTTGGGAGATACCTGTTGGATGGCGCTGTTGTATGTTGCCGTTGTGGTAATTCTTATTTGAGGGTCAAACGGACATTTATAATTTCTCAACCTAATATCATTACCGCTAGCTACTGCAACAGCGCAAGATACCGGTTCCAGAGTCAGTGCGGTTCCACTGTTGTGGGCAGCGAAGTAAGCAAATTCGTTAGCTCCATCGACGCCCACTATACCAGTGAAAGGCACAAGCTCTGTTTCGCTAAGACAAATTAGTTCGCAGAGCCCAACATTATTGCTTACCTGCGAAAGTTTTGCATTTGTTAGTCATACCATAGCTTCTGCTGAATTCCTGAAGAACTTAGGCGCTTCCTGCTTCTGCGACGTGGCGACACTAGTTTGGGTACCAATCGATAGTGGGCGGTGAGTTGCTGGCGCTGCCGTTGGCAACCAATCGATATGCATTGAAACCAGTGTCGCCGCAGTGGCGCGAGCGGAAGCGCTATACTTTTTGAGTATAGCAACAACCTATAAATTTGTCTCACATCGAAGTAGTCAGGGATACTCAGAATTTGTAATGAAATTGTAACTTTCAGTGCACGAACATTCTTTATACAAGTGCCCATTTCTTAGAAACAAGCGGTGTTGACTACTAATTATATGTGGCGATTGGTAACTCGTCATAGTAAAGTACTGAAGTATTGCTTTTGATTGCTTAATAAAAATTGGCATATTTGGATATGGGACTGGTTCAGCTATCAGTACATGAACAGGAGCGTGGGCGCACTTCTCTCCGTAATTCCATCATTTTTGCATTATACTTCTTCATTTTATCTTATCGTAATCAAAAGTTCTTTCTTTGTCTCGCATCTTTTCAGCTAGTAGTCAAGTTCCATCGATCTATCCATGATTCGTTAGAATTTCAGGTGCTGTGATGGTAGAAGCATGCTTTGTTGGTAATGGATCAAAATGTTGCCGTGGACGTCCTCTCCGAATTTCTCCGAGGTTTATTAACTCCGCTAAAAATCGTAACAACAACCTTGTTCACATTGATTCTTCCTTAATCTCTTCTACCCATGGATTGGGATTCTATCGCATTCATCGTTTGAATTCGACTATGACTCGCGCGGATTTATTTGCACACATTTAATTTCTTTGATGATTATCCATGTTTCTTGGATGATTCTACCATATTTAGAGACTTTGGTAGACGCACAACTCATACTTGGCGCTGAAATTGCCCGGAACACGCATAATGCAATAATGACTGTGCAAGAAATCGAGGCGTACTCTTTAAGTTGTACGAGGGGAAATATAAGACTTTAGCAATCGTAGTTCTTGCCATGCAGTCTCTAGCGAAATGTGCACTATACATATGCGTGCGTTTGAGACCCGTACGTCTGTATGAGCAGGGTGCGACCTTGTCACAGCTCCGACGCAGCTTAGACACAACAGGGCAACGGCACAACGCACGCGTTTGCGGCTTCGTGCCCGCCGGTTTTTTTTTTATTCATGATGTGCATGTCGCGCTAATTAGTCTCCATCTAAAATTTTTCACTAATAGATGCGTGCGTCTGATGCGAGACTCATGCACAACTCTACAATGAATAGCCTTTTCCGCAAAAGATTTTTAATGGAGACCGGTCAGAGCGGCATCTACATCATGTATGAGAACCTTAAGTGACTTTAAAACTAGCCGCAAATACAGGCGTCTCACCTGTTTGGACGGTGTTAAGAGTGCGTCCTGGTTCATCGTTCATCGGGCATCGTGCACTTACCACCCGCATGCTTCAGGTCCCAGTAGGATAGTGTATAGAGAGGTGCTTTCCTCGGTCTTTTCTTAGAAACGCCAGTTTAGCTCTGATCTAAAGTAACTATTAAGGTGCTAGAGACAGTTCGGGCACCTTTTGGACCAACTTTGGCAGTTTCTTCCAAAGTCCAACAGGGCAAAACGGTCTAACGCTGCGCGTCCAGGTGTGCCGTAGAGTTCCTTCATCATAAAGTCGCAAGCGTGGCGCACGAGCTTCGAATGTAATTCACCCCTGTTATAATGTTGTTCATTTATAACGTATGCCATTGTTATATGCCACAGCTAAAAACATGATTTTCGGTGAAGCATTTGATGTTCTTTCTGAGGGAAGCTTGGAATGCATGCTTACTGGTGAAGTGACCGTAGTGTTCGCTATCTCTTGAATATTTTTGTTGTTAACGGCGATCAAAATGCAGCAATCTCAGCAATTATTAGTTTACGGTTTCTTGTCGGGTTTTCACATCGGTTGACATCAAGACTTGACCTCTCCACAGAGATTTGTACAGTTGGTTCGTTTCAGGAGTGTTTATGCAGTAGCGCTGCCGACGCTGGGCACGCGGCGCGATCGGTCTAGCAGCTGAGCCCGATCAATCCGGCGTCTTCGGTGAGTTTTATCGTTTCGTTCCTTCTGTAATTGTCTTAGGAATTAAGAAAGAATAGTTTTGAGAGGAAACTAACGAGAAAATCTCACCGAAGAGGCCGGATAGGTCGGTGGTCAGCTGTAGAGCCGATTGCGCTGCGGGCAACCATGTCAGCAGCGTTGCCGTTGTGGCATGCACATTCTCAAAATGAACCGTACACCTAATCGTACTGTATAGGTACCGGCAAAATGTTGACTCGCACAGCCGTGGCGCATCGACATGGGCGCTGCGTCGAGTTGCGGGCCAATATCTTTGTGGTTCTTTTATGTGAAGTTTTTGGTCATGGTTATTGCTTGTGGCCCTCTGTTGTGATCCTCATCGCATGCTCCTCATGCTTCTCCACGTAGATCTGATGTTTTTTTTTTAATGTTTGCATTCTAAAAAGTGCACTTATTTGAAGCTCTTCCTTTTTCGTTTGCTTTTGATTTTTCACTAAATTGGAGGAACTGGTTTTTCATGTGCGGTTCGAAATTGTTCGATTTTATTGTGCTGAACGGATCGTTGGTGAGATTTTGTATAAAGTTTTCTTCTTCATTATTCCATTATTTTATTCCTGTTGCTCCATGCAGTGGAATACCTTCTTTTTTACACATCTAATTTCGGTGTGATATCTATATGCAGTAGTATACAATTGTTTGGATTTCTTGCTTTTCATCGATTCCATTTCATTCACGCTGTAAGTCGGTAGTGTCTGTTATTCGTCTTCTTCCTTCAGTTTCACTTCTATTGCAGTTCTTTCCAGAGAATGATCAGGGGTGAACTGGTCAGGGTTGACAACTTCCTATATTATTCCTTCAGCTTTAAACATGAGAAATGGTGTAGTGATCTAGCAAGCAGAAGACGCAGGGGGAGGGGGAGCCGAGCCGAATAATTGAGAATATGCTGTTGGGGGTATTCGTAACTGCTCGTCATTTTTGTTCTTTCTGAGCATACATTTTCATATATTTGATGTTAAAGTTAATATCCAGTGGTTTGTTGGTATATCCTGGTCCCAAAGTGGCAGAGACCGCATTTTTCCCATGTTGTACACCCTTCCCTCCTCACCTCATGCATCCGCCACTACTGCATAGCTGTGTGCCTTCCTTTTCATGTTGACATCGGCCCTTCTACTGAAAGTGGACTTATTTGAAAGCTTACAAAAAGAGGTAGTTGAAGATGCTAATCCGTAACATCATAGTCATTTTGCATAACGTATCATCCTTATGAAGTTTATCGTTCCTTTCCCAAAACTGACTCTCACTTCATATCTTTTTGAAAACGTCGATGGAGAGGGTTTCGAAGGTGCTGAACATGAATGTGATAGAAGATTCGCATGATGTCATCGATTTCATCCTCTCACTCTGCCTCTGTGGATCTGTTTAACTTCAGATTTTGCTCATGTTCCATATTGCATATGATATTTGAGATCAGCATTTGCGAAAACCCCCAGATTCATGATTTCGGATGGAGCTAGGGGATATTCTTGAGGAACCGATGAAATCGTTAGAACAGACACCACCATGTTGTATGAATGTAAATGATATTTTCGATAGTAGCGCTCATACACTCGTGTCTGCGAGTTTTTGGGGGGATTTACTATTGCCTGAATACTGAAGTGCAATAGTCCATTCCATCAATTTGACTGCATAAGTGCAGTGGTTCTATTATTTATTTTATAATTTTCTTTACAATTTGGGATATTGTAATCATTATTTATACGTTAATGTTTCTATGCCTCTTGCAATATGGGAAAAGGTGGCATTATTTGAGGGAAGTAAGCGAATATTTTGTGGTAAGCGAAAACATTTTGTGAAGTTATGTGAAATGGTCACAAGACAGTCCACGTTGGGATATTTTTTTTGTGATGGTGATTCCGCATGCTGTAATCATGTTAAGCTTCCGCGCTGTCGTTTTCCCAAAAGTCCTTGTCCCCATGAAGTGTTCTGTGGGAGAATCGCTGCTTATCGATTTTCGGGTGTTTTACTGGAGCGCGGACAACGCCCCTCTATGCTTTCGTCTTATTTCCAGAGAAATGCTTATTGACTTTGCTTTGAGGGTTATTTTTGTTTATGGACGCGAACACTGCATTACTTGGCAAACCGAGCGAACTCCCCCTTCGATTTCCGAATGTTTATTCTGTCCTGTGTCACATGACTCAGCAACGATCGACGAGCTTCTATTTACGGCGTATGCTTGTTCATCTCCTCATCGCTATAAACTATTGTATGCGGTTCCAGTTCTCGTGTTTAGCGTGTCGATAACGGTGTACTAATTCGTGCAGCAGCACACCTAAGATTGACAGATCGCTGCAATCGATGCGTACATTTGTCTTCATTCGAAATTGTCCGGTGCTATTAGAAAGAGAAAAACGGTTGCGCTATTTCCGCTGTTTCTCCTTAGAAACTTTTTTTTACGAAGTCATTGGGAGAAATATGTATCTGCAGAATGGGAAGACAATGATGTGAGCCTAGTGTGTATGAGGTTTGTTTTTGTAGCATGCGGGGAACTTTCAGTATTAGTGGAGCATTTCAAATCCTTGTTCCTTTATTCCTCAAAGCTTTATGGCTTATACATTTCACTACACAGAGGGAAAGTGCACTATGGCGACACTTTCGGCACAACCATCCCGCACTTCCACTTCCGTTGTGCTTACTTATTTGCCAGGTAATTGATTTCACGTGTACACTGTTCTATTCCTTTTTTCTATTCTTTCATCTCAGATCTTTCGGTATTTCGTGTCAGGTACCACTTTCACGCCCTACCAGATATAATCCTTGCCTTGAAAACTTCGCCTCTTCTCTATTTGTGTTGTGAGATGAGAGACTGAAATCACATGTCAGTCAGGACGCTTGGTCGCATGAGTGCGTGCCTACCTCTTTAATGATCAGCTGATGAGAAAATCGATGGGGTGTACTTTTGCTGAACTCATTTTTTTTTTCGCAATACGCCGTAGTTGCGCCTATCATTGAAGTATGCTTACTTGTAAAGATTAAAAAAATTCTATTCTCTCATTGTTCTAGTTTTATTACTTTACGGTGCTTCTTCTCTGTGAAGGGGTCATGCTACATCTTGATTGTAAATTCCTATAAAGTTCACGTGAATACCAACAACGTTTGGTTTGGTAGTTTTTCCGTCCACTCTTTTGTGAGAGATTTCAATTGGACTACTTTATGCGAACGCAGTTTTTTCAAACTCAAGTTTTTTGAGGGTGTGCTATATTTGGCTTCCGTCTTAACGCGATTTTCCTTTCAACTGTCAAATCATTGGGTTAGGGACGTAATAACTTACCGCCTACACATACAGTGGACGTGAATGGCGGTGGCCCATCCGCGGTCTCGAGAAATACGCCGCGCGTGCGGGGATCGTTGTCGTCTGCCGCCGGAATGCTATTTCTAGGCACTTTTCTTTCCGATTTGGTCGAAGCCTTAAAGTCGGGTAGAAAAGCTGCCAGAAATCCCATAACAACAGCAGAAAACACCAGTTACGGGACACGCGGTGCGGTTGCGCGGCGTCCTTCTCGAAGCCGCGGATGGGCCACCGCCATCGACGTTCACTGTACTTGCTCTGTTTGTTTCCTGTTCTGCCCTCATTTCATCGCCATTCAGATCCATTAGAAAGCTCGCATTTCAAGTATATGTAACCAGAACGGAATTTCTCAAACCGTCACTGTTCCGTATATTTTTAACTCCCTCTTCTCCTCTCCAAGCAATTAATCAATATTTTGGCACTATTCGGCTAGTTCTGCCCCAAAATTTCAAAAAAAAATTTCGCCCAAACTTCGCCCAGGGGGGTTATTTGGAGTGCTGATCACGAATACCCCAGATACGGTACCTCACGGAATTTGCTCAAATTTTGCCTAGGGGGGTTATTTGGGGTGCTGATCACGAATATCGTGTCCATTTTGTACCGTAACCCCATTTTTGTAGGGGTTACGGTACAAAATGGATACGATATTCGTGATCAGCACTCCAAATAACCCCCCTGGGCGAAGTTTGGGCGAAATTTGAAATTTTGGGGCAGAACTAGCCGAATAGTGCCAATATTTTGAGTTATCCTCGATTTACTACCTCCGCGATGAAACTTACATTAGGATGTCACACGATAATTTCTCCTTCGTGTTGTTTCACGAGAGCTGCTTTTAAATTTTTTTCTCGACAGTTGCGCAAAAGTCGATAAATCGATTCTGACGAAGGGATGATTTTTATGGTGTATCTTCACAGCGAGCAAAAAATGTAAAGGGATAAAGTAAAACTTCGAAGGTACCGTCTCTCAAACTGGTCGTTCGCTCGGAAAAATCCGACATTTCGCTCTTGACAGCTCAACTCATAGAATGACAGATAATTGAAAATAAAAGCTGTGAAGCGTGTTAACACCAGTTCCCATCAATCATTCACTGTGAAATACGAGTTCCCTTGTGTATCGCTCCTTTCTCACCTTTGTGACCATCATGGTTCGTTTCGCAATCGAGTCCCTGTTGGTTGCTCGTCTCTCCTTATCACGTCTGATGTGTTGCTGTGCCCTTCGGTCGGCAGATTGTTGGTACCAGTTCTTTCGTTCATTGCTTCAGGATTTTCTTGTGAATTTCGAACATACAAACTCAAAACTCGTTTTCATGGAGGTTTTGTGTGTTTCAGTGTTTCCAGCTATATCACTTCTGCATGAGCTCCGGGTCCCTCAAAACCTCATGACGTCTCTGACACGAAGATTTCCGTGGGTGCTGACTTTATGAGAGGCATGTTTTTTGTCAACATCTTTCAGTTGCTTCATCTTTCTTGCTGATCTCAAAGCGATAATTCTACGCGATGTTTCAGTTTGAATTAAGTTGCCTCTTTCGAAATGTAAAACAGAAGAGGTGGGATATTTCGAAAAAACAGTAAATTGTTATGATTAGGTTATGCCATACTTTGCACAGGTTGTTGGGTGGAACTTCTGTTTAAGCCGCTCAATTTTTCGACATTGTTAGGTTGTCTTTCTGGTCGTAACATTAGAACGCATGAAATATTTAAAAAAACAACAACAAGTACAGTGGACGGCAATGGCGGTGGCCCATCTGCGGCCTCGAGAAGGACGCAGCGCAAGCGCGCCGCGCGCGAAGGGACCGTTGTCGTCTGCTGCTGGAATGCTATTTCTACTCGCTTTCTTCCCGATTTGGTCAAGAATCCTTAAAATCGGGCAGAAAAGCTCTAGATATAGCATAACAGAAGCAGAAAACATTGTTTACGACGCGGGCGGCGCGGTTGCGCTGCGTTCTTCTCGAGGCCGCAGATGGGCCACCGCCATTGCTGTCCACTGTAACTCATATTCTACTGTGAATATCTACTAGAATGCGTTCAGATAGGTGTGGAGCATTATACCTGAGAAGGATGGCGCGGCTGACTTCTGCATTGGTCACTTCCTCAAGCTGAGTAATCACAGGCTCATCCGCGCCGCATTTTCCAGCAAGAGCTCTACTCAGCCTATCCTGGTTTAAGGATACGCTAGAGTGCAGAGAACAAGGGGATTAATCTGTTCTGGAATATTTGTGATATTGGGGGAGTGATCTGACAATACTTTGCCGCGCAGTTTCTATTCCATTCTGAAGAAAAAAAACTAATGATCATTGATACGTTCACTGGTTTTCTGCGATCCTGCGAGACATTTGAATGCGAATCTGTAGAATGGAGGCTGTAATTGTTCATCATTTTCTTTTGTCCAGTGTTCCTGCAAAACTGCCGTTCGAAGGGGCAATCGTCATGTACTCGTTCTTTCCAGCGTCGTTTGCTGCGCTCACCCTTGTGCCTCTGCGTGTGCAGGAGACTGCGGGACATATGATTTCCATCGGTTTTTAATTCATAGTTAGTTGTTGTTAGCTGTCGAAGAGTTGAGGTAGACCTTTTATAAGCGCTTTACTTTAGGCTTGGCTTAGAGTCTCTCCCACTATTTTACGGTTTTCGGCTGTATTATCGTATTTAATGGCTTGACATGTTTACCTAGCTCTTTCTGACAACTGGAACATATTAGCGTGCGTTTTCTGCTATTTTTTAGTGTTCTGGAACCAGACGAGAAGGGTTCCAGTGTGATTGCTACTTCAGAAGGAAGGCTGAAGTTGACGGCCGCTGAAAACATGATGAACAATGACATTGGTTTCGGAGAACGTGTTGAGGTGTTGCGGCGTTTGCGACACCATTTCTTCTTAGAAGCAGCCTCATTTCCGCGATGCCCTCCAGTGGTTTTCCCTTCACTTCAGTGGTTTTTCTCTGGTGTTGTGGAAGATGTCCTGAATGGTCGAATATTGCCCTTTTAGGTTCAACAGGTGCTCTAACCTGCCCTTTGATTCAGCACTTCGTCCCAGCTGCCGTTTTACAACTGCGGCCTTTTTTATCGTCGTTTGACCTTTTTACGACTGTTCAAGGCATCCAAGTTTTTCTGTGTTAGTTTTTCACAATAAGTAAATGCGCTGCCATTTTTTTGTGTGAAGGCGGCATCAACATATTGATTTATTCGGAAATCTCAGCAAAACAGCGATGTGTCACGCGTGTGCTTTTCGCTGGATTGTGATCAGCTGTTTCATCGCTGTCTGCTCTAGTGCGGGTGAAATGTTATACATCCTGACTATGCAAATATATTTTTGTAGTGCATTCTGTCTACACTTTTCTCTCTGTAAAGTATATTCGATCGATCATCCGGAGGCATGCGATGAAACACTGAGCGAAGATCGATTAGTCAGCGTTCAAAGTGGCTGGCGGATGGGTGAATCACTTCAATTTCGTTATGTAGCGAAGGCTTCAGAGCTAGATTCGGTGTGGCGTTTGTGTGTTTGTGCTTTTTTTGTGGTCTTGCTCTGTCATGCTAGTTGTGCATAGGTCATTGGCGTCTCTCTGTAATGCTGTGTCAAACCTGATTCCATGTATGGTTTCCGGTTTTGTCAAGGGCGTGACCAGATAGTGCGCGCACAACGTATCTTTGCTGTGATCGTATGACATAATGCTTGGGATTTGCGATTATGGATGAAAATCTACGTCCACTGTGTTGGAACTTGTGTTGCATGTATTATATTTTCGCTGCGAAACGAGTTTCAGCGTTGGGTGACTCATAGAGCAATTCCTTCATCAATTATTTAATTAATTTAGTGATAAAGGCTATCTCGGCTCTGTGATGCGTGCTGAACAAATATCACATCAGACCAAAATACCACACTATTAAGAGTACAGTTAATAAAAATATATCGGCGTGATATTGTTTTTACAATTGACATCCCTGGCTGTTTTGTCCACGTACGCGTACATTTCCTCCGTAGCTCATGTACTAGACAGTATGTGGTGTTGTCAAAGTGACAAAGGCCCCCCCTTTTCTTTTCCCACACTCCTCCCTTTCCTTCGAAAAAAAAAAAGGGTGTTCCTGGACTAGGTGGAAGTAGTAACAAATAAGAAGTGCTCTTTTAAATTATTATTTGAGCAAACAATATTTGATAAAGGGCTGGTTAGCTCGACTTCTATGTTTCCCTGTTCACCGGCGTTTCTTCTAAGGATACTTTTGATTGCGGGTGCATCTGCTGTCGCGGTAACATTTAGTGTGTTTTACCATAAGGGTTCCTCACTTTCGAAACTGCTTTATTTGTTCCCTCTTATTTATCGCTTCGTAATTGGCGTTCATCAGCATGAAGCGAAAATAGAGCCTGAATCTTATTTGATTTTATTTATTTTCTTCTCCTCGTACTTCATTACTGCTTCCCCGAAAGTCATTAACTTCCAACAGTGCCTGCCTGTTACTTAGTCGCACAAGTTCGAGATGCTCTTGTTTTTTCTTTCATTCTATTGAAGCAGTACAAAATGTTTCTTTTTGTTCAGTTTTAGATTTTGAAGCATTTTTCATCAAACCCGATTCAATTCGTATGCATCAGTAGTGTGGAGACCTTTCAGTGCTCATTGCCGGTGTGGTGCGTTTCATATGAAATGGAAACTGGTACCAGATTGCACCGATTTCGCGTTTTTGCCTTTACTGACTTTCTAAACCTTGTTGCCTAACGAAGGCTCTCCACTGTGCTATTTTTATCCGCTTCATCTTCTCATTTTGTCTTTCTTCTCGTTTCCAGTACTTCACTGGATTTTGAGATCATATTGACTGTATGTATTATCGTTAGAGCTCCGCTTTCTAACATGTGAATGGTTCTGAAGAAATTTAAAGAAGTGAGCATTTTCAGTTTGCGAGACGTCAGATATGTCAGGGAGAAAGAAGGCGCTTCTCAAAGTTATTATTCTTGGTGACTCTGGCGTTGGTAAGACATCGTTGATGAATCAGTATGTAAATCGCAGATTCAGTAACCAGTACAAGGTGAGCGTTGTGCCTTAACTTGTTTTATATCTACCTAACTTCACAGTTTCCTAGTTCTGGTATTATCTTTGATCGGTAACCAATGAGAGCTTCTTCTTTAGCTTTTATTCAATTAGCTTTCGGTGCGTACATGGCGCTTACGCTCACATACAGTTACACTCGCTTCGCCGATCTCGGAGAAGCTCTTATCGGTTACTGATCAAGAGAAAATCAAATGAGGCTTCACGGCAGCATTATACTCAAGCATCACTTCTGGTATTGTTTACATGTGCTCACACTAAAGAGTTTGTCTGAAATATACTTTCCAAATATCAGATTTGCAGAATTGTTCGTAGCATTCTGATAGGTCCAGAGCTGCGTTTGTGCAATCTCAAATCTATTGATTTCATGAAGTAGGTGAGGTGAAGACGATCTAGTTACGTGGAAATCACAGGCTTATTACCATTGGAATAAGAGTTTCTTCGGTTGTTTTGTCGATCAACAGAAATGAAAATGAAATGTTGGTTGTATTGTCGTTTACAAGAAATGAAGTAAGATTGTGTTTGCAGGCAACGATAGGTGCTGACTTTCTCACTAGAGATGTTCAAATTGACGACCGTACAGTGACGCTACAGGTTTGTTTTTTTTTCTCTTTTTTTTCGTATCAGCTTATTTATGTGGCTCGTTCTGTATACCATTTTTGCTTCGCATCTACAATACTATGCTAATCTGCATTTGTCTGCGGGTATGGCGTAATGCGAGCTGAACACATGTTATCTAAAATTAGTCTTTTTTTTTGTACAGAATTTTCAACATATTGAGCAAGTTCTAAGTGTCGTTCGGTCAATCCTTGGTTCTAATTCTAACCAGGAAATTCCAATCCCTCTCTGGGGCAATACAAGGGCAAAAGTAATTCATCTGTAGGTGGGACTTCCTATTTTATCTGCGCGCTCGGATTGGACATCATTGGTCGGGTAGATGCATCCTTTTTTCCCACTACTTGAGGAATGATGGCTTCGTGTTCTAGTCAGTCATTCACGGTAATCCATAGCTCAGCATTTCTTGGTTTCGAGATTTAGTGCTTAGATGTCTTCCTGTTCATTCACGGTGTACTAGAATTATCACCACATTCTTTAAATTATTTTATTAATCTTTTCTTCTCCACTCGTCTAGGTATAGTTTACTAATTGAATGTAGGCACTTTCAGATTTGGGATACTGCAGGACAAGAGCGTTTCCAATCGTTGGGTGTTGCTTTTTACCGTGGAGCAGATTGTTGTGTCCTTGCCTTTGATGTAACGAGTGCGTCATCGTTTAAAAGTCTCGATTCATGGCGAGACGAGTTTCTGATTCAGGCGTGGTAAGTGTCTGGTATCTATTCTTCAACCAAGAATTGATATGCATGTGTATATCTTCTAGTCCGCGTGATCCAGAGAACTTCCCATTTGTTTTGCTTGGTAACAAGGTTGATCTGGAAGCACAACGAGCTGTAAGCGCAAAACGTGCGCAATCATGGTGCCAAACTAAGAACAACATCCCATATTACGAGGTATTGAATTGCTTATGCAGTATGTTTTTTTTTCACAATCCCCATCAATATGATAATATTTTCTAGGTATCTGCGAAAGAAGCTGTCAATGTAGAGGCCGCTTTCCAAGCAATCGCACGTGACGCACTTGCAAGAGAGGCTCAGGTTGGTTTTCACGCCACATCTTTACCTTCTTTTTTTCTCTCCTTTCTTGTTCTGGTCTGGCCTTTTTTTTTCTCTTTTTTCATTGTGTTAATTTGACCTCTAAAAACTTAGAAATTCCAATAGAAACCACCATAAATTCCCACAAATTTCATCTCTTGGAATTATTTTTATTTTTGATCCACCCAACGTGCACACTTTGGGAATCAGGCTTTATTCTCATGTTTTCAGTATAATGATAATTGCTAAGAATA
The DNA here is from genome assembly GCA_037903475.1 of Ancylostoma caninum. NCBI lineage: Eukaryota > Metazoa > Nematoda > Chromadorea > Rhabditida > Ancylostomatidae > Ancylostoma > Ancylostoma caninum. The sequence continues at coordinate 757,553 of JBAJFG010000248.1, forward strand.
GGTGGCGCCGAACTGTTAGCATCAAATGCCAAGTTCAGTTTCGTGTTTTACCATGTTGTTTTCCTTTTGCAGGACGTCGGGTTGGCAAGTTATTTCTATAGGATTTTGTTTTCGTTTGGATCAAATAATTCAACCGTTATTTTTTGGTTTGGCATAGCGGTTTCAGTAGCTGGTTGAAAATTGAGAAGCAATTGAGAAACGTAGACACCATGTCTGTCTCATCTGTGATCCACAGAGAAATGTCAGTGTTATTAAAATGATGTGGATAAATGTGTTGTGGTGACCAAAGGGTTTCTAGTTTTGATGTTCCAGCAGATGTATTCGTTAAAAAAATGAGAGATTTGTCACTATAGCCGCTGTAATTTGTCTCGGGAACGAATCAGGGTCAACGTTTGTGCGAAAAGTATCTTTGCAAAACTACAGACATCCGTGTCTTCCTTTATCTGTTCAACACAGCACGTTCTCAGGCCTTGATTTGCCTTTAATCTCCTTGTAACCGCTATCCGTGTTGAAACGGGTTGTAGCAAAGTTCCGTTAACTTTGAGGGGATGAGCTGTCAGCGTTCCTCACGGTCTTACACCATTCAGTGCATAAATGACACGAAGTGGTTGCGATGAAATATTCCCATTTATAAGTGTAGTTTTCGGAGGCTTGTTGCGTTTCTCACCCGGACAGCCGGCTAATTAGAGTTGCGAGCCAAGGGTAAAATGCTTTTGGCAAGAGCTGGTACCAAGCCAGTTGGATCGTACCAGTTGATCTCAAAGCAATCTCATTCACTTGCCGCTCTGCCGCCTGCGATTATACCGACGCGACGAACAATAGTGCCAAAAACAGAAGCAGAAGCCTGGTATTTGAACACGGCGCTACCTCCTTTTTACATCTTGGGTTTTCAAGTTCAAGAAATTTCCGAAGTAGAGATCATTAAGTTTTAAATATTGGAAGGTACTCCTATTATCGCTTCCGATATCCAGCTTACTTCAAACTGATTTATGATGACTCAAACAAAAAAATTATATTCACACTGATGTGCTCGTTCTCGGTCAATTTTTAAACATTCGAACCTGCTACTTCAATTATTTTTCTTCTTTTCCCCATTTAATCTAAAAAATTCCGACGAAAACTCGTCGTACTGCGATCGCGTACCGCAACGCGACAAAGGGTTTGGATTGCTATGAGATCCGCTTGGTTTGATGCCAGCCCCTAACAAAGGCACTCCACACCTGGCTTGCACCTTTAATGAGTCGGCTGTTTGGGTGAGAAACGCCACTCAGCCTAGTTTTCGGAGTTAAATGTTGTACTCTGCTTTTATTGAGGAGTCTTCTGTTCCCACAATTCTGCTTCGATTGTTGGAGAAATTGGGCAAAATCATCTTGGAACTAATGTTTTTGGACTGAGAATCGTTCATTTTTTTCTGCAGGAATATGTGAAGGAATTTAATACAGTTATGAATGTGATGGTTTTAGGAGTCGCACGACTTTCCGGAATTTCCCGATCAGATTCGCCTCAACGAGAATCGGTCGTCGCCAAGCGGCGGTTGCAATTGCTAACTCTACTCCGGTCGCTCCACACGATTTTCCATCACCGTTTATCCCTCACACACCTCACATTCACTCGATTAATTGACGTTAACATACCTAGTTTTCTTGCAATAGTGTGATACATTGAAGAGAAATTTGAAGCGAAACTTCATCCATAATGCTGTGAGTGCCGCATTATGTCTGTACAGCTTTTTGTTGTGTTTGAGACAACAACACGCTTACGTCACGAGACGAGAGTTGAATACTGGTAGCTGCAGGTCGTCGCATATTGTGTGCTGTAAAGAATGTGTTTGAACTGTGACGAATTTGCTGAACTCAACTCTATACACACATCAATCTTGTGATTGTTCCCCTAAGTGCGCATGTGAATTTGGCCAGTCTGAACTTCACGAAACGTTTTGCTTCCAGGAAATGTTCGCTCGTTTTAACGTTTTTTTTTTCAACCCGATTTTTTTCCTGTGCATGTTGTCGACATTCTTTATTTTCTTGATAAATTGTCATAGAAAGTGTTTTTTTTTTGTGAAGATGTGAACAGCACAGCTGGTGGGGTTATCAGGCTGATTCAATATTTACTTCATTACTTATGCAGTGCATAGCGCAAGGTGGTAAGCAGAGGTTGCGGAATACTAGTAGAGAGAAGAGAATTAGGGTAATCTCGCATATGCAAGGCAGATCTATCTGGTTTCATGCTTCGCCTAACAAGGTGCTGTGGTTATCCCTGTGATTATCACTTCTACCCTTATACCCTGAGAAATTGTACCACACATCTATGGGGTACTTGCACGAAACTCTATGGTGGGATTGACGAGTGAGAAGAGCTTTGGACTATTGAGCAAGGGTTCAAGGTTTGAAGGTTTGGATTTGTGCAGTGCTTCTTGCTTTGCACGTTTGTATAATTCTACTCGGCTCGAGGCAATAATGGATGGATTTCATTTCGTTGTGCTGGGATAGTTTCTTACACTTCCCTGGTAGTGTGTTCACATAACGGCGTTTTTAGGGGAATGCCCATAGTTAGAAGTTTGTATCCAGTTCAGTCTCGATTTGCTGGAGGCAAACATCTGCTGAACGATTAAGAGCATGAAGATCGGAGCAACAAACTCTGAGCAGTTGGACTACAACAAACCGACATTGGCACAAATTATCATTCTTCGTTTTCGTGTTTTTCTTTTAAAAAGAGATCTATCACAGCTGGATGCCAGATGGACGCAAACCGCCTTTAGCCCAGACGGGATGATTTTCCTCAGGAATGATTGCCGTTTCAAAAAAAAAACCAAGGGTGACTTCTTTCCTGACGGTAATGAGTGGTGACATTTTCTCCACAGGAACTTCCCACGTGGCCTTTTTAGCACGGAAAGAGAAAATCGTTTAGTTTATCATTGATTCCCGAATGTGCTAAGGACAGCCAATTCAGCTGGTCTACCCTCTTATCATGACTTACTATGTGCTGTTGGTCAGCTCTCATGTTCTGTTGGGCCTTGTACTCATTTGAAAACCTCACCGATCAAGGCCATGAAAATGGCGGTGCCATATTCACAGGATAGTAGATAACAATGTAAAATACTGGTTACATCCTTTTTATGCTGATTTTTTCACATTCACTTCCTATCACCATATCACTTCAAGTACAATTTCTGGTCGCCAATAGCGTTTCTCTCCGAACTCGGTGCGTATTTTGTCGGCTTTATTGCAAGGGCAGTATTCGATGTGTTGGGACAGTCAAGCGCGCCCGCGAAAGATACGGAACGCAATTGATGCCGCGGAGTTTCGTGCCGTTGTCTGTTGCGGGGGTGATGATTGACTTATGGGAATCTCTATGAGCGCTTGTGATTTCAGAAGTCAAATGTGCTGACCCGCTCATCCAGTCAAATGAGGAGAATAGTCATTTAGCCATCCTGTCTTCCAGAAAAAAACTGCTCTAGGAGGGTCGTTGGGATGCGTCCATTAGTGAAATGTGTTGAAATTCCTCCCCACCAACCTGGTGAGAGGCAATGTTCAAGGTATTTTCAATTATTTCTGCTATTTCCTCACGATCAGATGATTGATTCCTATTACGTGATTCTGTGGCCAAAAAGAAGAAATGGTGTGAAAATGGGTGATGTAGAGAGGTTAGTCTGCGTTATAGATTGGTGGTGCTCACCATTGCGGCTGGTTAGGAGATTATGCTCATTGTTAGTCGCAGTATCCAAGTACTACTCTTACCATTTTCCCGAAGCGATCGATAAGCTGTGGTAACTCGCCCGCAAGGGTATGACCTCTCGGTAGATTGAGTCAGTGGCGACAGTAAACGTTAGTGGGACAGCATGCGAGGTAAGTGTGCCTCCACCAAGGAAAGGGCTCTAGCAGCCAGATTTTTCGATAGTGACCCTCTTTTTTAATTAAATATTATATGAGCTGAGGCAGTGGAATAATTCAAAAAGGGCTTGGAAATATGTTGATAGAAAGTCGTCGCTTGAAAAAATCTCGTTATACATGCGCGAGCAACCGTCTCTGACATACTAGTGTACAGATTTTCTATAGATGGCACTGGCAAGTCACAGGCCAGCGGTTGCTAATTTCAGCTAGTAGTCATGACAGAAATTAAAAGACTGGCCAAACCTGAAAAACAACTACCATTTTTTAGACTAGGATGTTCGCTTGGAACAAAATCAGGGAAGGATGCTAAAGGTATCGGCAATCCATAATGAAATGTACTGTCACATGTATCTTGTTATGTAATCTCAAATCCGTTTTTCTTATCCGCTGCAGAACTCTCTGAAGACAGATACGTGGCATGGTTTCGGCCTGCCCAATCTAGCCAAATTTGACGTCCTTTTTTAAGCACTAATCCGCGCAAAAACTACTTCATACCAATCAACCAGTTGGATTTAATTGAATCTTTTAGAATTCTCTTGAGCTCAGAGAATTTCACGCGATCTTTTGGCAGAATATATCACAGAAGCCTGATTTTGGCTGTCCTGGGCAAGCTGCGGTTCGCGGAGAACTCTGCAGCAGATGAGGAAAACGGATTTGAGATCAGTATCACGAACTGGATTTCCCGATATACATCAGTTACGGGTGGACGGACGCCCTCAGGTATCCTTACCTTGTGATGAAGGTGGTCAGAGTACAATATTCGACGTTAAACCCATCGACAACGATGAAGGAGCGTGAAAAACGCGGAAACACAAAAAATGATGGCGGTATTTCATGTGATACCTAGGTATCCAGGTAGACCTCTATTAGCTCTGTTCAACTTACTGTTGTGATTGTCCAGCAGCCGGATGCACAGTAAGCGACTCCATTCAGAGGTGAAACACAAAACAAAAAAATGGACAGAAAAGTTCCGTCGCTCCCGCTAACGCCATCGACTAGGTGTGCGCATGTGGTTTAGCGCAGGGTGCTGTGTGGAATGCGTAGCACTTTCAGGATTTCGTGGCGGGACCCATGGCGGAACACTCTTCCGCGCTATGGGCGCACATGATCCGTCTTCATTTCCTGTGTTTCCCGCGTGTTCCACGCTACTTCATCGTTGTCGATAAGTTGATCGTCCCTAAAAACCCCGGTATACCGCGAAATCTCCAATGCGGAAATTTCCGTGAGTGCTGTCTTTAAGGAACCTTCCAGGTAATGCAATTTCTTCCTCACAGGGAATGTTTGAAGATTTTCTTGTCCTACCCACTATTTCTCCAAAAGGCCAAAAGAAATTGCATTGGATACGCTTCGGTCGAAAAAAAAGGGATGGAAAACGGGTTTCAAGACCGTTTTGCAATATTCCATGTATTCAGCGCATCGAGGAGATTAAGAATTTCCTGAAACCTCAGACACGAAAACGAGGTGGAATACCGCCTTTAGGCAGCAAATAACTATGCACATGCGGAAGTCTTCGAGTTCTCACATGTGCATCGTTGTTTATGGTTATCTCGCACGCATTCGAACCATCAATTTCAGAGTGTCGCATCGTAACCTCAATAAGCCTCCCGATCTGAAAATAATACACGCTAAAGAAATACAGCGGTGCAGACCGGAAGCCAGTAGTAGGATGGAATTTGTGAAGGTTCTGTAGTGTATTGCTGCATTCCCTCTGGCAGCACGCAGCTCATCAAGTAAAGCATAGAAGAATCTCTCTAATGTACTCAACAGAACATCATGGATCGAGACTTCGGGACAGCAGCATTACTCAGTTACAAAAAGAGATTGTTTATGAGGTCAAATGCTTTTAAATACAATATCGAACGAGAGTGGGAAACAATGAAGGAAGGTCAAAAATGTAGGCACTAAGTTGAGCTGAGCACAAGTGTAGGAGTATGTACGTTCATGGAATATGGTTAATCAGAATGCCTCACCATAAGAGTTGGTCAATTGATAGCCATGCTCATAGTGGCCGGACAAATGAAGACCCTGACTATAGAATTGATGTGTGATGAACAGAATCACTTGAAGAAATCATGTCATAGCAAAGCATCACAGACGCCATATTGGCCAAAAGACCCGTGAAAAAGAAGAATATGAAGGGAAGAATTGTCTATGTGTAATTATGCTCATAAAATAGCCTAACGTGAGCAAAGAAGAGCTAAAGCAACGTTCCGCAATTTTGCATCACTATCGATTGTTTTCATTCTGCACATATGCCGAACACTGCTCAGGTGCTGGTTCGAGACTTTTGCACAAGTTTTCGGTGAGGTCGTAAAGGGCGTCGCCATTTCGCTCGCCATTTATCACGATCCATGGAACGAAATCCAAACGCGGCTGGAGTGAAGCCGTCCGAGAGCCTGCCAGTGCCAAAAGGCGTCGACCTCGTGGTCCAGTAGCACAGTCACGCATCCTGAAAAAGGAAGAAACAGATTATTTTAAGCAAAAAGGCCTTTTGCACGTGTTCAAGCTCAACACGGATAAAATTTCTATCCTTAGCCAAGCTATTTTGCATTAAAACCTGAACTGTTAAAAGTCATCTATCAGAGTGAAGGAACGTTCCCCACTCAGCCTAAGGATCAGGTTGGCGTGGGAAAGTCCTGCCTAATTTTTTTCAATGATTCTTTCTTGTTGAGAAATTGATGCAGAGGTATGCAGTAAAGAAAATTATAGTGCATTTTTCTGAGCTGTTCCACAAAGGGGGGGGGGACAAGCTTAGCCGCTTAGTTTTCAACCATGCTTCATTTTGTCAAAGACATTTCTTGCCACATCTGATATGTCAAGCTGCTATGGTACAGTTTGGCCAGCACTTCAGCGAACATCACCAGCAATAACGAAAGATATTTTCAAGCACTAGCCAATAATTTAATAATACAAAAAGTCACCAAATAATAATAAATATTAAGTGGCTTTCTGCCGTTCGTATCGTTGTGCGAGCTACAGATTGTAGATAACACCAAACGCGGACAATAAGGCATTTCCACCCTGTCCGCAACAACAGTCAAGATTGGTTCGGATTGTTCCAAAATAACGGTGGACTAATGTGGGTTCACCTTCTGTTCTGGATGCATTTCTAGGTATCAAGCTTGAGAGAAGGTAGAAAACTAGTAGGGTACAATGAGACGTTTGACGGTCTAGCACACAGATAAAACCTATTTTTAGGCTTCCGAAGATGACGACTAAGTCGAAACAAATCCATCCACCTAATAAATCTGGCTGGCACAAGAATAATAATATGGAATGCCTCCAAATACTCCATAGTTCATCGCTGATCCATTCATTTCGAATCAGGAGAGATGAGTTTCAATAGGCAAGTACGTTTTCGATGACCCTGTGTGGTAGAAATAGGATGGAAGATTACTGTTCTAGTTGTTTCCACTATGCAGGCTGTTCATAGGGATCATCTGCGATATAGAAATTGCTACAACAAATAGAGAAAACGAAAACAAAAAAGTGGAAAACTCTGCGCTTCTCCACTCATCTTTCCCACAAATTTCACCACGTTTTTTTTTTTTTTTGAAGAGGGGGCCTACTGTAAACCAATCAAGCTGTGTTTTATAGTGGGCCGCCTTGGTTCATTGCGGGCTGCGACACCATATCAGGCATATGTTATCTCTTGACCTTGACTGCGTTGAAAATGAATTGCCCCTTTGAGGGTTTTTTGGCGGAGAGAATTTTTCCAAGAATAATCACTTTAAATTGAGGGTTGCTGATTTCTTCGACAACAGAACGCTTGAGAGCAGGAGAGCAACTTGTACCTTTGAAGCTAGATGTCAAGCTAATAATTCTTAGTTCACATGTAAATATTTCCATATTAGTACACTGTTGCAAAATATAACCATTTTGACTAGGTGAATGGTAATTTAAATCGCATGGATTTGTTAATATTCTTCAAGTAGAGAGATTTCGGCTGGACCAACCACACAATGACAGCAGTTAGCACACAATCCACCTCACTTTCGAAGTGAACATCACGTGATGCATCGCTAGGAAAAATGGGTGGTGCCACTGTTTTGTAATTGGTGTATGCATTCACATACTTATCTACGGCCTTGAGCGTTCCCTCCAAACAAACAACTACGCAACAATAATTACCCTGAAAATTGTTAACATGCATTGCATGTGTACATACGCTGACTGTTTTGAAGGAGGGACTAAAGCTGTGGAAAGAGGTGTCCGAATGCACCAATTGTACAGAAGTGGCTATGCCCCTGTGCTGGACCCGGAGAGCGGGTGGGAAAGGGGATGTGGGGAAAAATTGGGGTCCCCGCGGCTCTGGGGACCCAGTGGAAAGCAAAATTAACAAAAAATATTAGTTGTAATAATAAGCAGTTAATGACAGTTATTTCAAAAATAATAATAAAAATAAACAATTAAAAATAAACTAATGCAAGATTTTTATTTGTATTGTGAAGTAATTTCGAAAATTTGGCGACCCATTCTCGGGAGGTGTCCGCCTGTGCAATGTTTCCTCCACGATGTGGCACATTGCAGTAAAAGCGAGCGAGCGATGGTACCCATCCAGCGAGTAGATACCTGGATACCAAGCATACCTTCATTTTAAGTTAAAAACTCACTGCTGCTCGTTCAGCAATGCATTGTTAGTGATGCACGACGTCATCGCATCGTCGAGATTGCGCTTTCCTTGGATACAGTTGATTATCGGCACTATCTTATCCGGGAATCCCAGCCGATCGATAACACAATTCATCAGCTGGTTTAGGATGCACTCGTTCGCGGCGTGTTGACATGAACATCTAAATGAAGTGTCTTTTAGTGTTGCACCACATATCTGAGTTATATGAATTGCTTACTCAAAATCATCGCCTTTCGCCAGACAACGGGCTTTTCCAAATGGGACCAACGTCAGCTCTATTCGACCTGTCGGGGATAACAATGACCACGCCTTCATCAGCTGCACGTGAATGAATCTGAAGTTCAAATGAACGTAAATAAAATGTAAAATGTAGATGAAATGTAAATAAAAATTCCTAAACCGACTGTAACTATTAGATAAGTACAAGAGTAAGGAGAGCTACGGTGGACCGCATGCATGCGACGCGCCTCATAGCGGGAGCGGCGCGGCAGTGTCAGCCTGACTGACGCAACGCTACGGACTCACGGATGTGTGTAATTACCACTCATTTGCTTAGCACAGCCATTCCTAAGCAATTTTTACCACTCGAGACTAACGAGAGCACAGTGGCGGACGTAGAAATTGGGCGGGAGAGGAGGCGTGGGAAAAAAGTGGGGTCTCTGTTTTGGGGACCCAGATGGAAAATCATTCTATATAATAACGGGCTTGGCCTGTTTACATGTGTGTCTGTATGTATGTAAGTATGTAAGAATAGGGCAATTTATATTGGACGCGTGCGACTGACGCGCGTGCGTCTATATGATGAAGAATAGGGCCCAGTCGCATAGCAGTCGCATCGCAGTCGCAGCTCAGACGCACGCGTTTACGACCTCGCGGCAACAGCCCGTTCTTTTCATTGAGGATCTACATGCCGTGTTGACCGGTTTCCATGGAAAATCCCATGTAAATGGATGCGTGCGACTGATGCGCGACTGACGCACGCAGCTAGTATAAATTACCCTTATGTAGCAGTGGCGGACGCAGAAAGTGGGCGGGAGGGGGGGGGGGCGTGGGAAGAAAAGTGGGGTCTCCGCCGTTTTGGGGACCCAGACGGAAAATAAAATTAATAATAATATTAATTATAATAATAAACAATAAATAAAAAATATATTAAAAATAATAATAAAAATAAACAATTAAAAATAAACTAACACAAGATTTTTATTTGTATTGTAAAGTAATTTCGAAAATTTGGCGACGCGCACTGTTATGTAGGTATGTAAGTATGTAAGTATGTGTGTCAGACCGTTACGAAATTCTACGATTAGTCAATAATCGTGATTGTGAGATCATATATAATGCTAGGAACGGGTGTGGTGTGGTGGAATGGGATAGGGATGAGATCGAACAGAAGGTCGGATGGTGTACAGCGGGTCCGTCAATGGAGTCCATGGAGAAGGGCTGCGCCGGCGCCCAAAGTGGGAGGAGACGGGTCCACCACCGTGATAAGGGTGCACGGCGCCCAAAGTGGGGGGAGACGGGTCCACGGCTGTGATAAGGGTGCACCGGCGCCCAAAGTGGGGGAGACGGGTCCACGGCTGTGATAAGGGTGCGCCGGCGCCCAAAGTGGGGGAGACGGGTCCACTGCTGTGATAAGGGTGCGCCGGCGCCCAAAGTGGGGGAGACGGGTCCACTGCTGTGATAAGGGTGCGCCGGCGCCCAAAGTGGGGGAGACGGGTCCACTGCTGTGATAAGGGTGCGCCGGCGCCCAAAGTGGGGGAGACGGGTCCACTGCTGTGATAAGGGTGCGCCGGCGCCCAAAGTGGGGGGAGACGGTCCACTGCTGTGATAAGGGTGCGCCGGCGCCCAAAGTGGGGGGAGACGGGTGTGATAAGGGTGCGCCGGCGCCCAAAGTGGGGGAGACGGGTCCACTGCTGTGATAAGGGTGCGCCGGCGCCCAAAGTGGGGGGAGACGGGTCCACTGCTGTGATAAGGGTGCGCCGGCGCCCGAAGTGGGGGGAGACGGGTCCACGGCTGTGATAAGGGTGCGCCGGCGCCCGAAGTGTGGGTAGGCGGGTCCACTGCTGTGATGGGGCTGCGCCTGCGCTCAAAGGTGGAGGAGCGCCTGAAAATATAGCTACCGATGCAGGAGGGGTGCGCCGGTGTCCACTACTCAGGGAAATGTCATGAGTTAGGTCCATATTTGTTAAATCGATTCGATGGCGTCTAACATCAATCGTTAAAAAAACTAGATGTCAGACCACTGCGCGGATTAGTATGCAATCCGTGTGAATCCTTCCTCCTTACGTCCTCCCCCGCGTTCTCCTCTTCTCATTTGTTTATGAACACACCGCACCCTCCACTTTTATATGTTCTAACTGACTCTTATCACTTGACCAGTTATAACAAACAAAGAATGATAGACCATTTTCTGCGGTCAATCCAGGTTGAACCGGTTATATTTAGTTACAAAAAGCTATTTCAGTTGAGCAAATGATAAAATTGCTTCGAGAAGGTTAATCCTCTTTGATAAGTGCATTTTTACATGAGAAAAAGCAATGGAAAGGGTGTGGGACACATTATAGCAAAAATGTGGAATAGATGTGACTTTATTTGAATGAAGAAGGGATGAAGCCATGCGAGCGAAGCGAGCATTAGGAAAAGTCTGGAAGTCCGGCGTCAGCCGGACGGCCAGACTGGTAAGATTAATAATGGTACTGATTATAATAACAAATAATATTATTTAGATTCTCATGTTATCTTCGACGGTTCGCCTTCACCTCAACATGATGAAGTTCAAGAGCAAAGAAAAGTTTTTAACATCAAGGTGGACATCGAACTCTACGCGAGCAGAGGTCGATGGTAATCATTCCTTTGAGATGTAGAGATGTAATAAATAAATGAAAATTATATTGAAAATAATAACGAAAATTAAAAAAATTAGAAATAAGCTGGTACAAGATTTTTATTCGTGCTGTAAAGTAAATTCGAATATTGGGCTTTCTCGGGTTAGGCACAACTCTCCGCCCTCCTCCCTGCGTCCGCCACTGCGAGAGCATAATTCATTTCACGCACGTCCCTGATATGGAGAAGTCTGCGAAAATCAGTGAAATCCATTTACAATGGGCGTACCGTGAAGTATCGGGACACTGTGACTCCAAGTAGATTTCTAACTTGACGGTGTTCATCTTCGGCGGTTCAGGCGCTCCTGGAGCCATGATCTAAATTATTGATTTATATCATCTTCCTGGAATTTTGTGTGGAATTCTCGATTTTTTGTGCCAGTTTTAGAAAGTGGTCCTCCCAACATAACTACGTATATTGTGCAGTATAAATTGCATGATTTTTAGATTAAATGTTACGTTATTCGCCATGTTTTGACTTAAATTTTCGAAATTATATAAGGTTTCAATAGTATCACTATGTGGAAAGAAATAAGAATAAACAGAAATAAAACACAAAATTGGAAGAATTAAAGATAGCTTGAAAAATATCATGGACTAAAACGTTTATATCGTGGTTCGTGGTAGACTAGCGCTCACCCCATTAAAGTTTTCCTGCTCATGTTTTCAAATTAGTAGAATTAAATCGTTTAACTGAAGTTCGAAAATAAAACAATCATTATCCTTCCCTTCTGTATAGCTTCTAGTTTCATTATAGAAGTATTTCTGGGAATATCATGCTACCTATGCATCCTTTTCTTGAAATTATGAAATCCTCATTCCTTTTCCTTTCCTATATGGCTGTCCCAGAAGTCACGCATAGATGGAGCTGACCAAGGCCTTGTAAATGAGCAGCAAGATTGAATTTGAATTGCTACACACAACCAACAGAAACGGGTGTGGAGCGTTATACCTGGGGTAGGCGGCACTGACAGGCCCTGCAATTAGCCTATTCGCTGAACTGCCCAATAGTAGAGCTTGGCTACACCTCCTTCCCAGGTATGACGCGCCACACCCACAGAAAAAACTAAACAACACGTCCCTTCCATCATATTTGGGCCCCGCCCACTTGTGCTAAATGTACTCTTACTCTTACTTTCCAAAAGAGTCTATCTGCTGACGACAGATCGGCCAAGTGATTAGTGCAGTTCCTTCGGAAGAATAAGCAGCTGAGATTTTCCAGGTCCCTCTCGAGTAGTAGTAGCGGATGCGGAGGAGGAGTGTGCGGAAGTTCTGTGTGGACGAGTTGTCCGAAGAGCAACAGTTGCAAGAGTAGATCATGCATCAACATCCTATAGACTGAGAAAAACAACGTAGAGTGATGCAGACCACGCTAACAATAATAAGTTCTATTCTGCGAAATTATGGGAACCTAATGGAAACTGCAAATGTCATTCATAAAGCAGGGGGACCAAGATGAATAAGGTTTTGGGAAAGGTGTGTTTCATCATGAGCGAAGTGTCATAGTTATACATACGGAGGGGCGAATAGACAATGAAGCACAGGAAGAAGTTATGAATGAACCTGTTGTACACCTCAGCATCCCCTTTCTCATGTGATGTAAAAAATCCCTTGTGAGAATGATGCAAAGAACATAAAGGAATAGAAATACAAACTTGGCACTGGCATTGTTTTAGCGTACCACTTTGCCGTAGCATTTCTGAAAAGGATAAAAAACAATACACTTAGGAGACAGTGTACCACCTCGTTTTCGTGTTTGAAGCTTTACCGAATTCTGAACCTCAACGATGCGCTAAATCTAGCGATATACATAAAATACTGCAGGTCTTCTAACCAATTTTTAAACGTTGTTAGGGACAAAATTTGAAACAGTTTTTCGAGATGAGTGGATGCGTGGAACCATTGATTTTTCGATCGAATAGGTCAAGACGTGTTGGCCAACACTGCTGCCGTGGCGGGCAGCCAGCACTTACACGGACCGCTCCGCCTAACTGGCCCATGAACTGCACTTTTGGACCCTCCAAAAACGGGGTTTCCCTCACTTTTATGCGTTTAACGTACATCACTGGAATTAGTGTGAAGAAGAGGTCTAGGGTATGTTGTTATCTGCAACCTACGAAAAAAGATGACACACTGCCTTTGAATAGAAATATCACACTGCACCTACCAAAGCTCAAGATGCGATTAATATTTTCTGTTACAGTGATGCAATATTAATGCGGATACCATGGCTCCATGGTAACCCTATTGTCTGCAAAAAAAATAAAATCTGATTTTCTGACCCCTCTCCTATCCTAGAAAATTATAAGACCGGACTTCCATACAACTCTAGGGTTCTGCCACATACATACAGGGAGCGTGAATCATGGCTGCATTTCTCCACGTTCTGGAGCGAAGCCTCACCTACGCGGCTCGGTAGGCTCTGAGGATGTCAGCCCTTGCCTCGCCCGCACCGCGCGGACGGTGCGGCGCCGCAGGCCGCGGAAAAGTGCAATCGTGCAACCAAGATGCGACGCGACATCTTAAGATTTGGCGCATTTAGTGACGGCGTCGCCACCTCATCGCTGTTTGCCGGGCTCCGTTGGCCTTCATGTGTCCCACTGAAGCTTGGAAATCGTCCATTTCTCCACCTTTAAAGGCAGCAGGAGCTGAAATCCTCGACTCCGAGCTGAGCTGTGGGTGATGAAGTGCAGACTCAGCACATCATAAATGTGAAACCAACACAGACAATGATGGCTTACCTGCAGAGAAAATGGAACATTCGTCGCGAACACGCATGGCCGTGCTCGCGCGCGGACGAGTTTTCCCTGGCGCGAAAGCCATTGCGGCCGTGGTTTTGGCCGAGTCCCGCCATGAAACCCTGTGAATTGAATGCATTTCGTTTTCCCTTTGCGCCAAACCACGCACCGCAATGGCTTTTGCGACGGGGGAAAACTCGTCCGCGCGCGAACACGGCCAGGCGTGTTCGCGACGAATGTTCTATTTTCTCTGCAGGTAAGCCATCATTGTCTCTGTGCGTTTTACATTTATGATGTGCTGAGTCTGCACTTCATCACCCACAGCTCAGCTCGGAGTCGAGGATTTCAGCTCCTGCTGCCTTTAAGGCAGCAAGCGTGATGCGCACGTGAGCTGACCAATCACAGCCCAGCAGCGTACTCCCTATCACGCATTCGGCACAAACATCCTATTATCAATCGATGGCACGGAACATGTTGAATGCGCTGAAATCCTGCATGTGACAGAAGTCCGTTGTTGCATGGAGGCTCCTCGCTAACATAAGCAAAAATGGAGTGCTTCAAAATGGGACTCTCTTCATTTCTACAGGTAGCTAAGTAAACCATTGTGATCAACGTCTTCCGAGGAATCCAGTGATATGTGTAGAAACAGTAGAAACGAATGTGACGCGTTCGGATGCACACTGCTCAAGGTTTTTCCATAGTATAGCAAGTTCTTGGTAATAGTGTCGCTGCAACTTTAAATTTTTCCTTTTGTTTTTCAAGGCGAGATTTTTCAAATGTCTGGAAGAGCAGTGACATCCTCCGGAAAGAGGTTGAGAGAGAAGATGTATGACAGATTCAAACTGGTAAAGCAAAGTGTGACTGGTTCAAAGAAGTTGTTGTTGGTAAAGTAAAGGTCATGGTCTAGGAATGACTCTGAAAAATGCATATCATACCTACGTAGGCTATTCTGGTGAAGTCATAAAGATATGAAAACCCCTGCTTTAGAATTAATGGTAACCGCAGAACAACCAGCCAGCAAATGCTGTAATTCACAATCCCCTCTACAACAATGAGCTCTATCTGAAATACTGCGTAAAATGCAAAGCTTCAGCAACGATCCGAAGAGGCTAAATAAAGCCACAAGAAAGTGAAAACGAGGCCGGTCGCGGTGATATTATCCAGGTGTGTGGAAGTGTAACGAGATGTTCGGATTTCGAAGAAGGTGAGATCTGCGGCGGACTGAGAGTGAAATGACTATTGTTTACTACAGCTAACATGGACTATATTGTTTCTGGACTAGATATCTTGGGCTAGGAACAAATTAAAACAAATGGCAGGCAACAACAAACATACTGCGGAATCATATGTGGCCCATATGTGGCCCAAGTTTAGCTTTGAATAGAATTTCTTAGAGTCTGCTCAAAACAAGAGGCTATTTCATGCCATTGCAATGATGATTCTTAGCTTTTTCAAGGCAGGGAGACCAGGAATAAAAGCGAGTTCACCCTAGGAAATATCCATGAAAATCCTGTCCGTAATCTTATACACAGGTCATTCAAAATGATCCACATAAATTCACCCAATATTTCCAAGGCAAAAAAAAACTGTCATGAACTCCAGATCAAGTCTTTTCGAGAAAAAAGAGAAAACTGAGCCTCTCTGTTAATCATAGACAATTTCAGGATAAAATCCAAAGAAAAATTCTTGGTAAGCATAAAGCGCCATCATAATGGTCTCATTTACACTTCTGGAACCAGCCAAGCCAGTTTGCGAAAGATTAATGCTAGAATACTAGCGAACAATTGAACTTTGACGATCTTTTCACTCTCCATCACATCAACTTGAGAAGATTGTTCTGATCCTTCTTTAAAAAGAAAAGAAGAAAAGGACTCTATAACACGAGCAAGACGGGGAAAAATGGCTAGCAAAACATGGCTTCCGGTTTATCTGGTCTCTCTCAGTTAAGGTTAAGAATGTGGTTTGGCTCGTTCAGAGTGATGTTTTCTCTTGGGAAAAATGAAATATATACCACGCAAAAACTGTTTGAGAGGAGAGATTTCAAAATGTTCTAGTGGGATGTTGTTGTCAAAATTTAGGAGTGACACAAGGAGGAATATTGCCTAAGTCAGTTGTTGGATAGAAACACATGAATGTACCAACGTATAAGGGAAAAAAGCAGCCAATGTAAGTAGTTCTCTACCGGCCCACCATTTATTTAATCCTGAAAGCTCAGAAAGGTTTTCTGCTTTTTCGAAACGGTCCAGAATTGAACGGATAAAACTCAGTAGTTTGTGGTCAAGAAAAAAGTCGCTGATTGCGCCAAATGCTAGACACTACTGCAGATAATAGATCGCTGAGTCTGGATTGTGTGATCTTACACCTCTCTGTTTGAATCGCCACTCTTTGTACGTTCCAGCAGAGAACGTGTTGTAACGCTGACCAGTGCAAAATTCATTGCGGTGGCGGTTGATGGAGCTGGAAAGCAAACATGTGCCAGATCAAGCAGGACAGTTTCCACTACTAGCCCTGCTGGAATTTAAAAAATCTCGCCGCAACTGCACTTATTTTGCCTATTTTGCAAGTCCAAAGTTCTAGCCACTGCGACACCATAGATTTTCGGACAGTTACAAGCTATAGAGCATCTTTTTAGCTACATTTAGCTCTTTTTTCCAAGTCCAAAAAGGCAGAATGCTTAATGGTGCGCGCTCGGGGATAATTCTCAGTAGAAGCTTAGAATTACTACCTCTTCAGAAGAGCAGCAGAAATCTTTAGGGTATTTCAAGATAGTAATATAAGGAAATCAATAAAACTAAGGCATCTGAAGGGATGTTTGAGGCTAATTATTAAAAGTGTCCACTAATATGGCTGGCTTAGAAAAAGAGAGGCAAAACTGATCCGGATGTAAGGTGTAATTCGGATTGAGCATAATAGGGGCCTAGGACTGCCATTACACTAATGATTTTTCCTAGCATCATTGGATATTTGTGCACACACAAAAAAGCCAAGAAAAGCCAGAGACAGTTGAACCTCTAAATGCAACTTTTTCCAACCTATTTATGACTCCATTTATAATAAAAAAAACTCCCTCCAAATTCGCCTAAAAATCCGTCAAGGGTTCACCCACCTCTCCTCGATATCCATACATGGAGCTGTACTCAGGTCTTCGTGTAAACCACCGGTACATCAGGAAGAGCAGCAGGATTGCAGCGGCCGTGTATAGGTAGCGCCGCAGACCGCTGCGCGTCAGCTGACGCCGCATCTGACCTGGAATTTAGCGAATTTTAGGAAGCAATAATATTACGACTTGATTCAATTGAGGAATAAGAAAAAAATCAGAGATTTTCAAAATGTTGTTGTTCTTCTTCAAAGAAGATAAGAACACATTTCATTCATGTGCCTACTTCCTCCCATTGCTCACTACTATAATGTTTAACATAATTATTTCATCGCCTATTCATCTATTTTATGCACCGCAAATTATCCATGTACAATCATCTATGTAGGTGTAAGCAAACGTAGTAATTCGAAAGAGAAAAATAATGAAATGTAGCACAAAAGAGGAAAAATAATCTTATAGAATTGACTTTTACAGGAAGTTTAACTCTACACATTAATTTGGAATACTTCTGCGGATAAGCATTAAGTAGCATTAGGTGAGTGTATGAGGAGTAAACCAATTCCCTAGCATAAGTGAAAAGTAGCAAATTGGAGAGCATAAGTGACAAGTGAGCGCCAGCTACAAGACTGTGGACACTCACATCCCCTTTCCCTTCTTGGTGGATGGAAAAGTGGGGCTTGTCTCTTTAGTTGGCAAAAAAAATAGCCAAAGGCTACTAAACTCATAGGAAATTGCTGTTTCATCATCAGTTCCCAAGCACAGTGTCAACAGCTGCTGGAAACCAACGATAAGAACACTAGCCAAGAAGGATTTGAATATTATTATTGTATGGGTATGGTTCACCCACTACATGCCGCTCGAGCAATTCCTTTATGCGGATTAATAAGCCATGATTCCAATAACAAAGCCATAATTCCATATCCCGTAAATAGTCATAATTGCTCTTGATAACTATCCATAGCTGTTTCTCTGATAATTGCGAAAAGGGCAAAGATCTGCAAGCCCATAAAAGTCTCTATATATGTTTCTATAAGCAAGAACTACCTTCAAAATAGCATAGTAATTTATCTACCAGTATCGTATTGTACTCTTTGCCCATTAATATGCAAAGCTGCAAGGAAGTGACAAGAGGGTGATCAAACATTAAGGAAAGGGTCAGAATTTTCTGTGAAATTTTAGACCTTAACAGAAAAAAAAGAAAATCAAGATAAGCGCATGTTCACCAGCATAAAATGAGAAGTTGCTCACACAGTCAACCCAGTGTTTTTCTTTTTTTTCGAAAAGAATCCTGAATTTCTGGGTTGAAACCGTTTTCCAAAAAACAAAAAAATAATAAAAATAAAGAATTAAAGCACATGAGAAGAAGCAATGAAGGAGCTTGCTACTAAACTTTCACAGCTGATGATCTTTGATAACTGAGTTCATAGGTGATCGGTGATAACTCATCGTCTAATTTTTGATCGTCGGCCAATCAATGCACAACAAAAAGTGACCTTTTTCCTTGTCCATTGATCAGGGAAGCGGCTAGTGGAGTAAGAAATCGTCTCAATAGGAGAAGGAGAACGCGGATTCCAGCTGCGAACGAGCGATTCGCGCTCGTTCTCCCTTTCTCTCTGATAGATGGCGGAAGTGAG
This sequence comes from Ancylostoma caninum, assembly GCA_037903475.1. NCBI lineage: Eukaryota > Metazoa > Nematoda > Chromadorea > Rhabditida > Ancylostomatidae > Ancylostoma > Ancylostoma caninum. The sequence goes on from JBAJFG010000248.1 coordinate 776,430, forward strand.
GCCGACTGGACAGACTACGTATATTGCTGAGGCCTCGAGGCTCTACTAAGGATTTATGAGGCTCAACGGTGTGAAAGACTTCCAGTGTTGAGTATTTTCATCTGTAAACGGTTATTAACACTGCCGCAATAATCGAAGCCATAAGCAGCTCTGAATATTCGAGCAACTTTGGATAACATCTTCGCTAGCGCTTGCTTGTACAATCGCTTTCAGAAATCATGTTTTGTGTTTCGAATTTTTTAGCGTAGGGTTTACACTTTGACATGAAATAGTACATAAATACATGAAAATAAATAAATAAATAGATAAGCAAATAAATGAACAGACATATAAATAAATAGATGCCTTGTTCATATTTTGCCTAATCTCGAAGCAAAATTTGCGGCAACAGGCAACACGGAGAGGATTCGTTTAAGGGACGGCTTGTATTGAATGATCAGGCAATTTGTACTAGATGCGTTCATTCAACATTCATGCTCCTGAGCTGAGACGCACGCACAAGCGGCTTCGCGACGTCGCGCAGCCTAGGTGTGCATGCCGCGATGACCGATATTCATCGGAAATTCCTCGTAAATGTGTGAGTGCGTCTGACACGCGACAGACACACGTATCTACTATAAACTGTCACAAAGTGTGAGGACTTATAACGAGTTTTGAGGTGTTGCTGTGAAGTATTTGACATAAGCTATTCATAATGCATGCGTGCTCCAGTTGCGCGTTACACGCACGCATTTATTCGCGGAGAATTTCCCATGATGACTGAAAAATGCAGCACTCAGACACTTCGCCGGGAGGTCCCGCACCAGAAATTGGTTCGCACTTCACTCTACCTACATGCCATTTGAGTCCCTTTTATAGCCTTCACTGGAGGGGGAAAGGTTGCCGTGTGGCAATTACGAACATCAAATTTTGTCCTGAAGAGGCGCCCCTCCCCTCCACACCGACCCCACCCCTATCGCCCTCCTCGCCCACTAGGATACATCTGATGTATAAAGTAGAATGTCTGTGCATGTGTATGTATGTATGTATCAGTGGCGGACGCAGGGGGGGGCGCCCCCCCCCGAGAATGGGTCGCCAAATTTTCGAAATTACTTTACAATACAAATAAAAATCTTGTGTTAGTTTATTTTTAATTGTTTATTTTTATTATTATTTTTAATATATTTTTTATTTATTGTTTATTATTATAATTAATATTATTATTAATTTTATTTTCCGTCTGGGTCCCCAAAACGGCGGAGACCCCACTTTTCTTCCCACGCCCCCCCTCCCGCCCACTTTCTGCGTCCGCCACTGGTATGTATGTATCAGTGGCAGACGCAGAAAGTGGGCGTGTGGGGGGAAGAGAACAAAGCGGGGTCTCCACCGCTTTGGGGACCTAGATGGAAGATAAAATTAATAAAAAATATTAATTCCAACAATAAATAATAACAATGATAAAAATTATATTAATAATAATAATAATAATAATAATAATAATAATAATAATAATAATAATAATAATAATAATAATAATAATAATAATAATAATAATAATAATAATAATAATAATAATAATAATGAACAATCAAAAATAAACTTATAGAAGATTTTTATTTGTATTGTAAAGTAACTTCGAAAATCTGGCGACCCAGTCTCGCCACCCCTCCCCCTCTCCGTCCATTACTGGTATGTATGTATGTATGTATGTTCCTTGTAGAAATTGCGGAAGGTCAACCGATCGGGACCAAACATTGCAAGCACATCCCCCCTGGGCCGGCAGAGGTTTTCGAATACTTTGCACTCGGGATCATCGATTGGTTTATCGATTATATCGATTTTATTGATTTTTCGCTATTCTTGCCTTGTGCCGATGAAGACGTGTCCGGGGTATCTCAGTACGCTAAACGCGAATGTGACAACCATTTTGGACAAAATATCGATTTTTCGATTTTATTGATTATTTGCTATTTTTTCCCAGGGGTCGGTGAGGACATGTATACTGGGGTTCCTCAATACACCGAACACGGATATGACAACCATTTCGCACGGAATATCGATTTATCGATTTTATTGATTTCTCGTTGTTTTCGTCCACTGGTCGGGGGGACGTGTCTACGGGGTTTTCCCATACGGTAAACACAAATATGACAACTATTTTGCTCGAATATATCGATAATAATATCCTCTGATCTCTGCCGCTTCTGGAAAGAAACATGTAACAATGTGCTTACTGGATCACTCAAAGGTGAACCCTTAAGTATGAAATGCTACTTTTTTGCATGAATGTGTCATCGAAATAACTTCACTGACGTTTCCCTCACGGGTCGGTGAAGAAGGGTAACGTGAGCATCGCCAATGCGCTCACCAACAAAATTATGGACATTTGAATTTATCTGCATAGCTGTTGTCCTCATCAGTGAGAGGAAGCTGGGGTAGTAAAACACCCGAGCAAAGCCGGATATGCCGTCTAGTCTATTATAAATTGCTCTATGGATCTTAGGGAATCAAGTACTCACAACCTTCATGAACCCCTCCCAACCTGACGGCGTCATAATGTGAAAAATCATGAGGTGGGTATTTCGTTGCATTAACTATACTGCGCGTTCATAAGAAAAATAATTTTGAAAGGTAGTAAAAACTAGGGAATGCTACCTCTTATGAACCTTTCTTAAATACATCCAGTCATAGATACTATCATCTACTTCAACAAACCCTGCTGACCTTTCCAGTACAACAATCTCCTTCGATAGGACATCCGAAACATGTCTGCAACCATATAGAACCAGCTAAGCTCCAAAATGAGGTCAGTTTCCGGATTATCAGTGGATTAGCCGAAACATGTTGGCGCTGGTTGTCACCATGTAATTGCGTGGAGGTGGTAATCCCTTCGGCGTTTCTTTCTAAAGACTTACATAAGTAGGCACAGCAGCACCTTTAATTAGGTTTTGTTTAATCAATTAGCAAGTCAGATGAATATATGTGCGATTTATGCTAGTTTCATGGGTTGGACACGAGCGGTTCCTTATGATGGGGATAGTTAGCAGGTCTAACGCAACTCAGGCGCAGGTGAGACGCACGCAGTCTGGCAGTAGTCGTGCGACATTTCCACTCAGGATTTACATGTCGCGTCGACCGGATTCATGGAAAAGTCTTCGCAGATGGATGCGTAGGTCTGGCGCGCGACTGGTGTATACATCTAGTAAAAACTGTCCTTTAGAAATATATTGATGTGTTGATTACGTCCCCCGGTTTGGATTTAGTGGAGCTAGTGGGAAAATTCAAGACAAAGCAATTAGAAGAAATAAAATTTCGTCATAAGTATTGATTAGAAATACGACTCTGAGAAGGTACTGTCCCACCTCTAAATCGTTTCTGAGGTTTTCGCATAAAAAGAATCTCCAGTAGCTGCTGATCTCAATGGTATATGTGAGTCCGTGAAAAACTGTAAAAAATCAGGAAATCACAGGGCTTTCCCCCTTATGTACTCCTTTGCTCATCACGCATGAAGGGAAGTTTCAATTCTTACAGGGAGTGGATAAGGAACTCTCACGCTAATTGCGAATCTCCCCGGAAGATGCGCTCCTAGGAGTGGATTACTGAGGCAGTGCCTTGGCCCCACCCCTCGGCTCCGCCCACAGGCTCCTCAGCTATGGGTCACGATGAGGCGAAAGCGGGTGGTCAATGTGTCTGCGATTGGTGAGTCAAACCACCATCCCGCAATTCAGGACCTACTCGCACCAATTCGCGCACGATTACACCATGCTTGCCCAGGCAAATATGAATGTGAGTGGGGACGAGTTGACGCCAAAGTGAGGGAACACACCGCCTCATTTTGCCTCATCATGACCCACACCCAGCAATAGGAGCTCGAAAACGGGTTTTTTCTTCAGTTTTGAGGTACGTCACATATACCACTGTGATCAGCATCTCTTCGAGATTCTTTTCACATGAAAGTGATCAGCATCTCTTCGAGATTCTTTTCACATGAAAGTCTCAAAGACGTTTCTGAGGTGGAGCGGTGCCTTTAAAGGATTTAGTGATGATTAAGCTGTCGAAACAAAGAAAAAACTTCCAAAGAAAAAGAAAGGGTAAGAAAATGTGAGGAAACTCACGCGCGAGGCTCATTTGGCGCTGACACTCTCCCTAAACAGGGCTTTCATTAAAACAGCTTTTCAATTCCATTGGAAGAAGCGAAGATGTAAGAACGGCCGCGACGAGTTGCCACTAGCAGAAAGTGTAGATTCGAATGATGCAGACATGACTATTGGACACTCAGTCACTTGATAAGAGCCCTATTTCTTCCAGAAGTACTCAGAAAAAAAGGAAAAATGAACAATTATGCATGAGGAAAGTTCTCAGTGAGACTCTGAAGATAAGTATATGAACTAAAGGTCTGGAATGAGATTTGCAACTCTGAATACATGAAAAATGCAGACTGAAATTCTCTGTGAATCAGCAAAAGTAGTATCAAAAAAAGCAACCTCTAAAATCTATCTATAGGGTTACAATTGAATTTCCTATGATTACGAGGTGAACAGTTACTCACTTAATAAAAACAATTTCAATCCGCGCCGGTAATTAATTTCATCAAGAGCTCTGTGCAAAAAAAAACCCTATCAATTACATGTGTACCGAACAACCCATACATGGAAAGCATGAAAAGGAATGTCCGTGTTCATTCAAAGTCAGTTAGAATAATTACACCAGGAAAATAGAGAAGTTTTCGAATTAGCAGTAACGAGAGTGCTCAATTACTGTTTAATGGCGATTAAGTGATTTCTGTGTATTTTTCCATTTTCACTACACCGTCCCCGCCTTTCTGCCCCATTCCAGCTCAGAGGACCCCCTCTAACAGTAGGCAAAGGGTCGGCGAACGGAGCTTCCACTGGAGGGATGGGCGAGTTTGGAGGGGCCACCGTGAGGAAACGGTAGGCCCACCGTGGGATTGACAACAATGGTGGGCTAACGGGAGGGATAAGGGGGAGTAGGTAGTATAATCGTGGGATAAGCAGGGAACAACCGGGGGATAACGGTGGATCGACCGTCGGTTGGGGGTCCACCGTGGAAGAATGATGGGCCCATCCCGACAAGAAAGTTCAGGTGATTTTCATGGAAAACTTCACGTACTATTCAAGCATTTACCTATTATAATTTGTTCTTATCCTTGTCCTCTACTCATGCGCATTCTACTGACTTAGAAAATTTCGGAAACGATTCCTGAGGTGAGACTCCGCCTTTAGAACGAATAAAGTGAGGGGGATCGGGGTCGTTTCATGATGACCAGAGAAAAATACAGCAGTACATTCTACATTCTAAGTTCGAAGTCAACATAAATTCACACATAGACACTGAATGTAGAATAGAAATTGCCCAGCTAAATAGTTGCTACAACGTCGATAAACGCCGGATTTTCCAGCGAGCAGAACCGAGCGCGCGTCATTGTGACGGAAACCGAAAAACTAACACATGAAACTAGTTCCAGCAGAGAAAAGTTCAGTTATGTGTCAGCGAGAGTACCTACAGTGGAAAAACAATGAAAATTGCCGACGAAGAAGGTCAATTACAAAATAGAGCAGGTCGCTAACGAGCGGGGGAACAATGAGTTCCTGGTTCCCAGATTCCACATGGACTGTATTAACCGCAGCGATGTGAAGAAATTAGTAATAAGTTCCAGTGACCCAAATAGTATAAAAGGAGCCTGAGATCTCGTTAGGTCAAAGTTTTACATTTGAAGTGATTTTTGAGGAGATTACTGTACAGGAACCTCTAGAAGCGGAATGTGACTGAAAAACGAGAAAACTAAGGAAATTTGGGTAATCCGCCGAGAGCTCTCTAAAAAGTGATAGTTTCCCTGATTGATAACAAAATTAAATCGGAATCCAAACAAAAATTACGGAAAACAGCAGGGAAGAAAACGAGCAGCCAATAGCACCGATCGTTGGAAACCAGTACAATTTTCTGCGAAATAAAAACTCCGCCCACCGACTGGTTGTCTCATAATCCCCGATCAAGGGAGCAATGAACAGACCATGGTAAAAGTACAGAATAGCCTCAATTCAAACCTTTTTTTTTTCAGAAAAATGGATTAAAAATTTTTACTCTTTTAAAATTCCTATTTTTATCCAGGTTTCTAAACAACCGCTTTCAGAAATCGATCCTCATGATCAGATTTCATAGATTTTCCCTCGAAATTTCAGCCACTGGTTCAGCCTTTTTAGCAGAACCCCGGTTTCTGTCACCCCAACCGCACCCCCACCCCCCCCCCCTCGCCCACCCCTCGCATCTTCAGTACGCTAAAATAACAGCAGTTCCGATCGCGACTAACAGTTAACGATACAAAAAAACTTTACAGACTGCCCAAATTTCACGCGTAACTATCGGGTTGGTCCGAAAGTTTTGCACCAAATTTTCACTTTTTTTGAAGAATCATAACATTATTATTCATGGATCGAACCTTGTCTACCAAATTTATGGCTGAGAAGTAGTGAAGCGTTCTACCACATTTAATTTCCGAACAGTTTCAACGCAACACCAAGAAATCTTAGATCGAAGAACAATTTTTGGTGCAAGACTTTCGGACCAACCTAATATATTTGTTTACATACCACTATTTTGCATGAAAACTATGCGAATCGACCCACCTGCCTAATTGTGCCTCTTCTGCTCCTCCCCAAAAGTATTGGAACCTAATTCTTATATTTAATCTAAACATTTTGCTCTTCGTTCCCTTTCCCTTATAGTGCCTGTTTACGTCACTCCTTTTTACCCACCTATCTATTTGCACAACGGAAGTATGTAATGTCCTCCAACGCAGTTTCCCTCCGACGAGACATTTCCGTAGCTCGTTCAACTCATTTGTTATAACCAGTTCTGGACAAAAAGTACGTCATCACTTCTACTTTCCCAGTAAAACGTATGGAATGAGCCAGGATAATTTATGGTTGCCGTTGAGTGGTGGCTACCAGACCAACTGAAACAGTAGTCAGAATCAGAGGTAGTGCAGAAAAAGAAAAGAAATAAACAAACACAAAGGATGAACAGAGTAAATGACCACTGAAAACAAGTAAATAAGAAGAGTAGGAACGGTAGCTCGCTCTGGAGCAGGTCAAATATTTCAGGACAGAGAGAGAGAGGGGAAAGAGAAGCAAAGAAGGAAGGAAAGAAAAGAAAAAAAAGAAAGAGAGCCTCACAACTCTGCGGAAGGAGGGGCTACAGTGATTTTCGAATATTCCAACTTTCAAGCCTCAGCTGGAAACCAGTGCCAATCAGGCAATCGAGGATAAAGCAATAGAATCAGCAACAAGTCTCATTGTGAAAACACAGAAACCTTTCGGAAAAAGGGAGGGAAGGAATCTACAAAACTATGTAGCTGTTAACATATGTCCTTGCACTTTTTCCAGCTACAATATTTTCTGCCCCATTGCAAGATTTTTGTAACGTGTCTCACACCTTCCGAATGCGCTCTTCTTGCTCTACAATCCTATATCCATGTGGTTCTAGAGAGCTACTGAATTATCCTATTTTTAGGCCTGAGAAGAAAAACGCCAGTTCGAGAAAAAACACCATTTCTTCCTTATATTCAATTGGAACCAGGAAGCACTCGACACCGTTTGAATGTATATGTAAGTTCTATAGAATATAAATGGAGAAGAACATCATCAATAGATCTGTTAGAGGGTCAGTTTGGCATTGCTCGCAAGGGGGGGGGTTCGACGTTATGATGGGGTAAAATGGCTAGACCCCTGCAATTGGATTCTCTCAGCAGAATCACCTCAGTTATTTTGTAGCTTTGAGAAATATAATGTACATCTAGACCACACAATCCCTCTGCAGCAATTCCCAGGTCTTCGTAAAAAAATCTGTTTGGTCGAAGAGGTTGGTGTCATTGAGACCAAATACATATATCTTCTTTTGGGTTAAGAAACCGCTGATGATCGGTCATTTCAAGCAGAACATCTTGTTTTGGTGGAATTTCAAGCTTCAACTATACGCCAGGATATGTAGTTATTTATCGGTTGCGCTATTTTCCATTGACTCGTTGTTCCATATCGCATGCCGAAAACCCGGGCGAACTGTCGTTTAAATAGAACCTTTTTGCAAAATTCTTGTAGAGGATGAACAGCGCTTTCGAATCGTATATGAACTAAAAGATAGCAAATAGACGGATAAAGGTGCATCCGAAAAAAAAGCGCAAGGACTTATGTTAACACCAAATATGTACTTTAAAGTATACATTGACAATAGGACGCTCAATGTAAACACTTACTTAAATTCTAACCAGTAGTTTCGAAAATGGAGTCACAACTATAAAAGAGTGCAATAAAAGTACGCAGATGGGTACTCCTCCTACAAATTTGGAGATAATTTGAAAATAAGTCAAGACGAAGTCTATGTAAAAATGCAGCAGAAATACAAAAAAGATGCATCTCATAGCGTTTAAAATAACTATATGTTACCGGAAGAAGAGCAAGGAACGCAGTAAATGTGTACATAAATTATAAAATGCAAACTTGACCGTTCATGCTGGTTCACTACGCGTGATGACCACATTGATAAATAGATAAATAAATAAATAAATAAATAAATAAATAAGTGCGCCAAATCTGTAAAATGTAGAGAGTGATATATATATCTGTAATAAATTGTATCTCTGAGAATTTTATTTTTTTGCTGCACCCTGAAAGTGCAAATCAAATGAAGTCGCATAAGTACAAGGAATGACAGGTGAAGCATTATGAGAAGGAAGTAATGAAGTGAAGAGTAGGAAAATTAAGTCCTAGACACTCAATACGTCACAACAACCTCATACTTCTTATTCGCACCTCAAAAACAATGACTTTCTTTAGGATTCGAGGATAAACAGTCTAATCTGTGCTTCCCTGACCCTTTAACATACATTCGGTCCTGGAAAATTGTTTTGTACGCAGTCTTTCCAATTCTAATTGTTTCGAATAGTAAACCTTCGGGCATGGACATTCGAAAAATATAAGAAAAATTCCTGTATAATCCTCCAAAAAATATTGGAACAGTTTCACGGAACCGCACGCACGTCGGCAACCGGCGACCCGCTGGCTCGTCGCCAAAAATGAGGTAGTTTGAGGCGAAATTTCCGTGAGTGCAATCGATGTGTGGCGTCGTGGATGGGCGGGGATGTGGGTGTGTGTGCTGAGGCCGCGCAAGATGACCAGTGAATGACTAATTTGTTAAATAAGCAAAGCAAAACCGGAAGAAATGGGATCCTGACACGAATCGGAGCAGCAGCTTGGCCATAAAGAATTGATACTTCCAACGCTGTTTCTTTCAAAAAAAGAAATGCATCGAATGGCGTATTTCTATCCTAAGGTGATGTCGTCGGCGACTGCGCTCACGCTGAACGCTAAAGTGCACTGTGATGGCGTAATGGATAGTGAAAAGTCGAACAACAGCGACAAGGAAATGTGTGAGAACTCGATAGATGCGAATGTTGACCTAAATTTGTTTTTACAGGTCCTTAGGAATAACGGAATAGAAAGAAATGAAGTTTCAGAGCCTGAGACGTCCCTAAATAGACCCAAACCATCTCAGAAGGGAGAAATGCCGAGTAAATGTGCGTTCATCCGTGCACTTTTAATCCCTGTGCAAAACTACGCCCACCAACAGGCTCCGCCCCTTTTGCCGCAGTGAAACTCACCATACCTGGGCTGGGATTCATGAAACGATAACCAAGCAAACCCAGAATGACTAGCGTGATTGGTTATCGTATTGACTACATAAAGTTAGGAGACGCAGACTGCAAATGTTGGTTTGCTAGCCTGGGTTTGCTTGGTTATCGTTTCATGAATCCCAGCCCTGGGGCCGCGTGCATAATTAAAACTACCCAGGGTAAACCTGTTGACGCCACACTAATTTGCCTATCTTTAAAAAGCGGCGTCAACACGTTTACCCTGGGTAATCACAGTGATGCATCTAGGTCTTGGTTACTGGGTCCGGCTCAGCATTTCAGGGATGCGTAGTCTCATACCGATGAGCATGATTATCTGTAGGTAGCAGCTGAGTATAGACGCTGCCGAGTATGGGTAAACAATGTTGACGGGTATCAGATGAAGGACAAACTTGAGTCGTTAACACGTTTCACGAGTAATCTCAGTGATGCATCCAGGGCCACTATACACAATTGAGATTACCCTTGACGATGAGTAAATAGACATGGTGTTAACATATTTACCACGGATAATCTCAGTGATGCATGCAGGGTGTGGCATTCATGGTTGAAATTGGAGGCAAACGTCTACCACGGCGTATGTAGCCTTGAGGTAAAGTTTAGCTGCTGCCTATAGACAGGTACAGCTTGTCTTATACCCTCCCATATGACTGAGGAGATAAACTGTTCTAATCAATGCCAGAAGGAAGGTGAATCTTGAGGGTAATCGCGATTACCATGGGGTAAACTCAGTTATGAATCTCACCGCAGTTTTAGCTGTCCCTTTGCTCTTTCACTGTTAAGATTTCCCAGGCTCACAAATCTAAAGAAAGAAGTACGTAGCACAGAGCCGCCTCTAACTAGAAATAATTAGCAGGAAATATAAGATAGCATAGAAATATAATACTCCCCTCCTCGGTAGTGTGAGCCCTGCTCAAAGCTTCCTTGCATCCACAAGTTTAAGGAAAGGAGCTTCCTTTCCAATCTGCCTTTCACTGGCTCCGTGGGAATAAATCTTGCATCCCTCACATAACAATTAAAATCCAGCAATTACAAGACCGACGTCACAGGGATTTAATGACTGAGTGCACTTATATTCATAACCACCTCATTTCCACAGAACAACTGAATGACAGAAATAGCAAATGAGCGTATGCTCCGCCCACTGGCGAAAGCATGTCGTCCTCGAAATTCTAGTTTTTTGAACAGTTCCAAACATAGGAAAAAGTGCAAGACTGAGAAAATGCCAAGAACATCGTATGGTCAATAAGGCAGCCGGACGTTTTTTTTTTAAGATTTAAGCTCCCCTCCCTCCAACCCAAGCATAATCTGGACTCGGCTCGATTATACGGAAAGTTTGATCGTGCCAGGCACATGCCTCCTTCAATGTGAAGTAAAATCTAGGCTGACTAGGAACAAATAATAGGGTAATCGACACGGCAGAGCAATAAACAAAGCAAATAGCGGACGTAAATTAGCTATGGTGATGAGATTGCGTTCTCCGTTCTGGCCTGTTTGTGGTTAGCAGGAAATTCCAATCTATGAAGGTGGAAAATGTCATTTCTGTTATGTAGAGCATCAAAAATAGTTTACTGATGCTAATGTCAAGATAAACATGAAATAATAAACGTTGATATTACCATTGTCAATGAGTTTCTTTTTCCTGAAAATATTATTGCACTTACTCAAAAACCGTGCACTCGAAAATTCCCAAGGTCGCAGAATAAAGCAAATAAACGGTGCTTGTGTCGAAAAACCTGCGGTGTTTTCACTGACACTGTCGATTGAGGTTGCATTATTGTACAAGACTTTTCACTGACACTGTCGATTGAGGTTGCATTATTGTACAAGACATTTGCATGTCGAATGCATGGCAGTAGCCGGAACTACGCACGTAGTTAGAGCTGAAGTCATGCGCAACTCATGCACATTCAAAGATACCGATGGTCCTGGATGCATGAAGTCTGTACAAAATTCGCATGAAGTACAATTAATCGATTCCTATCGTAAGCGCTACATTATCTTCGTTTTTTTTTCAAGTTGTGCAAGACATATAAATACGTAAGCAAGAATAGTTCATTTCCGACAAGATAACACTCCAGAATGTTGTTTTTCAATGCCATATACTCTAAACTACAAAGAATATGGACAAAACTTTTATACAGTGAAAGTTTGTACCATATAAGCTATTGAAATTGTATCTTGTGCACTTCAAGGCCTAGTGTGAATACAACTATATGAAGTTGTGTTTTATAGTTTCCGAATGTAAAAGTAAGTATATTCTGTTGTATTTGAAATATAAGACTTACAAAAGGTCATTTCTAAAAACAAAGGACTTCAGGCAGGACAAATTGCGCTAGCGCCTGGAATAACGTTTTCCCACCGGGATCCACCTGGATTGAGATGGTGGGTTTCAAGGAATACCATAACAATAAATGGCTTGCGAGCAAAGGCAACATGTTGCTGAGCCCGTCGACTCTAAAAACAAATGCACGTGCCATTCAATAACCATGCATGCTTATTCATAGCGCGAAAACACGTCGGCGAAGGAATTATTCGCTTTTATGGTCTTCGCAGTGGTAAGGAAATTGGATGTTTATTCACGGCTGACGAAATCAAGGCTGACAGCCTTTACAAAAACAAAAGTGGAATTTAGAAGCAAATTATGTTTACAGCATAATAGTTGAAGAAAAATGGGACAAAAGAGGCTTTTCAAGAGAAGGAAATTCTTGTCAAACGATAGGCTTTATTTTTACTTTCCCTTCGTTACGATTGCCTTCTGGCAATGTAATGTTTTCGTCAGACAAAATAAAAAAAACTCAAGAAAATGTGAAAATCCCCGGTTGCATAACCTACTTATAGAGAGTAGAGGAAGAGTTGCTTTGACCGGGTATGGTTGTTGAACTGTCAATGTCAAAAGTGAAGCCTTATGTAATTTTAAGTAGCTACTTAAGCAGCTTCACATGTATACTGGAAAAATTGTATCAAAATGTACATAGCTATTTCTTTTTTCCAGGATGAGACCGAGATTTCTACAAGGTCATCTTACAAAGAGAGCGAAAGTTTTGTACTGACCTGTATGAAAATCCACATTCTCATTTTCAGTCGTGTTTCCTAAAATTCACTTTTAATTACATTCTTAGTGCAACGACCAAATACGAATAAGTATTACTATTTACAGTATCCTAGATATTTTTTGTTAGGGCCCATTTCCCTCCAAGAAAAAAGCTCCACAGCACCTTCTCCCAAAAGAGTGGTAATGAGCTTTTTGTAGTAGAGTCTTGATTCGTCGGAATTAGGTGAGCAGGATTATTTCAAAACTATCTTTCAAGTTGGATCACTGACGTCAAATCATTAAATGACAGTTCGAAAAGGGGATGAAAATTGGAATATCGCGCGATTTTCACTCGCATCAGTTTTGGATGTGACAAAATCAGGCAGCAAAGGTGTCTTCAGACAGTCGAGGCCCGCTCATGCGTGATATACCACATGCACAGTGACTCCCTCTTTGTCTGTGCGTCCACACATTTCAATGATATCGCCGTTCACGTTCTCGTACGAGACACCCTTGCTTTCTGTTCTAACCTGTCTATAAAAGTCAGGACTTCAGCCACAGGAATCCCCTGAACGATCGAGCATCTTGCGACCGTCTAAGGTAATAAGATGGTCCCAAATTAAATTCTTCTTAAAGCAAAAATCATAAACTTTAGGTAACTGTGTACAAATTTTTAAATTGATAAAATTTTATTATTCTTCATGGAAAGACGGCATTTCCTATTGTCCTCCAACTCACCACATGTTCTCAGTCGAACCTTTTATTTCTTTCAAAGTGAAGGGGGGGGGGTGGGAAGGAAACTATGCTCTATGTAACCACAAATTCGTAGACATTTTTGTAGCATCAATTTTTAAAGCACCGCATGAAAAAGAGCTCTGTAGCCATTTAGCTATTGCTCCACAACGGTTGCATCGCTCTCGGATTACCCCTAGGATATTCGAAACCGCCAAAATATGCAGTGCCGTATGTAGGATTTGCTAGCCAACCGGAAGGGGGAGGGAGGGGGCATATGAGAAAAGCGGCAACTCTGCCACTCCATTGACCTAGATAGAATAATAATTTTGCCAAAAATATTTATAAATACAATTTAAATAATTCGTGTTTCCAACGTATATTTTCGTGGACACATACATGAACCTTTCTTTCGTGAATGCATATCGTATTGCAATGCCATACCAACCCCCTCCCCCTTCCACTCCACTACAATAATCTCCACGAAGCTCTATTCGCTACCAAACATAGCTTCTAAATTGCGCTCCTTCCCTAATCCATTCGTTTCGTGATCACTCCATGGTTCTTTTTGTTCTGATTGCGCTTTTATATCGTTGCTTGAGAGTGAGTCAGGGTCAATTACTCACAATGACGGCGTGATACCTTGAGAGGTGCCTGGCACCGCTACCTCTCAATAAAAGGTTTAGAGGTCGATCTTGGAGCCTAATCAGACATCCCACCTGATCAGCTAATTCTCACTGAACCTCCTCTCCTCTGTCTATCCACTGATGAAAATAGTCAAGACTTTCTCTTCTGCTGCCACACTGCTAAACAACTACCGGGATTACAATGCGAGATGCAAATACATACTCTATCACAATTGAATATCGCTTTTTCCAATTTCATGTAGAAATATGTCGGACTTCACTGGAGAAATTTTCTCTAAATTTTCTTCTCCATCGAAGAGCATTCAGAAACGGAAAAATCAGGCCGTTAGCAGAAATCGCATGAACGCCTGTCGCGCAGCGTCGCACAAGCTGCGCTGCGCGACAAGCCATTCGAGCTCTGTGCGGCATTGCAGGAAATCCCCGTTTGTCCATAGTTTCCATGACTATTTTATAGGTGTGAGCGTTCTTGCTAAACTATTTCAATTAATCAGATGTTCAACTATTGAAGAGGTACTTCCGCAAAGCTCAACTTCTCCTGAAAATCAATACCTCCTCTCCGAAACGGAACGCATAATGAACTGCCTTTACATGATCACCTAAGTATTATTTTATGCGGGGAAAAAGAAGTAATGAAAAATTGTGAGAGTCGTAAATTATGCAAGAAATCAGCTTTCAAAGGTGCATTAGCAAAAACGTTTCTTCTTGTGAACAGAATTATAGGTCGATCTCTTTTTCAGATTCATGTCAAAGAGCTGCAACGGTACCATGTTACTCCAAACATTTTAGCAGAAATGCCCACGCATAAAGGAAACAGTCGTGGGAACCAAAGGCCGAAGGGAAATTCCACCAAAACCCGACAGCAACAGCGCCCAGCTAGTCTGCCGCGTCGCATAGCTGGCGCGGTGCGTCAGGCCAGCGGAAGGGTGTAATCTTTACAGACGTCCCTTGTATGCATGTCTTTGAAGGAAGCGGCCCGCCTCATTCCGCCTGTTGGAAGCATATACATATCCTAGACCTTCTCGCCACGTTGACCTCGATTATGTACATCAACAGGCTCAAAAGCGACGAAAGCATCATTTTTAAAGGGTTCAAACTAGCTACATTTTTGGAGCCCGGAGGTGGATCGCTCCAAGCAGCAGCGTTCGCCAACGAGTCTCGGCGTGTTCAATCGATAAGATCAACGGCTTCACACGTCAACTCGGGTTGAAAAACTGTTATGGACCCCGTCCCGGAAATCGGGATTAAACACCTTTTTGAGACAAATTACCTACACCGCTGGATTCAGAGTGTCGAGGAGATGCAGAATCTGCGATTACCTCAACCACGAATGTGAGGTGGGCCTCTGCCTTTACAATTTACAACACACGTTTTATGCGCTTACACTGGAGAAAACGAGTCAAACGTGCACGAGCGGTCATTTACGAGTGCAAACACGTTGACTTTACAAGTGCGCTGCCAATTAGCAAGACCTTTGGCAAGCAGCTGCGATAACTTGCTGGAGGGATTACTTGGTAGCTCAAGTCAATAACTATATGCGCAAGTTTAATTATTATTTAACACGTTAACAGTTTAACACGTTATTTACTCTGATAAAACGTGTACACACACGCAGAACATGTATCACACATGTGAAAAACATGTATTGTACGGCTACAAGCTATTACGTTTTACGACCGTATTTTTTCGTTTTTTTTTTCTTTGATGCTTTAGAGTGAAGGACAATTTTCATCATTTAAACATGGAATTTCTACAGATGCTGTTGTTGGCTGGATTCCAATGTGTAAGAAATTCACCAAATAATTCAAGGCTAAGCAGGAACATATACCTGGAGTAAAAAGAGTAACGTCAAAAAGCAATAACGTAGGAAGCAGTAACAAGTAATACCTATGGAATATTCCGTGGTCTGCTCAAGTAGGCGTGACAGGAATGTGTGATATGTTTTTTTTTCAACTTTGCGAGGTATAATTTCATGTTTTCGAGAGGCAGGGTTAATACAAATCAAGAGGTTCAGTATGTCGTAGACACAGCAGGTGTTCAGATTCGTATCCTAAGTAACAAAAAGTTCTTTTCTAATTACCTAGGGTTGTTTTTGAGTACAGTAAAACCTGAAGTTCTTGAAACATATCGCAGCTCTTTTTGCCACATTACTTTTTGACTAAAGGTGAAATTAATCAAACTAAATTGGAGGTTGCTAAGTCTATTGACACCCAGTCATAAACTTCTGAAAGAAGAGAATCAGTAAACCGCTTATAGGTAGACTATCACCTGGTGAAGATGGTTATTGTATAGCTTATTTATTTTTCTCCAATTCGTTAAGATGAGCAATCCTTTTTGAACAGTACAGTAACCACGGTAATTGTTGGACAGAAAACGAAAAAAACGCGAATCCGCGTTTTTTTCGTTTTTTCTCAATAACTCAGTTCTTTTTGCTCCTTATCAGAATTTCTGCCCACCATTCGATTCGTGGAGACGAGATCTACAAGAAGAGCTCAACATCGTTTTCGAATTTTCACTAGAAAAAAGCCCACTTCACAAATTACCTGCGGGTACGAATCAGCGAGCGAGACTCCGCGATAATCGTATCCTAAGGATATGCGCTGTGTGGGATACATATTATGGGAGAAACGTATGGAAATACTTGTATATTCGAAATCTAGGGAATGAGCCGATCATTTTAGTACCCCACTCACTCCCATTCACCAACATTATTAAAACTTCTGTATTTCCAAAATTTTTGGGAAGTGCTGTTTTTCAGCAATCAGAACAGCACGCCGAGGCTAGCTGAAGAGGTTTCTTTTGGAAATTCTTCAAATAAGCCGTTTTCTTGAGGGGTTTCCAGAATGATAGACCACTAGAGTAAAAGAAACTTAAGTTTCTTGAGATCGAAAAATGCTCCCTTGCAAAAACATTCTCATCTGCTCATGTACCTCAAGATTCATGTGGACCACCGCGGACACAGGACGAAGTAGGGTATCTACCAACGAAAAATCTTGTGGTGCACTTCTTTTCCATTAGCTGCAGCTGGCGAATTTTTCAATTCACGCCGATTGTTGCCAAATCCGACGCGTTCAACTTTGGAAATTTTCCACATGTTGTTTATATTTCCATCGAATCCTGATTTTCGCAGCTTACAGAACCAGCCAACAAATTTCAAATACACCACTCTATTCGCTTCGAGGGGATCTTTCGAATGATGCCATTTTCGAAAAAATCCATAATGTTCAAATTTTCGCCCCCAAGCTCCGCCCTCCTTATGGCAGGCTATCTTCGCGGCCTAGGAATTCTCCGCTGGGCATACTATGCCAACGAGAGGCGCCCCTCTAATAATTCCGTGCCACGTGGACCTCCACTGCGTTTTGAATGAGAATTGAAGGAAATAACGCCAAAACGTACGTATGAACACAATTTGAAGGGAATGTTAGAAAAGAAATTATTATAACTGCATGCGATGAAGAACTAGAATGAATTCTAAAAATTCAATTCCACTGGCAGTGTTCCGAACGCTGCTTATTTTAGAAAAAAACACTGAAGGCAAATGTAACATAGTTGCTGAATTACACGTTAATATTTTAGACTCATTAATACCGCCCCTGTTCTGAAATAGCCGAATCTTTACACTTATTTATTATTTGAAATTTGTTGGCTGGTTCTGTAAGCTGCGAAAATCAGGATTCGATGGAAATATAAACAACATGTGGAAAATTTCCAAAGTTGGACGCGTCGGATTTGGCAACAATCGGCGTGAATTGAAAAATTCGCCAGCTGCAGCTAATGGAAAAGAAGTGCACCACAAGATTTTTCGTTGGTAGATACCCTACTTCGTCCTGTGTCCGCGGCGGTCCACATGAATCTTGAGGTACATGAGCAGATGAGAATGTTTTTGCAAGGGAGCATTTTTCGATCTCAAGAAACTTAAGTTTCTTTTACTCTAGTGGTCTATCATTCTAGAAACCCCTCAAGAAAACGGCTTATTTGAAGAATTTCCAAAAGAAGCCTCTTCAGCTAGACTCGGCGTGCTGTTCTGATTGCTGAAAAACAGCACTTCCCAAAAATTCTGGAAATACAGAAGTTTTAATAATGTTGGTGAATGGGTGTGAATGGGGTACTAAAATGATCGGCTCATTCCCTAGATTTCGAATATATAAGTATTTCCATACGTTTCTCCCATAATATGTATCCCACACAGCGCATATCCTTAGGATACGATTATCGCGGAGTCTCGCTCGCTGATTCATACCCGCAGGTAATTTGTGAAGTGGGCTTTTTTCTAGTGAAAATTCGAAAACGATGTTGAGCTCTTCTTGTAGATCTCGTCTCCACGAATCGAATGGTGGGCAGAAATTCTGATAAGGAGCAAAAAGAACTGAGTTATTGAGAAAAAACGAAAAAAACGCGGATTCGCGTTTTTTTCGTTTTCTGTCCAACAATTACCGTGGTTACTGTATATAGGCAGAATACAATAAAAAGTTGCTTGTTAGGACCAATCGCGATCGAAATGCACAAGTGAACAGGGTTATAAGACTGGAAAAACAATTACTATATTCAGTTACGGAGGTCTATTTTTTTATGTAGGTATGGAAATATGTCTGCTGCCGATTAAGATTATGTACATATAAGCACGTGAATTTTTATATTGGATTCCCATGGATATACCATGTGATAGATTATGATAATATTCCCACGCAACTCCATCTATGAATGAAAACACAAGCAAATTTACCTACGTGAGTTTTTCGATTCCAGGTAGCACCAATGAGCTTGGTAACGATTCACTCCTGGGGAAATTTCATAGGAATAACAATTCCCAAAGCGTCCCCATCACTTACCCAGCATCGGTTCCGTTTCTTCACGATTTTTCCCCATACTTGAGCGCTGACCGTGGCGTTTCGGACTCTAGAATAAACAGCGTTGAGTCGGTCGAGGACAGGGGAATGACAGTGTGGTGAAAGCCGCGAGTACAAATATACCACAATAGCGATGAGAATGACATGAGCACTAGTGGGCGGGGTTTATTGCGAACTATGCTCGCGGTAACACATAGAGAGCAACGGGGAATAAAAGTGAGTGTTGACGCGATGTTGAATAGTACTACTTATGCCCAAAGAAAACGAAGGTGTTGACATGTACGTCGATGTCTTAGCAAATACGGACACAGTGAATTAGTCCTATTTTTGCATGTGACTTTTTGTCACCGTTACATCTTGAATAAATGAACAATATATACTACAAAAATGTATAGTAAACTTATGCAACAAACTGCCACAACCGTAGGTGAGGGAAAACTGTGTGTAACCATTTGCATTCGGTATTTACTTAATAACGAGTGGACGTAATGAAAGATGAAAAAACAAATAGTTCCTAGGGTAAAGTAAGAAGTGTCAACAAAAAAGCAATGAAATAATAAAAATGTAGATTGTATGAATAATAAAGGTATAATACAATAGCATAAACCAATATATAAATGCACTGCCTAGAGCGCACCTCCTGACAAAGTCCGTACTCCTCATGAAAGTTCCTCATCCATTCACTTCGTAACAGAAAAGGAACTGAGCTACATCTGCGACCAGCAAATGAGTGCATTGTGCGGAGACCCCGCACTCCCGCCTCGGCTCCGCCCACAAGAACCCCAAAAGTAGATGTCAAAAACCGGGTTTTTTTTTCTGGCAGTACTGCACGAAATAACGTATACCGTTCTGATCAGGACCTACTGGAGATTCTTTAGTTACGAAAAACTTAAAAACGATTCTGAGATGATGCAGTGCCTTTAAATATTGTGCCTAATGACGCCATTTTTTCCTTTCTTTCGTAGTGCTCCCTAGTTTTCACGCATCGCTTCGTTGCTCGTAGATTGTTGGCGAAACATTGGAATCAACAAAGCCTTTGCAGGAAATCTTTCATACAAATCAAAATATAAAGCCAAAAATCAGCGAAAATAATGGAGAAGGAGCAATTTGCGGGCTGCTAGCTATGGCGTCACCACTTAAATTCGAAGATCGTTCTTAAAGGCAGGGGGCCATCTCATTCCGTTGTTGGAGTTAAAGAGGTATTCTAGACCTTCTGGTCATGTTGATCCCAGTAATGTATTAGGGTGAGTCATAAGTTTTAGGAATTTTTAAAATTAATTTGTTTCGAATCAAGAACTCACACATTTATTGGATGTAAGAACCATTATGATCGATGACTGTCTGCCAACGACGAGCGAGACTGCGGATGCCGTAGTCGAAGAAGGAGCGCTTCTTTGACTCAAAGAATGCGGACAACTCGAACTTCAGGTCGTCTTCGCTTCTGAGCTGTTTTCCCTTTAGCCAATGCTCGAGACTTCTGAACAAATGGTAGTCTGAGGGGGCTAGGTCGGGGCTATAGGCAGGTTGCGGGAGAACTTCCAATTGCAACTCCTCCAGTTTTTGTTGGGTCTTCTTTGCAAAGTGTGGGCGGCATTTGTCCCACAGAAGCAGGATCTCATCACGTTTTCTGCCGCAGTTTTCCGCATTGAAGACCATTTCTTCCAGTTCTTGGCAGACATAGTCGGCATCAATAGACTTCCCTTGTGGAGCCAACTTCCATAGGATAGGGCCATCGACGCACCAGAAAACGGTGAGCATACTCTTCTTCCCATGAATATTCTTGCGTTGGATGGGATTGGGCTTCTCGAAACGGTTTACCCACTGCACGGATTGGTCAGGGTTATCGTACAAGCACCACTTTTCATCACAGGTTATGATTCTGTGGAAGAAACTTCCTCTGCGATGTTTTTTCAGAAGGTCGCGGCAAATGGCCACTCTCCGCTTTTTGTCGGCTTTGGACAAAACGTGTGGTATTACGGAGGGCTTTTTAGGTACCAGATCCATTTTGCGCAGGAGTCGAAGTGCAGTTGACTGCGAACAGCCAACATGCATTGCGAGACTCCTGCTGTGCATCCGTGGGTTATCCAGCATCTGCTTTGCCGCCAACTTGGTGTCATAAATTGTTGGCCTCCCCGGTCGCATTTCATCTACCACCGAATGGTTTCCGGAGCGAAATCTCTTATACCAGTAGTAGACGTTGGAAGTTGATATTTGGTACCTCCCATCATTGGCTCTGATTTCCTTGCAAGCTTGGGCGGCAGTGAATCCTCTTTCGAAGTAGTGCAAAATGAGCACACGGACGTGTTGTCTTTCTTCCATTCTAGTGAGAAAATGACCGGAGGATCCAGGAAAATGATCATACCGCCAGCAAGTCTTGGCCACGTGGCACTTACTTGTCTGCGGGAAGCACCTTGTCTTGTCGTGTTTAAACAGCTACAGACTTTTGAAAAATTCCTAAAACTTATGACTCACCCTAATACATCAGCAGACTCAAAAGTGACAAAAGCCCCATTTTTGAAGCGGTCGAAATGGCTACATTTTTGGAGCCCGGAGGCGGATCGCTCCAAAAATCCGATTGCTGTGCTGGCTGACTGCCACGGCTGTAGCGGTGGCCAACGAGTCTTGGCGTGTTCAATCGATAAGTTCAACGGCTTCACACGTCAACTCGGATTAGCAATCTGTTACAGGCTCCGTCCAGGAAGACGGGTTTAAAGGCAGGGGTCCACCTCATTTTCGTGGTTCAGCTAACAGCAGATTCTGCATCTACTCGGCGCGGTATTTCCAACGGTATACATAAATTATCTCAGAATGGTCTACAAACCCGTCTTCCAGGACGGGGTCTGTAACAGTTTGCCAACCCGAGTTGACATGTGAAGCCGTTGATCTTATCGATTGGACACGCCAAGACTCGTTGACCGAAGCGGCAGCCGTGGCAGGCAGCCAGCACAGCTTGGAGCGATCCGCCTCCGGGCTCCAAATTTTTATCCAGTTCGAGCCTTTCAAAAATGGGGATTTCATCGCTTCTGTGCCTGTTGATGTACATCCCAGGGATCAACATGATGAGAAGGTCTAGGATATGTTGGTAAATCCAACAGGCAGAACGAGGTGGCCCTCTGCCTTTAAAGACTATTTTGAGACAATTTACCTATATCGCTGGATTCAGCGTGTGGAGGAGATGTAGAATCTGCCATTATCTCAACCACGAATATGAGGTGGACCTCTGTATTTAACAAAAAAAAAACAGCATGGCAAGGGATCGAGGAGGAGGAAAGTTGTGCTCAAGGTTATAGATCTTTGGTGGAGGACGTGATTAAACTTTATTGATAAAGCAATTACTCAATGGGGAATAATGAGAAAATGGGCTTACGGAATGCTCGTACCCACTAATCCGGAAATTATACATAGAGGCAGTTTGAAAGGAGGGAAAACAGAGGTTTCGTAGTACTGCAAGAACAATAGCTCAACTGTTTATTATCTCCAGACCTATGAGGTAGTCTTTTTTTTAACAACATGGCAAATACAATGCCAAAGAAAATCGTCGCAAATGAAACGGTATAGCTGCTTCATTACAAAAAAGCACAGTGAATTAGCAAGAGAGCAACGGTCTTATGCCATGGTTGTGTCATACGTTTTGTCGTCGACATTAGGCGCATTAGAGTGTTGCGCCATTTTCCCTGTAATGTGAAAAACTTGCGGGTTAATAAAAACGGAATTTTCTGTAGCGTAGCGGTTCTGGTTCAAGCTGTCAAGTTTCGGCTTGATGTTTTCACTTTTGACGTTCAACATGGACTAGCTTGTAACAGGAAGAGGCGTTTCGCACAGTTAATCTTTTGTAGAGCAGCTCCAAAAATCCTGGTCGAACGCTCCCAACCACTAGATTCTTTTCCAAGGATAAACCGGAGGAAAATTAAAGGCCTTGCCCCCTTAACAAGAAGTACCATTGTTTCTGGGAATTGCAACAGAAATTCGATCCCCTCGTAGAATTCTGAAATATTTCACATGTCACCTGCGCCCATGTGTAAAAGAATTTCAAAAGAAAAAAACATGAAGAAATTAAGGATCTGCAGCGGGATCGTACTATTTCTGGCGCTATGCCAGGTTCTATGACGTCAGCAGCAGACGACATATGCATACTTTGCTGACGCACAACAAGAAGTGCATAAGCAGACACTTACAGCTAACAGGTGGAGAGTGGCAAAATGGCAGTGGTGACCTAGATGAGATCAGCGCACATACCACCTTATATATTCACATTCCCAACCGAATAATCGAGTGGTGTTCTACCCGGTCCAGCGAAAAGCATGCCGAGCACATACGTAAATGAATAGGCTCTATGGAAGATTTCAAAGAAGATCGAGATAGGAACAACAAACCATTAAAGAAAAGCCGGAGAGGAGTTCGAAAAATACGTGGAAATCATATCCATCATTCAGATTATCGAGGGTCAATGTGTTAGCACCTCTCAAATTCACCAACTGTTAACAAAGAGGTCAACAAGTTCACCTTGGGTAGTCTCAATGGTGCATACAGGCTCTCAACAAGGATGGAAAGCAAGGCTCGGATATATGAGTAGAAGACATTTCAAGAAAAACTTGAATAATTCCCAGGATAACCAGTACCATAACTAATAGCATGAAAACAGAGCCGCTCGCTAGCTTTGAATGTGAGATGAATACTGGGCTGATGAGCTATGCCAACGTGTAATTATAAAAATGACACATTGCCATATACAATAGGACCATCTAGAAAAAAAGCAGAAAAATGACATTTTCCAAAAATTTACACTGAATAGAACACGCAAAGTGAAACTATTGGCAATGCAGCTCCCATAACGTGGCATCGATAGGGACTCGAAAGCTAATTGCGGGTGGTCAGTCAGCCGTCGACGATGTCGCTTCGTAATGACGGATAAGCGACACGAACGCACATATCTTATTAGACGTTTCGATAAACAATCGACGTGCATAGACGCAGCAAAAGCGACGACAGATGTCACCAGTGGGCGGGGCTTATTCGGACTGAGTGACCGCTAGCAATGCTGCTCTGGCGCGTTGATCTTTGATTGAATACGCCAAATGGTGCTCCATTTATAGAACGATGGATCATGACGGCTAAATTTTTGTTACAGACGGATCTCACTGAGAAATAATTGAGGCTAGTCCACACATATACTAGGGTGAAAACTGTGGATGCGCGCTGTTTTCTATCGCCTTAATGGACTCATCAATGAACACCAGCCCTGGAATATTTGGCGGTTTCTGACAGAGCACTTTATGGCGCGCATTTGAACACATGAATTGCTGAATAGATTCCCATCCCCGATTTTTAAGGAAATTCAAAAAGTGGTCTACTAAAATTACAGATTCTCCGCACGTGGTGCTACACTACTTCAAAAAAGGAAAGGCAAAAGCATATTTGTTTTGCGCTCGTCTTAAAAACGACTCCCTAAAACAACAGACGGTAACTGAACCAAAACTTAAATGTCGATGGAACTTCGATCGGCCTCATCTCCTATCCTAGGCTAAAGTCGTTTTTGTGTTCGCCGTGTAGCTTAGACTTAGCGCTATCAGACTGTCACTTGCTACTGTCCAAGAAAGGAAGAAAGAAAAGAAAAGAAAAAGAAAGAAAAAGAAAGAAGGAAAGAAAAAAAGTTCAAGAGCTGTGCTGAGGTCGGCAATTGGATGAGTCACTATTTCCTCTCATGGCGTAGCAACATCATCCAAGAAGGCCTTCGTTCTCTGGGCAAAACATGCAGAAGAGTCACTGATATCTACCACAGAGACATCTCGGACTGGGGTGTTGTATCATCATTTTCATTGCAATTTTTATTCAAACATGCAAACGCGCATTCATAATTTTACACTCTGGTATTCTCTCACATTCACCCGGTTTATATTGTTCAAATTATTAGGTTGTCCCACGAATAATGGCTTTCTTAGAACCGTTTTTTTCACGCATTCCAAGATGCGTAACTCTGCTCAAACGTGAGATTTCCCTTAGCAGTAAAAAAATGTTATGAACGGCATTATTTTTTGCAGATTTTTGCGCTACAGTGACACTTATGTAAAGAGGAAAGCCTAGATCACAGAAGTCAACGAAGTGCGAAAAGTCAATTTTCAGTACCCATTGATTCACATGAAATTTCTAGATGAAAAGTGGACTCACTGCATGTTTAAAACGATATTCTACTAGGCAAAGGTCAGGCTAACACAATATACAAGGAGAAATCCAAAGCCTCACTCAGCGAAATTTTTCTTGGTAATATGTGAACCTGTGTGAATTTGTCCACCCCACCAGGACATGCACTTCTTCGGCTCACCAAAACTGAGACATTTTCAACCAATCCTCAAAGCTCAAAATGGTAACAGGCGAGGCATTTAGTAAATTCTACCAGTGCCCTGGTCTAGCTACTGTCGAACACCTCGAGCAATATTTCATCTATTAGAGAAAGGTACTTTTTTCTGGGATGTCGAGGTTTGTTCGAATATATCCAGATCTACCTCAGCGATACAAATAAAACAGAATCCTATTTTATTGAGCAGCACCACTCATCACTAAAAGAGACTCTTTTTTTTCAAAAATTTTCGCAACGGTGTTTATTAGAGGGATTGAAGTAAATGGGGTCGCAAGTTAAGCACTGACCGGCAATGCTTTTGTTCACAATCCAGTTTGCTCATTTTTTGCAAAGTTTATCTGCCAAGAAGGCAGATCGACCAGTGATTCAGCTGCTCCCAACCTAGTTGCTAACAATTCTATGGACTGCTTCAGAATTCTCGTCCCGCCTCCAGAACCATGCCTTCGTATCTGAGAAATTTCATGACCATCACCTGGCCAAAACTGAAAACTTGTATCGTTCTGACAGTGCCTTTCTACTCACAGCTCATAAGTCCTTATAGCACGACTCCCTGGCCAAGCGCAGAGCTAACATCAAATCCGGCTTCCGTTCAGCTCGGGCAGAAAAATTGTCTAAAAATTGGGAGAGCACAAAAACCATGTTTTGCCTAATCGTACAATGTCCTCTGCAGAAACC
Organism: Ancylostoma caninum; assembly: GCA_037903475.1. NCBI lineage: Eukaryota > Metazoa > Nematoda > Chromadorea > Rhabditida > Ancylostomatidae > Ancylostoma > Ancylostoma caninum. Next base: position 802,399 of record JBAJFG010000248.1, read on the forward strand.
ATAAGAAAGAGTAATTGAGGAAGTCTTTCTAGGATCCAGACAGAACAGGCCTTGGTCTTTATAACAAATTAAAGTTTGTCTATCTGGTTTCTAAAATAATGGATTTATGAAGTTCTAAAGATTCATTACTAGGTTGCGTCCATTTAATACGGGACAACCTAATAGTTATAGGTGTTTTTACACAAACGTGATGTCGGAATGACAATATTTTGAATTAAAAGCACCGAAAGTTTCAGAATTTTTTTCTTCAAAATCGTTTCAAGAAGAATTTCAAAGTTATAATGTAATTTGGGTTCATTTCCACAGGATTTCTCACTTTCACCGGGATATAGCAACCCTTTATTGCTGTGACAATTGATCGCTGCATTGGTGTTCTTGGAATTATGGCTGTGACTTGTTGAACAATTTTGGCTTGTAAGCTACCTGAGCTGGTTTGTACAATTAATTTATTACCCTTTGCTGCAGGCTTATCTGTTCTTTTTGCATTTAAGAGTAGTAAGACGAATAGATAAATTCGACCTCTACAAACGTTTCTGCCTTTCCTCCTTTCTTCTTTCTGGTTCAATTCTCTATTGGTTCTATGGTAGAAACTGATGACAGTAAATAAACAAATAATTAGCTGAATAAGTATGTAAAGCTAGAGGTTGCTGTGTTAAAATAGTGTTCGGTTGGAACAAGTACGTATAGGGGTATCATAAAGTTTCCGGCCTAGAGTACTTCCAAAAGAACTACAGCGAGCAAATTTTGTTGTAGTAAAATACAGGTCCCTCGAACACTAATACACTTTTCATGGCTCGATTTGAATTTTTTAAAACCGTTCAAGGAGCTGCTTTTCTCATTTGACTCAGAGTATCTTTCAACAGCCGACTTTTTGACGTTTTCGACATCCAGTCCCATCGTGCGAAGATGCTGTTTCAAATTTCCAGACAGAAAATAGTTGCTGAGTGCAAGGTCCAAACTATAGGACATGTGATTCAGTAATTCGAATCCACGTTCTCGTGTGGCAGCAAGCGCAACTCTTAATCTGTGGACGGGTGCGCTGTCGAAAAGCATGTGGAACCCACCATGGTTAGGCTAGAAAAAGGGCCATTATTATTGAACGAGTCAGCTTAAGAGCATGGAACTTAGCATGGTGAATTTGAAGATTTTAGGCCACATGATCGCACTCAAAGTTTTGAGAAAAAAGGGATGGAACAGGTTGAGGCCGAAAACTTTTTGATACCCCTATATACAATTGACTGTTAGCACTAGATAACCGACTGTTAGCATCAGAGGTGGTAATACCTGCTAAATTTTTGGAAGCCGACAGCACATGTAGAGGAGATGCGATGCCTGGAGTCAACGAATCGGCGAGCATTTTTGGATAAATTTCAAACAGACTGACGAACCCTTGAATACTGACTAAGGCTTCATGGGACGCAAAGACAAGCAAAAGTGACAGCAAATACGTATAAAACGGCTCGAGAGGTGGTGGGCTATGAATAGAGGACGTCAGCTTACAGCTTCAGCTTTCTCCACAGTGTAAACGAGGCAAGTAAACTCAGTTTCACTTAAAAATTTCCAAGCTCTGCCCACGCAAATACCGACACACCTCGTAACAATGTGTCAATTATCAGATCAGGCAGAATATAGATCTTTGTTATATGTTAATTGCTTCGCTTAATTGCTTCGCAACTGCTGCAATTTAACACCTTCGCCACAATGTGCTCAACCGGTTGACACGCATGGTGCGACTGTGGGACCGCGTGCTCAACCGGGTGAGCATGCTCTTTTCAGAGTTATATTTCTGTGAAGCAGCCATTATTAGCAAACTTTGTGTTACACTACCAAATATTCAAGCTTTCTACAGATGCACTGGACAGAGCAGATCTTCACTCAAACTTTTTTAATATTGGTTTAACTTTGGTTGAAACATACACCAAAGAGAACGATACATATGAAAAAGAAATACAATCAGTATCAAAAGACGCGCCATTGCGCCTTCTTGGTTTTTTCTCATGGTCACCAACGATGATGCACGTATTTTCAGGAGGAGAATCAGGTAATAGCAATCATAGAGGCAGCTGAGCTCCAGAAAGCACAAAAAGACTAAATCCGGAGTGAGGAGTTGGAGGAGGGGAGGGGTGGTCCTATGTTTGTGAAGCACACTGCACTGAATTTATACGACTGAGCAGTTCCGTGCGAGGGTTCTACTTAGTCTTGCCTGTACTCCAGTGCTACATAAAAGAAGTGCACGGTATTGAATGACGTTTACTATGTCTTTTTGAATTTACTTTGTATTGATTCACCTTATAAAAACAGTAGTTTGACAGAGCAGCAGACACTAATGCGGCCGCCATCGAGATAGATTAATGGGTTTAAGAAGTTTTGTAGTGCCCATCAATCAAAGATCAATTAAAGATGTTTTTGTTCGAGCGGTCTCGCAGCTCATTCACTTGGCCCTGAAAGCAGCTGAATAAACGAAACTAGCATCTCCGGAAATATGCGGTGGAAAAATCAGTTTGTCTATTCATGGCATAGGTCGAGTTCGTTTGAACCATTAAGGTGAAAGTAGTGGATCATATTACGACTCGGAATCATTCGAACAAGTTGAAGGTGGCTGTAAACTATGCTTCTAAAAATAAACAGCAGTGCATGTGCTGTGTTTAGGCGAAAGTCTGGTATCAGAACCTTTTGATGGTCTGTACTTATAGCTGCCAACATGTGGCGGCAATCTTGCAACATACATATGCCGTGAGATAACGTCGAACTTCTTGTCCCAGTACATGTGCTCCCAACAAGCCCGTGGCATAGTTGGCAGACCATGGACATTCTTGTAATAGCGGCACTAAGCTCGCGACAGTGGTAATCAAAAGCAGCTGAAGGGCTGGATCTCGACCGTCACGATGGCAGCCTTGTTATCAACATCATTTGAAGCTTCCTTAGGAACTGCTGATTAAAGCGTGTTTGACCCGGGGTCGCCAAAGGAGCTGCACTTCTGGTCTACTATTCAAGCCCCGAAACCGGTCAGTGTAAAAAACTTGGGGGCTCAGGAATGTTGTGCTTTCACCTCTCCAGCTTATATGCAATAACCTTTCGAGTAATCCAGTGGTATCTAATTTAGACTGCCTTGTTCTCCGCTCTTCATTTATTAGTGTTAGCACCACCCTATTCATAAGTCCACGGCATCACTCCCTACCAATTCGGACGCTATCGCTACGAATGAAGTATTTTTCAACGTAGGATGTCTTACTGACACAGTAAGGCTAAGTTGAGGATTCATCTGACAGAGGATAGAAAAATACGTAGCAGCTCGTAGATAATTGCAGCTGCACTAGAAAGAAGGCAAATATATAGTTTATGTCTCACTGAGAACAGGAGCTCATTAATACTGGGATCCAGAAATTGCAGGATACAGAAATGCGGCCAAATAATAGGCGACAAAAACCGGTTGAAGACCTGCTATTGTAGGACAACAACAAAAAACGCTTACAAAAAGAGACATTGAAGGTGAGAACAGGGTTTTCTTGCATACTCCATTGACCTTAGCATTCTTGCGAGATTCTAGAAAAAAAAGAAGAAAAAAGTGGAATGTCTCAGGAGGCAAAGGCTGGCTTATCATCCAGAACTAGGACCGAACGGGTCAGCGAGAACTGTGTACAGAAGCAAATGGTGGAGCAGGTGTTCAGTATTGAATGTCAACCGCGTCGGGTCATCCACAGGTCGTGGACTCCAACTCAACCTCACGTGGACGAGTTTTTTTGCCACATGCACGGTACCGAACAATATTTTTCTCCGAGCTCACTTCGTGTATGAAAGAGGAATCAATGTGAGCATTGTCCACACTTGAATAGCTTTGAAAGGTGGCGCTAACAAGATTTGCAACGAGAAACAGCGACAAAAGAGGAGACGCAGAGGCTTTACAACCGAGGAAATGGAGTATGCGTTTGGTCTGTGAGTGACCTTCACTGCGCTGAACGGGATAAACGCTGTTAATCCAGTGCAAAAACTCAGGGCTTAATTTAGTCACCACACAAGTGAGCGTAGTGCACTATAAACACGAGAAAATCCATATGAGAAGAGAATAGTGGAGAATAGAATCAACACATCCATATCTGTAAACCTAAGGGGAACTAGTCCTGACTGTGGAAGTCGGAAAAGCGAATACAAAGCGCCTTAAAGATATAAAAGGTTGAAGGAAGGAGTATTGACGAAGGCATATTCAAGATATCCGTAAGATTAGAACCATCCCTTCAACTCGTTTTTCCTCTGGAAAGCGCGCATCCTCCTACAGTGGTCATCCGAAATGGGGAGGTTGCACTTACCCTTTTTTAATGCACTTTTTTATGATCATTTCCCCAAGTACTCATTTTAGCGTATTGAGGAATAATTTGCATGAGTCAGAATCAGCATAAACATAGCGGCAAAATGATTAGTATTAGTACAGTGACTGAAAAAGGTACAATCAGTGACAGTCAGCAATAGGTTGTGTTCGTAATGTAATTAACACAAGATATGTAGGAGTAACTCTTCCATGTTAACTGAGACATAGATACTAGTAATACGTAGATTCCTTTAGATAGTTACATATCTTCCTGTTACTTATATTTTTTGACGAATATGATAAGATAAATTTTCAGGAAATCTCAGAATATTTGAGGCAGCATAGTGTGCAGAAAGGTAGGCCGTAAAGTACTTTCTGCTGTAGAAAGTGCTATCTTTACTGATCCTCTTTTAATGGGCCTGTGCGGAAAAATTCTGAGCAATCAATGTGTACGTAAATCTCTTTACCCTTTTTATGTGAAAAAATACATCCCGTTACAACACAGTGCTGCCCACTAGATGTCCAAATCGCTCCGTGGTGTTACTGTCGATTATCGACCGATTCGCTAATAAACTCATCATAATTTTCACAATTACTTAAACTGGAGAAACTCCACGAAGTAGCAGTGTGGAGCTTGCTCAATTCTGCTCCCATATGTTTCTAGTGTTTTCGCTTTTCTATAGAAATGACCAGCTTTGAATTTAAGGCAAAGCTCACTGTGCATGTTTCCAATTGAAGTAATTACGATCAAGTTACTCCTGCTGATTCAGTCCACCAGACTTTGTCGATCGTATAACGATCATTTGGGGAGAGATCCGTAAGTCGAATGTTACACCGGCACTGAATAGGCAGATCTCGTAGAAATGGATCGAATCACTTCACTTCAGCTGGACAATTATGAGCAATTTATGGCAACACGACGTTAAGCGACGACTAAGCCAAAAAGCGGCTGTCATTTTCAACATCTATTGGGAAGTATTGTAGTAGCCATTTGAGGAAATTTTATACTACCTTCTCGTGGTTCTATATTTTCACAATTACTTTTCCAAATTTTATCCACAGTGATTGGGGAATCACACTGATTGATTAGAACTAACTTTTTCATAACTCTAATCTTGTGAATCCGGTCACCTGTGTTATTCTTGTAGATCAGGTCATCTGGATCCCTTGTTTTGAAGAGAAACCCCACTTTCTCTTGTTATTCGCGCTCATTGCTTGCAAGCGCAAATGAACTGATGACATACAGAGAGAACTAATCACAAATTAACAGCATGAGTTATATTCGGATGACTCTTATTAAGCTATTATTCATTAAAATTCAATTCTGAAGTTAAATAATGAGTATTGGATTCAGAAGCAGAAAATCACCATGATTCAAGTTGACTGGAACTTTCTGAATGCTTCCAAAAAGAGAAAAAAGCGTTCCTAAGTTCTTTGATGCAGAGGTGTAGATCGAACTAAAATAAAGGTTTCACATAGCGGCAAAGGTTTTTTGAACAATTTCTGAGCCAACACTGCATCATTTCTGCATGGGTGCTCGAAACCTGTGGATATTTTTAGAAGCGATGGCTAGTAAAGAAATGCGTGTATTCGGACAAACTGTCGGAAAGATCGCAGCAGAAAAAAAGCGCGATCCTGCGGTTAAGATGCGAGAGACGCAGAGGTAAAAAGATTCGAAAGGGGCTCACTAGAATGGATCTTTGTAGGGGATGGCTCAGAAGAACCGCAGCAAAGGTGTAAGCACATACAAGTGCAATATGAACAGATAGAAGTTGAAATATATAAAAAAGATCACATAAAAACGAATTCCAGCAGGACGCTGGTATTTCGAGGGTGAAAATGGAAGTTAATGTGACTGCGGTAACTTGTCCAAGCAAAACGAAGCGAACAGATGTAGTAAGAATGGAAAACAAGTCCAATCACCCGATGAATGCGCTAACAAATTGAGTGCCAGTCTATTGTGCAATTGGGAAAATGAGTGTAACGCCATAGAGAGAAACTACCGTTAATTGCACAAGAGTTGTCTGATTGGGTTTGCTTGCACAAGTGAAGCTAAACGGACGTTCCTTAAAAACGTTCAGCAGGGGCTAGATCTAATAAAAAAAATTCATCAAAATTAGGAGGAAGCGACCTAGAATGACGTTTGACCAAATTTTTGGTGCGTAATTTTACGGACTGAGCCTGTTCTTTGGAAAGCGTGTAGGCAAAAAAAAAAAGCCGATTGAGGAATGCACTGTCTGCAGCTAACGAGCCTGGTACGGACGGTAATTTTCTCGCAGAGGCCGTGGGAACTAATCAGCATCGTGGAGGTATAAAAAGCGACTGAGGCAATCTCTTGGCGGAACTGACGTCATCGTTAGAGCCCCTGTGGAAAAACAAGGAGGAGCAGTAAGCTCCAGGATGATGTCATCCTGCGAAATCCATGAAATTTTAAGGAAAAACCTGTTGCAGCGCAGCGAGTGACGCAGCGGTGTGCAAGATAAGGAGAGTTGAGCCTGCTAGTGATAACAACGTCAACAACGACCAAAGGGGTCACAATATCCGCTTGCAAAAGTTCGAAATCAGGATTTTGCCACAGCCTCCCGCAAAATTTCTTATTCGCAATAAAGCACATAAAGAAGTAGGATGGTACTGTAACAGTACATCTAGTTTTCTTAGTTGTGTCCGTAAACCGGTACGTATCACTGATGATGCTTTAGCATTTCGTTCACTACGTGTATGCTTCACAAATAAACACATGAATAAATAAATAAATAAATAAATAAATAAATAAGCAAGTAAGCAAGTAAATAAAGAGAGCCAATTTGTGCCTAATCAACATTTCAATTTTTAACACCATCCTTCTCACTGATTATGCTTTTATACATATTTGCATTTTTTCAATTATGCCTTTTCCTTCCTCCTGCGCTAGTATGACCTGTTAGATCTGGGATGGCGTGTATCCTCACCGCTCTACAATACCAACGGTGTCGCCTGATGAAACTGCGCGATGTCTGCAAAGCTGGAAATGTGAAGATAATGGTGGAAATCGACGAAATTGTGATCATAGTTCTCAGAAAATCTTGAAATAATCGTAGGTACCTTTATGTCCTAATCATTTCCTGAGTTCGAAAAATGGGTTTTTAGTACACTGTAACAACTTGTTCACAAAAATGAGGAACTAGCGGGGTCCATTTTCAGAAAAATACCTTAGGATACAATAAGGAGAGACTCCACGCAGCTCTCGTAATTGTATCCTTAGGTGGTTTTGTTGGATGATCAACAAAAATTTTCAAATTTTCGAATTTTGAGAAAAAAACAATTCATGCTACCTAATATACCAGGTCGTCCTGATTCCGAATATCTGCTCCATTTTGAAAATGGTCGAGATTGAAGGGAGTTATCGAGAAGCGACGAAAAACAAAAACGCGAGATCGCAGACATCGCGCATTTTCATCAAGCGACACCGTTGGTATTGTATATCGTTATCTCTAGTAAGCCGGACACGCCACTGATAGCTAGAGGTGGTGGTTGGCTATAATATGGCTATGATACGCAGACAATGATAACGATATGAACGAAGGGTGAGCGGTGTGCAAGCACGTCACCGTAAATCGGAACACTATACGTCAAGTTGTAAATAAAAAATATCCCAAATAAGATGAAAGATGACAGGGCAACAGTGCTCAGTGCGTAGAATGTAGCTCCAAAAGCTGATCCTCAAGAAGGTGAATTTTCTCGGACGAAAACATTTCTTGAATTGCAGCTGCACTCTGCCAGAACACAGGCATCTGTGGTCGCCATTTATGAAAGTGCTCGCTAAAATTGTGATCTACATGTCAATCTGAATTCTGAAGTGGACGAATATCCCAGGCGAGAATAGGTATGCTCTGTCCGAGCGAATCAACTCAATCGGTAGTGAAAAGCAATAACGATAGCAAGATGCGTCACATTTTTTTTAGAGAAGCTTCATCCTTCTGGATGAGCGGAAAGCTCAGGTTCTTCCCGGAAACGTCCATGAATCTCGCCAATAGAAAAGAAGGAAAAGAAGGAATTGAGATAATGCATAAATTACACCATGAGTGAAAGCAGCACCTCATTCGATCTTCCATTCAACCTACGTAATATCTGATAACTGTGCAGCACGAACGCAGCCCGAATGGCGTCATAGTTTGAGTAGAAACCCTAACAGCAACTGTTCGCGACTGCTGCCATCTTTCCCTGGACTGCTGCTCAAGCTTTCTTCCCTTGCAATTGAGGGAAGGACAGCAGCAAGTGCGAACAGTTGCAGCTAGAGTTTCTACTCGAATCAGTTCGCCGTCCGGGCAGCGTTCATGCTGAGCAGTTATCAGAGTAAGGAAGTTTCTACGGAAATCTTCTAGGATTTCCTTTTCTTTTTCTCTTTGGTTGAGGTGTGGCCTTTATAAAGTGGCGCTATTTCTAGTTCCACAATATACGTTTCATTTCCGGGCTCACGAGTGTTAAAAAAAACGTGCGGAGCTCGGGAGATCACAGCTTCATGGATTCACAGCAAAAGCTAGGAGGGGGAGGGGGGAGGGAGTGGTAACACTTTCTTGGGGGAAGCAGAGGTGGAACAACATCAGCAAAAACAAGAAAAAAAAACGTCGCGAAATCACCAAGCAAAAGAGCGAAAGAGATATTGGCGATTCAGAAACATCCAACTTAGTTTGTCAAGGCTCCCAGGGATCTAACACCGAAGCTCCATTATCAGTTGTTTCGTGCACGTGGCTAAACCCGAGAAAATGTCTGCGTGTATCGGTAGGCTTATCAAAGGCATTGTGAAAAGTAAACAGTAAAATTAAGGGCGAACCCTGAAAACGTCAAATAGAAGTACAGGACAACCACTGAACTACGGAAGAGACGATAGCCTTCGTGGCTACCTTTGGAGACACGAAACCATATAATCTTCCGTTACGATGTGTGGCAAAATGGGTCAGGCAGCCTGCCGCGCTCTCGTACAACCTACCGGACCGAAAAGTCATTACTTCTATAGCTCCATCGACCAGTTCTCACTCTAATACTTTTCCAGACAAAACACTACAAGTATGCACCATTCACTCTTTCAACCTCCAAATTACCAGTTTATTTTGTGAAGCTTCATTGAACAAGACCAAAACGAAAATGAAGAATTTTAGCACAGATTTAACTATGCGTCGACAACGTAGTGCGATTTGTCAACCGTAAAGGTCATTGCTGTAAACCTCGCCGGAATTGGCGAGAATCATTGCTAGAACTGGTTTTTGCAAAGGTGACAAATGAACAAAGAGAAGAAAACAGAGAAGAAGAGAAAAAATGCTCTGAACAAGTGGAAAATTGCTTGGAAAAACGGAAATATAGGCACAGACCCCTAAAATGCTTTTGATAAAGTTTCTTCACGGCAACTTTATGTGGCAGAATGGTCCGAAATGCGAATTCCCCAGGTTATGAGCTACTTAAACATAGGAACCGGAACCACTCTTATACCAAAATGCGAAATCTGTCGAAACGTAAGGGTGGAGCGAATTTCACACCATTAACCTGGAGTAACTGGGAATTTTTTCGGTTTAAAAAACGTCTAGGTTTAAAGGCAGCACTCACGGAAATTCTTGGGTTGAAGATTTCGCGTTATGTCGGGGTTTTTACGGACGATGAACTCATCGAAAACGATGAAGTAGCGTGAAACACAGAAAATGCGGTATTTCCTGTGTGTTCACAGCGCGGACGAGTGTTCCGCGATGGGTCCCGCCACGAAACCCTGCAAATGGTACGAATTCTATAGACCAGGCTCCGCTAAACCACATGCGCACACCCTGTCAAAGGCGTTAGCTGGTGCGACTTTTTGTCCACAGCGGCAGATGTGTCTACGGCAGTATATTCGCAGGTAGGCGGCCTTGCACCTTACATAGGTCAATTATTCTGATCTGGAGAGACGTCCTTAGTTTTTCGTCTTCGAGATCAGAACATTCCATCAACACATTCAAAAGGTTAGTTTTTGGCCACGCAGAATAGCCAGTGTACGGAAATCAACCGTTTAATTTTTTCCCACTTTGTTGAGGAGACTTTTGATCTGATAGGTAGCATTTCGTATCTCCCATTTCAGTCTTTGAAGAACGCGATTTGCCGAAAACTTGTTAGCCAATAACCCAACCACCAACCTCTTGTGTAAATTACCAAGAAATCAGGGCAATTTAAGGAGAGTTCTGTTATCATATACACGGTATTTTTGGTTATAGGCCAATTATCAGCTAATTTTGTAGCGCTGCTTCGGTTCTCTCCGGCAATACATCCCTATACATAGCCGTTCCAGCCGTCTGGCTAACGCCGGACTTCAATACTTCTATAGAGAGAGGGTGGGCCAAAATTATTAATGTTGCCCGAGCGCAGTGAGCTTGCTCAAGTACTGGCAAGGTTCGAGGTCCTTTCCAGATTTCTCAAATTCCTCTGTGACCCAAATCTTCTACTCTCTGCTCATTTCATTTCTCTGTCGTTTTCAACCATTATCCAATTATAGATCCATCGTTCTGTCACTAGTGCTTAGAACCACAAAAACGTCTAGACGTCTAGTTGTAGCCCTTCAAAAATGTGCGAGAGCTTTATCAAAAGAGTGGTACAATGTGTTAAAACCCTGGTAACAGGTGGCATTGGTTTCATCTACGGAGAATACCGTCTTCAAAAATTTGTGGGTGTGGCCGACGCATGCCAATGAGCCGTTCTCATCAAATCTCTCATGAAACAAACAGTCGGTGGCCTACCAACTCCCTCAGCGTCCGCTCACTGGATCACTATGTCAGGGTTATTCCCAGATCAAATGCATGCTTGGAACCACATATTGGCGTTGGTACACCTAAGGAGCTTTTCACAAAAACCGGGAACGATGGTGACTACTATAATACTCACATACGTCCCCAGACAACACCTACCTGGTAAGTCTGAAGGCCCTATACCAACACTGATAGAGTAACATTTGGAATCAAAAGAAGATTATTGTCGCTGTGAAAGTTCCTAACATTTCCTTTCAGAGACATCCCCGATATCATAGCTTCTTTGTTCAGGAAGTTGAATTTACTTGGTAATCATAGTTTTGGCCCACTCTGTAGATGCTTTGTTCACAAACTTCACACGGAATGCAAACAAGAATCTGACGCCCTTTCGAGGGCACACGATTCCATAGGCTCCCACATAACACGGATATTCTCTAGAAAAGCCGTCGAATCCGTCAGCAATAGCCTTCTATCTCGGCAAAGTTTATCTTGCTGTTGTGGCATTTTAAGTGATAAGGATCTATGTAGTAGTGCACAGGGTGACCCAAAACGTCTTTGGGCAATTCTGTTGCGAAACTCTGCATAGCGATGAAGGTTTAACAAGCTTTAGAAGATAGTAAATTATGTGGTAAGAAAAAATTGCGAGAGAGATCCCAGAAGTCCCACTCTTGGAGGTACTATAGGTAGGAGCGGAAGTGCCTCACATGGCAGAGTTTTGCTCGTGAAAATCGAAGCCGTTTCCAACCGGGTTCTTCCTAGTGGGGTCTTCATAGCTGGTGTCAGTATCCATGTGCAAGTACCACTGGGGCGTCAACTCTCTGAACCCCATAGTGCATTCTGGGGATTTGAAATTGAACCACCATGAGGCCAACAACTTAGGCGAAAGATGTGCACTTCTACGAGCGAGACGATTTCGGTGAGTGCAATGAAAATCCTTAGTGCATAAGCGTATGTCGCCTGGTACATTGTTAGCTTTTCTCTGAAAAGTACTCTGTTTCCACGATACAACTTGGGAATGGCGCGCAAAGGGCACGGTGAGCCAACTAAGTGGTTCAGAAAACTTTGGTTTTTGCCTCTCTCTAGGGTAGGTATCATGGGGCGGCTCAACGGAATGCATTTGGAACAACCTAGTGAATGTCTACGAATCAATTCAAAAATCAAAAGCTGTTCAGAAAGGGTGTGAGCATAAACCGGCATGAGCACCGTTCAAAGACCTTTGGGTCACCCTGAATATAAACGGAAACAATGGGGAAGTCGAATGGAGTGGAGAGAAAATACGAATGGAATATGCGCACTCAGAAATCATGTGCTCATATTGGGTTAGGCAATACTTTCGTGCTGTTTTCCGTGAGCATCAAAACCACTGTTCCTCCGAAGCAACACCGATGACAGCAGGTTATTTATATGTATAGCCCCTTTCCTCCCCTACATACTTCTCTTGCCCAGATGCAGAGCAGCTCCTACATTCTAACCGAGTGAAGAGTCACATTCCATTTCATTTCATTTCTTTATTTGTCAACAACTCAATGGGAAAAAGTATAACAGGCAGGACAAGTTGAACTGCTATTGACATATATAGAGGTAGGTTGTTCCCTCTTTGCATCAACCCTGTGAAATTTGGCCAGCGAGCCCACGGGCAAAGACTAGCTGGTGTTACCCCAGAAACACGTTCGTTAGCTTTTCAAAGAAGGGGACAACCGGAAAACTGAATGACACATTTTGGGCAGGACCTCATGGGCAGGTTGTATCTTGCAGAGAGGAATCAAGGAAAATTACAATAACTACAGTGCGTTTCATAAATATGTAGGCACCCCAAAATTTTAAGTTGACCTATATTGCACTGATTTTTGGAACCCAACACCACACCTGGTGGAATTGGCATGTCAGAAAAGCCCTTAACTCTAATCTTGATATCACCACCTCTAAAGCCTGGTTCACTGGCTCGAATCTTCGCTATCAGCTCGATATCAGACCGTTTCATAAATATGTAGGCAGTAAGAACAACCTTAAATTATTCGAGGTTGAGCTCACTCCAAATTACAAAAACGAGGGTATGTGTAGAAAAATATCATCAATATTATGGTGCGAGCCCAATTTTCCTGTCTGCGGAGATGGGCTCGACCTAAATCCCTCCACTCATCTGGCTTGCCAAATCACGCTGTAGCCAGCGGCTTCGGCGTTCTTTCCAAGATGCATCGACCGGTTTTTGAGCAGATTTACAATAGACGACTTAAATAGGTCTCCTCACATCCCCATATGCTGTGCAGTCAGGATTGGAAGCGAATTTTCCAATTGACATCAAGTTTAACTCTCACAATGCATGAGATATCCTCCCAATTAGGCACATTCCGAATCAAAAAAGGGGCATTCTCGTCTCAAATTAGTGGAATGACAAAGGTTCTGAGCTTGTTATACTGTTCCAAACAATCCCTCGATAGCTGCATTATAGCGAGCTGCTCGAGAGAACAGTAAGTTTGGAGATGAGACTTGGCTGAATTTGAATATTCACGAGAAGACACGAGGTGGCCCTTTTTCACTGCATATTTAGTAATTTCAGTTCGAATTGACCAATAATGATATTTTTGCACAAAAGATGCAAAATATAGACGGCTTGCACTATGTAAGCAGTTACCAAAGCTAGTTCTGAAGAGGAGCACTCTTATGTTGCCACCGAAACTTTGGCCGGAGAGGTTCGGTGATGTGTACCGGAGTTTCTCAGCCTGGAAGGCTGCAGGTGACTCTCAATTTCTGACGCATGGATACACAAGAATACCGGCATGTATTCGCCCTGGACGTTTTGCTGTTTTTGAATGGTGAAAAGTTCCAAAATTACATTCCTCGGCAGGACTACGTCACTGTGCATGAGTCGTGCTCTACAAACGCTGGCCAAATTAACGCAAAATTCGCTTGCTTTACTGGCCAGAGTGCAGGCTGAACCTTAGCCGAACTAAAAACGTGTGTAGAACACTAGCGCAACGTTTATACGCTAGTGCGCTGCAGTACAACCTTGACTCAGAGTTGGAGGCAGCTGCAACGCTGCGTGAGATGTGGAAGCATCGAAAACCTTGTGGACGATATGCAAAAAATAGTTTTTGAGCTAATGTATAATGGAGAAGTTCTTAGAAGCTCTTGGAACATAGCTATTCCAAAGAAACTTTTGGTTTCTTCCACTGCCTACATATTTATGAAACGGTCTGATATCGATTTCCATGTTCGACTGTCCTTGAATCTTGGCATATTGTTTGTGCTTTCGGAATACAGTAGGATTCTTTTGAGCTGTTAGCCAAGATGGTTATCGATCTTTATTGAGGCTAACGTTTCGGCGATGTCGCCTTCGTCAGAGCCTGGAAAGTCAAAGACATAAGTGATTTACCCTCTCAAACGCCTCATCCCTCTACAGGACATCCTTCATCCAGCCGTACACTCAAAAACAGTACAATGATCACAGATAAGGTAGAGCTCACCTTAGTTGCGGACACGGTGGTAGAATAGCGGACCACTAGTACCAAACCTGTGCTCCTAAGGATTTATAAGGTGCCTTAACAACCCGCCCACGTAGATCAAAACCCGCAGAGGTTTTGATACAGAGCGAGCTCGTTTGTGATGGCGATGCACTCATCTTTTCTATTCATTTTTGGGCTTTTGGCCGTGATCCAAAACGCTTCTAAAGTCCTGCGTGCTATGATTTCGGGCTCACGTGACAAGATCGTGACTCCAATCTGGATTTCAGCGTTTTCATGGCACAGCCTGCGATGAATACCCAAAGGAGTGGACGATTTTGATTTGCAAAGTCCATCCAGATGTTCCTTTATCCTAATGCAAAGCGGCCGCCCCGTTTCCCCTATGTATTCGTCCCCGCACGCCTGGCAAGTGATGAGATAAATTGTCCCAGAGATCATACAGTCACCATCCCTACTATGCGGACAAATAACGCATCCAGGGGTTGTGCAGAAGCGATCATACGCCCGATTGCGAACTAAGTGCCGCTTGAGGTTAGGTGGCGGAATGTCCACCACTCTCACATCATCTTGCAAGCCCGCCTGACGTAGGCTCCTCCGTACCGCGTTACTCACTTCATCCGAGATGAAGGGTAGGCAGAAGGGAATCTTTTCGGAATCATCCGTCAGACGGGATCTACGATGGGCGAGACGGGGGGAGCATTCCCTTACAGGGTAACCATTGGATCTAGCAATTACGTGTGCCGTGTTTACCGACTCGCTGCGTTCCTGAGCACTGGATGTTAACCTTGTGGCAGTGCGATACATGTTCCCTATGACTGACCGTTTAACCTTGATGGGGTGTGCAGATAGATAGTGGATTAAGATGTTCTTACTGCTAGGCTTACGATACCATCTAGTTCTATACTCCCCATGGGCCAGGTATACCTGAACGTTCAGGAAGGCCAGCCAGTTGTCCCTGGGTTTCTCCCTGGTGAATTTAATTTGAGGGAACTGCTCGTTCAGGAGGTTAAAACAAGTGTCCATCTCTGTCTGAGTCGGACATACAATGCAACAGTCATCTATGTAGCGGCAGTACAACAGAGGTTTGCGTTGTAGCAGGGGTTTCTCCATCTTAGACATGAAAACTATAGCCAAGGTAGGTGCCAACCTTTGCCCCATAGCGAGTCCTCTAATCTGTTTGTAGTACTGTCCAGCCCAACGGAAAATGGAGCAACTTAAGCGCTCTGCTAGTAGCGTCATAATCTGCCCAATATTAAACCCATACAAGCTTAGGGAGTCTTGATATTCCGTGAGCAGCTCGAAGATAGCCTGCAGCGCGGCATCATTTGGAACGTTAGTGTACAGAGAAGTCACATCGAACGACTCTATGACACACTCTCGCCCGAAACGTGCGCTGCGTAACTGCTCAAGGAACATGTTGGTATTTGAGAGGTGAGCCGGAACATGCTTTAGTAGTTGGACGATAATTGTGTTCAACAACCACGAAATCCTATCCGTAGGGCCACCTATCCCACTGATTATGGGTCTAACCTTGTACTCCTTTGGGTCGCCGGAAGCAAGACCACAATTAGGAGGTTTGTGAGTTTTTATGAGCGTGTAAAGGACGTGCCATGAAAACGCTGAAATCCAGATTGGAGTCACGATCTTGTCACGTGAGCCCGAAATCATGCCACGCAGGACTTTAGAAGCGTTTTGGATCACGGCCAAAAGCCCAAAAATGAATAAAAAAGATGAGTGCATCGCCATCACAAACGAGCTCGCTCTGTATCAAAACCTCTGCGGGTTTTGATCTACGTGGGCTGGTTGTTAAGGCACCTTATAAATCATTAGGAGCACAGGTTTGGTACTAGTGGTCCGCTATTCTACCACCGTGTCCGCAACTAAGGTGAGCTCTACCTTATCTGTGATCATTGTACTGTTTTTGAGTGTACGGCTGGATGAAGGATGTCCTGTAGAGGGATGAGGCGTTTGAGAGGGTAAATCACTTATGTCTTTGACTTTCCAGGCTCTGACGAAGGCGACATCGCCGAAACGTTAGCCTCAATAAAGGTCTGATATCGGACTGATATCGAAAATTTGAGCCAGTGGGCCAGGATTGAGAGATCGTGTCATCAAATTTTGGGACAAGGGGTTTTGTGACATGATCATTCCACTAGGCTTGGTGGTGGTTTCCGAGAACCAGCGCAACGTAGCGAAACTTATAAACTTTGGGGTGCCTACATATTTATGAAACGCACTGTATAACGAAAAACGAAGAACTGGAACTGATATTAGCAACAACACACGTATCACAGCGGTAGCATGATCATTTACGAGTGCGTAGGCTCTCATTGTGGCGAAATGGGCTGAAAGAAAGAGAATTGGCAAAGAAATTGCAAGGAATGCTAATAAAACCCCGTCGGTCTGAGGAATGCTTCAAGTTTTGAGCAGAACGATGTTGCCGTTGCAGAAAGAACAATGTCTTCAGGAAGGCCATTCCAAGTCCTCACCAAAAATCATTCTCTGAATCGTTGGGAATGTGGTCGTTCCATGAGGAAAGTGAGGATGTGCCCGCTGGTTCGCCCATTATAACTGGACAAAGTGAATAGGCTTTCAATGTCGATCTCAACAACACCTGTAACTATCTTATAGATTTGAGTTTGATCAAATAGGATTCTCCCTAATAGCAATGAGTTAGTCCCTAAGCGAGAAAGCCTCTCATCATAACGAATTCGGAAAAAACCGTTTCTGGCAAAGATACGAGAAGTAAACGGTTTCTGCACATTCTCAAGCTGATGAATTGTGTTTTGCTTTGATGGCGACCACAAGGGTGTGCAGTATTCAAGCAGGGGTCTCACAAACATAGAAAATATGTAGTTGGAAAAGAGTGTCAAGCTTGCAGAAGGTTCTCAGAATTTGATTGGATCTTGCCTGAGCGCAGGCTACTACTCTTTCAATGTATCTATCAAAACTTAGAGTGGAGTCATAGGTAATCCCAAGATCGCGTACGGAGTCTGACAACTGTGGCTTGTGACCTCCTAGGTGAAATGTGCAACCTGATTAGCGCCAATAGCCATAACTACGGTCTTCTTGAAAGATATATCAAGATGCCACCTGGTAGACCAATCTAGCAATTGATTTAGAGCGAGCTGAACAACTTGTGGATTATTTATTGAGTACAGTTTGGAGTCGTCAGCATAGATTGCACACTCCACACTGGAGGGAAGGCAGTCAGGGAGGTCATTGATGTACAAAAGAAACATCAGTGGGCCCAAGCACGTGCCTTGGGGAACTCCGCTAGGAGTAAGGTACTGAGACGAGTAGGAATCATTTATAACAACTTGCTGGAAGCGATTTTTTAAGGACTGCAGGAATTTGAGCAATGACCCCTTGATGCCATAGGCCTCGGGCTTCGCAAAAAGGTGGCTCAGTAAAATTGAGTTGAACGCTTTCTGATAGTCCACAAAGCAGACAGT
The DNA here is from genome assembly GCA_037903475.1 of Ancylostoma caninum. Taxonomy (NCBI): domain Eukaryota; kingdom Metazoa; phylum Nematoda; class Chromadorea; order Rhabditida; family Ancylostomatidae; genus Ancylostoma; species Ancylostoma caninum. The sequence goes on from JBAJFG010000248.1 coordinate 820,358, forward strand.
GACATATCCACCGGAGTCTATGGCTCTCTGCCAAATTGGTATTGAAGACAATGAAGCGGTGGTTGTGGATTTACTAGACAAGAAACCATGCTGTACCTTCTTATGATATTGTTGGTCTTAAAGTGAGTGATGAGGTGTTTACATATAATTCTTTCCAAAACTTCACTAGTGCATGAATTGAGGCAGATGGGCCTATAATTTTTAACGTCCATCTGCAGCCCTTCTTAAAAACAGGCTTCACTAACCCCAAACGCCATACAGATGGCACTTTTCCGCGGAGTAGAAACCTATTGAACAAAGGGTTAAAAACCGGTGTGAGGCCTAAAGCCGCTTTTTTGAAAAATAGGTAGGGAATTTTGTACGGTGTTAGAGAAGCACGGGATGGCAAGCATGATAAAGTTTTGAAAACCTGTTCACTGCTAATTTCCACGTAGTCTAGAATCGCTTCTGTGAATGGACACCAACTAGCGTCATTGGGAGCATCATGTTTGTAGACTGACCTGAAGAATGCGGCGAATTCTTCGGCTTTTTCACTGTCAGACTCACAGAGACTTCCGGAGATATTCAGAATGTTGCCGATACTAGGATCACATTTGAGTCTTTTGTTAACGTATTTGTAAAACGCCTTGGGAATTCGACTTTCTGCGATTCTATCCTCTTCAGCTAATTTCATGAGAGCGAGTTCTCCTTTGAGTTTTCTATCAAATCGTAGATATTTTCCCGTACCTACTATGAATCTTCTCCCACATAGAGAAAGCGTTCTAGCATAGAGTTTCTGAATTCTGACAGAATATCTCTTGTACCTCTGCTGGAAAGGTAGAACAGGAACGTAACGTGGGATAAGGTTAGCACAATACTCGACGTGAATGCGGTAGCAGTCGTTGGCTGTAGCGGCTGAGGAAAATAGTCCGCGCCAGTCGATTTGAAGCAGATTAGCTCATATAGCACGTAGTTTACGTGAGCGTATTCAAGGTAAATGGAATTTTCAGGGGGTTTAATGGTTAAGTCGTGAAGCTCGAAGTAAACTATACAGTGGTCGGAGGTGGGGAAAGGTGACAGCACGTCGAGATTTCGGATACGGTTGGGGTTATCAGTTAGGACGAGGTCAGGAATATTTGAAGAATGCGTAGGGGTATAAACAAGTTGCGACAGGGAATGTTCCATTCGAAAATTCACAAAATTTCGTGAAGAAAGGGTTAGATTGCGGTTATTGTCGTTTTGACTATGCCAGGATATATCAGGAAAGTTGAAATCGCCAAGAATGAGAACGTTGGCGGTGTCATCCAAAAGATCATCAATAAAGCTGAGAGCACTATTGAAATGGTAGGATTCACAAACTGGGCTGCGGTAAACCAAGAATACGCGAACAGATCTCCGGGGATTGTCCAGAGAGAAGACCAGACACTGGCAGTATGGAGAGAAGTTTGCTGATGCTACGAAATGGTGAGGAATGGAGTTGTGTACCATAGCAAGTACACCACCGCCAGGGGATGAGTGAGACCTGTCACATTTGTAGAAACTGTAATTCAAACCTTGGGAGGTAGCGGCGTCACGCATTGTTTCAGGTTTACACCAAGTTTCAGTTACGAGAACAAGCATAGGTTCAGCAGAAAGGAGATGATAGAGGTCTGAAAGTTTATTGCATATGGAGCAAGCATTGATCAAGAGAACATGATTTTTGGATTTATTAATTCGGGATCATGTGTTGCATATGTCGACAACCAGGTCACGTCTAGCGCATCATCTTGAGTGAAACCAACAGACCTATTGAGTGAAACTTGCCTTGTCGAACCCGAGCTTTGCTGCGCGCTAGAATGCACGTTGCTATGACCGGTGAGGCCAGCAGTCAAAGCTCTTCTAGGGAGATCACGAGGTGTTCTAAGCTTAAAAATCTCAAAGTCTCTTACTACATATAGCAACTTACCAGCCTGGGCGTTTAAATCGCCAGCCTGTTTCCGAAGCGAGCGATCTAGCGCGAGTTCTTCAGAAGTGCAGTCTCTTCTGACGAAAGAATGAACGTATTGTTGCATAAGGCTTTGAAGTGCGCTCCTGGTTGGATTACTATTGAAAACTCCTAAAAATTACGAATGTGGAAGTGTGGGATGTTCGTATTGCAGATTTTCTATCGAATTTGAAACTGTGAAGCTCGATATCTTTCAATACTACACACTCGAACTATTCGATAATTTCCCGAAGAAATCACCAGTTTTCTAAGAATTCCAGAGAATGCAGTGAGTCGATACCTGAGGATACAACTTGGAGACACTCGACGCGCCCCGGGTTGTCACTAACGCCAGCCTGCTATGACGTCACCGAAAATGCGAAAACTTTCAGACATTCAAAATTTAAATAGCTCATGTGGTAGGTTAGATTGCGTTGATTCCGACTGTGCTATTTTCATTGCGAATGGTTCACAATGAACAATGGCGGGGCGGCGCTTCCGACGCGACATTGCGTTTATTTCGCAGATTTTGAAGGCGGCAGCGACGGGACTGTACTGTCTTTCTACCTGTTGGCAGGAGATCCTTTTCTACTCCGAAACCGATGTATCTAAATGAAGTATGTATGTAATTTTCCACACGCATTGTGGAAAGCCTTTTTTACTCTCCTTTCATTGTGGAAGGCGGCTGGCACTTCGCTGTGAACTGTGTTGTTACGGTACGCGGTTGGCAGTGCAGTAACATCACGGCATAATTTTCGGTCTGCTATTGAGATTTTCGCAGAGAATACTTTATGATCCTTTTGTTTAATGATAAATATGTCACGATGCATCCGACGAAGTCTTTTTCTTAAACAGCCTTTGAAATCTGACATTAAATTCTCAGGAAGACCACTCTTCTTAGACTTCGATGTTACGAGTGGCCATGATACAAATACAGTGCGAGAAGTTAACCCTGCAGTTCGATGTGGAAGCTACTTATCTCGTTGCTCACCCAAACAAATTGCCACAGCATACCATATCCTGAATTTTATGAAGCCGGACACGAAAGTACCAGAGGAGAGACCTCGCCACAATACGAATCCTAATCCTGCTCATTAGTTCCGTATAGCACCTTCTCGGCTACTTTGCTCTCTTTTTTGGTTATCCGTAAATTCCTGCAGCAAAACTTTACAAGATCCGAAGAAAAGAATTGTTCACGTACCGTGGCACGTTGTTTGGTACTTAAACCCAGGAGGTTTCATTTTGATTTGCTGGTTTAGCTTATGAATTTCACTTTCTAAGTTGTATTCGCTTACGATGGAGTGCACTGCTCGGGAATAGCACTATTTATTCGAAAAATCTTGAAAAAAAGAACATCACCAATTCCTTCCCACTGAAAAATTATTGCATTGTCGAACCAAAAACTCAGACAATTCCAGGGGCAAAGCTCGATTCAGTCCACTAGGCTTTACGGGCGAAAGATTTGACAGAGGGTCCACAGCGGGCCAACTGAGCAGGAAAGTTGGGTGTGTTGAGGGCTAATGGCGGGTGTCGTTCGTTCGCGGGCTTTAAGAGAGCAACAATCAGGTTGATGCTCTACATCCGCCGTTCAGCACGGAACATGCTAAGTCGCTTGCATGTGACCGCTCATGCATGGAGGCTGGCCGCGCAATTTTTTGTTGAAGTAACAGCTCGAAAGACACCTCACATCGGCCATTGATGAAGTTTCGAAATTATGCAATTTCGAAGTTCGTCGTCATTTCCACTTTTTCATTTTTTTTATTCCGATATTTGTGGGTTGTGATGTTCTCTCATTTCGTGTTATTGAGAATTTGCATTATTTTCCCCGCTCGGTCGTTGCACAGTTTGTTTCATATATGCATTTCCGTCTATCTAATTTTATTTTAGGTGTAAAATGCCACAATACATCAGCAAGCACGGGCTACGGAAGTAAGTTCCTGAGTATATCGGTGAGAGTTTAACGAGTCAACGGTTTCTTTATTTAGTATTGATGGAAGAGAGGATGAGGCAGAGACGCATCATGAGGGAACATCCAGATAGACTGTCATCACGATCATGCTCGGAGATCTGAGTGTGGAACCCGGCAGACAACAGATATGTGAAGGTATAGTCTGTCCGAAACGACGAGTCCGCCCACGCACGAGGGGACCGAGAAGCTGCCACGTTTGCCAGCGCTCCACGTCATCATCCCTGATCTGCGTATCACGTTTCATCGTTATCTTCATGGTACTGACCAGTGATTTGGCTGTGACACGGACGACGTGGCAGCCAACAGCATCCGTCCCAGCCGCGCCGCCTCTCGATCCCTGCGCGCGTGGGCGGACTCGTCGTTTCGGACAGAGTATGCCAACCTTTTATAAGAGTTCAACAAGAAGTGTAAGAAATTCTTCGAGCGTTAGTTACGCTTAGCATTTTCTATTATTAGAGCAAATCTTACTAGGTAACTGCGATGATGCTGGTTTGTGGTAAATGAGCAAATGGAAACCTCAATCCTACCCGAAATGAGTATGTTTAGGAGACCTATTTTTATTCGGGAACGAAAGGCTGGTTTTCTTAAGGTGAGAATAGGAAATTCCTTTATTACGCTTCTTACATTCATCACTTTGGCATCTCTGCGGAAGAAATTGGCATGATGGAGGAACTGATGACAGTTTTGTTCGGATTCCCGCCGCCTGTTACAGTGAGTACATTGCAGTAACACATTCTGTCGTACGAGTATGAATACTACGGCAACATGCAGAACTGGCTACCGAACAATGTACGTATAATCTCCTTCTGTAAGCCCTATAGCCCTTCTCTAAAGTACTGCCTTTTATCATCACGCTAAACGCGACCGTCTATCACATCAAGAAGAACGTGTCGCTTCTGTGGGTGAAGACTACGATGCAAGCTATGACATCGTCTTCGAGGATAACTGACTTCACCACCGGTACCCGGCACTTTTCTCACTTTCGATATTGTTTATCTCCTTGTCTCATTTTCCTCCCCATGATAGAATTGTTTGGAGGAGTTATGCTCTTTTTCTTTTTACTCATTCTGAACAGCATTTTTTGGTCATGACAAATGTTTCGCAGACGTTTTGGACTGAAACTTCAGTTAGCGAACCTTTTGGCCATTTCGAGGACAGAGGCTCATAAAAAATTTGCTGTGTGATCGCTTAGTTTCTCCAGAAAGAACAAAATTTTGCCTACATCCGCTTGTTTTTTTTTCTTCTACGAAAGAGGCGGAAGTCAGTGAAACGTCCGTTTTGACGAGATCTTTTTTGCTACTTTCTGCCAGCTTTTTTCTTCCTGAATCTAACCGCACACTAGTGCAGACATTATCTTCAATACGGAGAAGCGTTTTTGACGATGGCGATTTCAAACTCACACATCTTTAAGTAATGTGACTACCTTCCCTCATTTTGCTCTGACATCTGAATGTCTTACCACATCTCTCGCTTCAAAGCAATTCTTGGGTTCTTTAAAATATAACATGAAGCACGGTTTCCAGTCGAGCTTTCCTTCACTACGAGCTTCATTAACTGTTTCCATCTCCAGTCTGGCACTGCCTGCGGTTTTCATTAGAATATTCACCCCTGGATCATCTACATTTTTAGCTGCATGTGCAGCCCATCTTCCCTCATATTGTTTAAGCAATATCGTGTCTTTTCAACTTGAAGTTCTTGATTATGTACTAATTTTTTTCTTTCCCAATTATGCACTTATTTTTAGTTAGATTTGTAGTCATGTGGTCATAAGTTTCCAATGAAGTGCTTTTCTACTGTATTGAAGCAGCTTTTAATAAATATATTTGGTCATATAATCGTTTAATTGTTTCAGGCGTTATTCGTCAATGGTGCTAACCAGTTGACTGCACTGAAACAGAGCAGTCAACTGATTAGTAGCAGTGACGAATGACGCCTGAGAACAGTCTAAAGAAGCAGAATTTGAGGGCCTAAGGAGGGCCAATACCAGGGCGTTCCGGCCCAAACGCGCGAGCGACATGGGCGAGAACGGGGCTTCGCTCATTTCTTGCGTCGACCCCCGCTCGTTCGGAACTCTGCTTGTCAGATTCTTGCCCCTGGAATGGTCTGAGAAGGTACATGTGGCTCTTCAAGAAACTCGTCCCTGAACAATCTAACGTCTCCGAGAAGGCCGGCACTGCTGCGGCCCCACACTCACACATGTTTGAGCAGGAGCTTTGATGTCGCCGCTGCGTCTCGTAGGACATAATTCAAATCCGGGAAATGGCCGTGTGCTGTCCGTCGCACAATAACGCATTCGACCGGCCACGCCCATAGCACACGGATGCGTGAAATATTACCGTAATTTTCATAATGCTGCACTGCTGCATGACCGTGTAGTCGAGCGAAATTTAGGCTAGCAGTGTAATACCATGGGGTAAGTGTCGTTGACAAAATTTTCTGAGGAAATTTAGAAGTCTGCGGTTAGGGATGCTGAGGACTGAAGACGCAGAGAGTAAGGCAGTCAACCCTTGGTATCTTCGCTGAATTTACCTGTGTTTTTCGCTAGATAGCCGACACTAGATCAACTCGTTTTCAAAAAAGTTCCTAAATTTTTCCTCACCCTCGTCTTCCCAATGTTGTAGCAAATTGACTCGTCGCCTATTCACTTGAATGAGCTCGACGAATTTAAACTGCTTAATTTTATTGCAGTAAATCAGTACTTCTCCCAAAACCCTAAACTGCGAGGTCTCAGACAAAAATCTCCATCGTCAGGTTGATTCAAATTGTTCGAAGTATCCGAAGAGAAAATCAATGAATTGTGGTGACATGCTCTACATCACCGTACATTTTTGTCATGTTTCTATCAGGGGTGTGCGTAATTACGATTCACGATTTACGAATTTCGGTCCACGGCCATTTTTTATAATTTCTTTACGATTTACGATATACGAAAGGGGGCCTGGGTTTTGTAGCAAAACCGTAAATAACGACAAGGGAAGGACCTCACCAAACCACCTGCGCAGAGTATGCTAATGTGCATGATTTGTCAGTTTACATTTTGCAGCAATATACATAGTTATCAAATTCGCATAGTTTCGTTACCAGTTTCCATTATTTAAAGACTATAGCTTCTACCAAGCTCATTCTTGAATTCTTTAAAGAAGACCTGCCAGAATCATGGAGATGAAAGGATTACTAGAAAAAGACTTACTACAGAGGTCTTCTCCTAACTGTGATAAGCTATCGCATTAAGTATGAAGGGTCCACCAAACCCCTCTCGTTCGTCAACAGGCTTTGTATTGGTCAACCTATTGATTGCACGTATAAACATTGCTGATAAAGTGCAAGAAATGATCCTTATCTCCCATTCACCTTCATCGGATAATTGTATATGCATTGACTGTTTATGTTGACCATTCAATGACTTGCCGGAGGACATTCGATTCCAAGACAGCTTTTCATCTAACCGGAATTTAGGGGTCTCAGATGAATGGATGGCTTGGTTGAAACTGTAACAAACTGTAGAGTCATGGACCGTGTTGACTTCGAAAAGAATGCGCAGATAAAAAAGGAATTTTCTCTTCCTCGGCAGTGGATAATAATAATTCTTTCAGAATTAGATAGAGGCTCAAGATATCGAAAGAAGCCTTATCTCTTCATAATGACATTACCACCTTATGGATAAGATATGGGAGTTGCACAAGGAGCAGTTTCACCGTAGATACCTTGTTACTTTGTCACAAAGCGAGTTGAAATTTACTAGATCTCGTCAACGGTACTCGCGCCTTCAGCTAGGATTCACGATTTACAGCGATTTAAGAGAATTTGTGATTTAAGATATACGGAAATAAAATTTTTTAACTCACATCCCTGTAGTATTTCAAGCTGTTTTGTTATTACCCTTCGATTAGATCTGCACTGGAATCTCAACCTCAATTTTTTGTGCAAAATTCCTCGACCAATTCATCTGCACCTCCTACTGCCGTTGTTTACTTATTCCAAAATCTCATACATATACACACAGGGTGCGGCAAAAGTATTGTCCGTTTGAAATGGCTCGTGAAAACGCTGGTATTTGGTATAGATGTGACGAATTTGTCCATAACATTTAGAAAACAATAAGCCAAACAATATGAATATGTCCGGTCAGTTTTATCTTCATTCTTGACAGCAGCTCTAAGGAAAATCTAAGGGAAGACGTAAGTGATGCGCCATCGTCGATTTCATCGTTCGCTTCTTCCAAACAATCCACAAGCAAGCCCATGCTGTGGTGTGGTGTAGCACATGCTTGCTCTTCCAAAGTGCCCATGTGGTACAACCCAACTGTTCGAAGGTGGAGAAGTACGGTGGACGCTAATTTGGAACTGGAGAGCTCACGAATGATTTCATGTGTAAAACCCCTTCACTGTCTTTACGTTGTAAGCTGCAGAAAAATCTTCTCAGAAAAGGAAAGGTCTACTAATCGATCCTACTGAAAGTGCACTTCTGCCGAATATCCTTTTTCGGTGGTGCGATGATTCTGGCGCTAGAACCAAAAGAAATGATATGAAGCTCCTCTGCGCCGTTATCAAATAAGGAAATAAAGCTAAACCATAGCATGGATAGGAGCAGCTGGAACTTTTCATTAGCGAATTTTATGGAAGGCTTAACATACGCTGTTTCTTAGCACTGTTTCAATTCCACTAAAAACACCTCGGAAGAAACTGTGGATCAAGTCAAAGATGACCCCTTTCATCGCAGTAGTGAAGCCCTTTCCCGCCTTGTCTGTTGACGACTTCAAAATTGGGGATAAAATGGATTGAATCTTGTGTGTCTTAGTTTTACATTGTTCTCAGTATCCTAGGCAGCAGAACGGTCGCACTTGTTCTTCCATCTAATTTCGATTTTCTATATAATTTATGTATCACAAAAGGCGGTCAATACTGTTGCCGCACCCTGTACATCCTAGCAAATTCCCATGTGTTTTTTTTTTCGTATAAAAAACAGACTAATATGCGGGGCTGATTAAGGACATAACAAATACAGTGGTGGAGGAAGGCAACAGTTTTCGAATGCATGTAATAGGCTTCACTCAAAATTTACGAATGACAAGGAGCTGCAGATTATCTAGAGCAACGCATGAATTCACTTTTACGCCCTTTACAGCGTATTATTCATTCCTTAGATCGCCGTCACTTCATGGGGTGTGGCTCCGAAATTATTTCTTCATTCGACTACTCATCGTAGGATTTGAGCTGTTTGTTTGATTAAACGTGGGCTGATCGACTGTCGCAGCTTAAATGGACTCCGACCTTTAAATTTGACTCACTTCTAAGATTTGAAAAATTAACAGCAATTTTTTTAGCATGTTCCTTTCTTTGTGTTTGAAGTTTTGTCCTCTGTAATTGGTCAGGTTAAATAAACAATCTATTTTTCAATATTTTTTCCTTTAAAAGTTGAAAATAAGCGGTTGTAAATACAGCTGCTAATACTGCATTGTTCTGCTTGGAGGGATGTTACTTTGTGCACTTGACCACATATTTATGTAATTATGTGTTACAGAAACAGGTGTGTCATAATCAATAGATGCACCAGATGCATAAAGTAACGAAGAAGAACCACATTGCTATTTTGTTAAATAACAACAGTTTATTCATTTCAGTACATTCAAGCTGCGCTGAAGAAAAAATAACTGGGGAAATCCAGAAGATAGGTTCTGCTCCATATTTCCGGTAAGGAATTCATACGACCTTGGATTCATGCGCTAGGAAGCAAGGAAAATCGCTCAATGTACGCTAAAAAAGCGAAATTCAGACTTTTTCTGCGCATGTTTAGAATTGATCAATGATTTCACCTTCAAGCGCACTATTTTAGAGAAATTTCGATGCTCCTGAGTCATTAGGACATGCTGGTGTACCTCAGTTCTCCTCTCACAGCGGTACCAATGCCTGACCCCTCCGTAGCGAAACCAATAAAATAAAGTCTTTGACACGACGCTGTCGGCGAGATGAAAGGGCCGCGATCTTATCGGCCAATGAAATATTTGTCGTTTTACGTCGTCGAAAGGCGCGAACGTGCAGGATTTTTTTAAACAGCCGCTTTGTAATTCTCTAGTGCTGCTCACCCCTTGCTGATCATTGCGACGATCTCGGGATGCTGATACAAATGGAGGAGACGCTCTGAGTCAGCCGTCTTTCATAGGAAAATGTTGTTGGTTTCGGCCGACGCATGACTCAGCGCGATCACTCAGCTCGGCTTTTTCTTCGGACTATACATTGCATGGATCGATCGCTGGCGCTCCATTTCTTGAGAATGTTCCTGGCGATGACGATTTACTGAGCAGTTATGATATAACAGCGGGAATCCCCCAGATGCGCCTCGTTTCTAGTCATCCCTCACTTCCGCATGTGCCACATACTATTTACGATTTGATTTACAACGAGATGCACTGAGCCAAAGCAACACGGAGACTGTTTGTGGAACAGTTTTACGATCTTTACGTCATCGACCGGAAACACTGCTCTTGCTGTAGTCTGATGATTCTCTGCAAGGAACCGAACATTAGGTGCGCTTTTCAGTTGTCGGAAAACTCGTCCAAATTTTCTGTCGCTCCGACTGGATAATATAGACACCTGAGCTTGGTTGCGTCATTGAGATCACCCAGGGTAAAAGTGATGGCCTCCATGCTAACATTGGGTGAATTTGTGAGGTGTTGACATGTTTATCCCGTGTAATCTCAATGACGCATACAGTCTCTATATAAGGATGCATCATTGGAAGGATGAGTAATCTCATGTCCATGTCTACCCATGGGTAGTAGCTGGGTTTGGACAACGTCACGTGCTATAAAAAGGTTTATGGATGTCAGGTAAGGGGTAAACTCGCATGAGTTCACATGTTACCATGAGTAATTTGAATGGTGCATCGGATGAAAGGCTTCACAGAAACTGAAAGTTGAAAAAATTCTGAACCTATTACTACAGTTTAACTTTAATCTTGCGATGAGAAGCACCATCATCGTTAACTCTTGCTGGCTATGCAAGCATCCCGTTAGCTTCACAGCCGGCATGTGTCATTGAGATTAACCAGGGTAAATTCTTGATACCTCCAAATTACAGAGGCAGATCTAGGCGTTGGGATTTTTATCTTGGGCGGTCTCAATGATTCACACTGTTCTAGAAGTAGAGCAACTCGTCCACACAGAACACTAACTACTTTACAGTGACCTTTGGAAACATGTTTTTTTATTCGCAGGATTTTTTCTGACCTTACGGGCAGCCTATTTAAACCCACTTCCAACCCCCTTCCCTCGTACTGGGTGGACCACCCATTGTTCGTCGAGATATAAAAGGTTGGTCGTAAATGTGCTCAGCGAGCACGTTACGGGTCTAGATCGTTGTGTTCAGTAATTTATGTATCACAGGTGCCGCAGATACACGATTTACGGGGCCAAAATATTGCGCAATGCGTGGAGACGCAGACACTGCCTATTGTTAGTTGCGTGAAGCAGAGCGAATGCGTTATGGGCTAACATAAAATACCACTGTGAACACATATCAGGGCTTTCCTTGATTTCTCCCTACAAATTCACTGAATAAGTAATTTAAGAACCGAGACACCATAAAGAAAGTAATGGATAAAATAGCTGGACATTTCGGATTAGTACAGACAGCTAGAATTCGCAATCGGTCGTCTGCCCGCCAAAAAGGCCATCTCTGTCGCCACCAAGGTTTATCCACTGTAATTTCGACGATATCCCATCCTATCCCCCCCCCGCCCCCCTCCCCCACCGATCCCATCGATATATCCTGCGTGTTCGTGTTTTCGGCTTCTAACTCCGGAAAAGAATAGCTCACAAAAATTTTGAAGTTTTGGGGAAATGGTGCCTCTTGTTCTCTTCATCTATTCATAGTGCTTTGAGCCACATTCGCAGTAGCGCATTCCATAATAGAGATCCTAAATTCCATCTTTCGAACTCGGAAATTCCAAAATACACTTTTTCTCATACCTGCTGCAGCTCCTAACTTAGTGAGGTGGTCTCATCCTGGTTGCTCCATGAGTAACTATATATTCTCGTGATCCACATCTGGTGCTGTCCCAGGTATTGCTTCCCATTCGCGAAATTGCCCGCTACGACGGTGTTTCATTTGTCTAGAATAACGGAAAGAGATCATTATTAGGAAGTTCCCACGTAAGGGAAAAATTCGGAGCTACGTAATTTCTCTTGTGACTCTACATGTCAATTGACTTTATGACCTCTTACAACTCCTAATTTCATTACAGTTTGAAAAAGAAGGATCTCTCCTGTCTAAAATTCATGAAGCCATTCCAAGAAATTATGCAACAGCTCAATTTTGCTAGCAAGAATTCTACCTCTAGTAGCTTGCAACCCGAACGCAGCCTGAACGGCGTAATGCGTCGCGTAGAACTCCTAGCGACATCTGCCATAGTTCCCCCAGTCGTGGTTGGAACTGTCCTCTTTATAGCAGCAACTGCTGAAGAATGGCAGCAGTTGAGGGGAGGATGGCAGCAGCTGGAAAGAGGTGCTGCTAGGGTTCCTACTCGATGCACTACTCCGTTCAGTTTACGTTTCTGCTGCACATTGATTAGGTACATTCCAAATTCGTTTCCCTGGGGTCTTGAACAGATATTTTGCGATTTTCAGACTTTTTGTAAAGGATATAGTAGTCATCGTGTATAATTCAAGAAAATGCTGCTCAGTTTCTTCCGTAGTTTGGATGTTAATTTTTTTTCGAATTATTTTTTTTGATGTCTTAAAGATGACTCGTTCGCATAGGTCGGGGCAATCCTGCTCACTACTTGGTGGGGCTTTTATGCAAACATCATTGTTTGCGGTTGAGTTGTTCCTTGAAAAACCACGAGTTTTAGAATGAAGAATAACTGAATCAGCACAAAAAACCACTCCATAACATTTTCGTAAAATAGCAGGATTTGACCAAGTTTCCCCACTGCTATATTCAGACTTTTTTCTAACCTATTCCATAAAGCCCCCTCTCGCCGACATCAAGCTCCGCCGCCATTCTGATGCTACCCTCATCTCCTTTATAGGAGCAGTTAGAGCGGGCAATTTGGCGCTTACCGAAAGAAAATGAGACTGCTGCCACGCCCCGAAATACCATAACGCTTAACGAAGGCTGATATTGGGGTTGTTTCGAAGGTCACACCAGGCAGAGGCGGCTGCGGCGGCGGGTGGAACGCCGCCGCCCATCCAGGAGACATCTGCGCGGGCCTACCGTAGCCGTATATCACTAATGTGCACTTCGCCTCTGAGAGGCCGCCGGCGGCTCTGGGGAGTGCTTAGCCGCGAATCTGGAACCGTTGTTGCTCGGTGGATTTTAAAGAGGCCACGTTTTCTTGCTTAGCAAAAAGTTTTGAAAAGCTACAGAATTGGTCTTGCGCAGGTTTTTCTTTTTTTTCAGAGCAAGGCAACCGAATTATGTTGCACGTGATTCCTCCTTTTTGAACTTTTCCCTATATCCTCTACTCACGCCTTATTATTCATTTTACTTTAGTGATTACATGAACTCTCTTCTCGTTTATACGAATACCTCTTCAATTATGAAGCGTTTACTCATTAAAAAAGCACATTTATCTCCGATCATTTTTGATTGTCTATTGCAACCGAAATAAACGAGTTTCATTCCTTTTCATCGAGGATGAGAGTTGGAGAGAAATTAGAGAAGTAAACATCGAAAAAAGTGTGCAGTATTCAGTGAGAGTCAAGAAGTACACACAAATGAAAGACCCTTGTCGTACTTGAGCCAGACAGCTTTGGGGAAGTGGGGGAGGGGGCTTAGCCGCTTCGGATCTTTCAGCCTTTTTTCAGAATCCTTCTACTGCTCTGAAGATTTTTAGGTGGCAATACTTCCCTCCCTCTCCCCCCCCCCCCTCTTAGTTCTTTATTTCTAGCGATATTTGGTTACGCCTACCGTTCAACACCAACTAATCTCCCTAATTCTCTCTAGACCTTGCCGCTTCATCGGAGGTTTATTTCTTTTTTGTGACTATTTTTGTGTTGCTATATTATGTTTTTTCACGCTTCATGAAGAAACGCAAAATGGGAAAAAATGACAGAAACAAAACACCGCAAAATACAAACATTAATAAAAGATGTATAATACAACATGGAAGGTTGTTGAGCACATGAAGGAAATGCAGCCTAGTGAGACGCGTTAGTAAAAACCGTACTGAACATGGCATAGTCCAGTTATTTCCTCGTAAATTTTAGCCAATGAGAATAAAGTATTTTATTTTTTTAGTTCTTTATTTGTTCATTACTTGGCACTCACCACTTCACCATTTAGGATATCTTCATCCGTAAACTTTCAGACATTGTTTACTCTCATAAACGTGGTTGTTTTGGGCCTTTTATTATATTTTGAAGAACCTCCATTGATGCTGCCAACTTGTAGTCAATATTTGCAGTATTCTACAAAAACCACACCCGCTATGCGCCCGTTTTCAATATGTAGACTCTACCCTTACTGGTATCCAATATTATTTACCCAACCCACTCCACAGCAACCACGTGCTCACTTTTTGGATCAATGCTGGTTGCAAGTGGGAAAAAGAGAGGGAAGAATCGGAAGGAAGATGATGGTGGATCCTTACAGGTAGGATGAATTTAACCTCCATGGAGTAACTTGGATAGAAGAAACCGTTGCATGAGGCAACGGTTTCTTCTATCCATATTAGCATATCCGTAAGAGCGTATTTATCCGGCCGCAAAAAAATGTACTGGCAGCTACATAGATGGCGTCACCACGTCCCTTTAGCTTGCAGCAGTGTCGATTTTCTCCATTCTGTAGCTCATAACCTAATTTTATTCATTTCTGGAGTTAGCTTTTTTTTCTCAACATTCCACAAATTACTTCCTCATCGATGGTATTTTATACATAGGACCGAATAAAAATCGAATAATTTTGTTAGTTCAATTACCAATTCAGGAAACCATTTAATCATCCAGGTGTTCCGGATTGAGGAAGCTCTGAAGCCCTTCTTTTCTTCCATGCATTGCTGTATTCGCCTCCGATACTGTAACATTCGAATTTTCCATTTATTCGAAGTATTCGATATTTGGAAGCAAAAACATTCGACTTCGAATAAGCGGAAAATTCGAAAGTTCCACCATTAGAGACTAAATTGATGCTGGATGAGGAAGAAGGAGAGCTTCAGGGCTTTCTCATTCTCGAATATCTGGACATTCAATTTGTTTCTTGAACTGGTAAGTGAAGTACCAAAATTATTCGATTTTCATTCGGTCCAATATGCTTATATGGTATTTGTACCATAACACGTTGTGACCCAATTATTTTAGCATCAGAGCTTTATTCGGTCATCTAACTTCAAGACGAAGAGGGTTAGTGTAATAAAATCCTGCTGGTAATTCGAAGGAAAGAGTTAGAAGTACCCAACAGTTCGGGCTGGTTCTTTCATTTGTTTACATCTTTTTGTTTATTCATTTGTTCCTTTGGTAGTGGCCATTGCTCAGATTCAACTGGGTTCAATCAAGCAATGTTGGGGCCGATTTTCGTATTCTAGGCCCATTCTCGGGCAATTCCACAAAATTCCAGGTTTAGGAGCCGGTTTCCTGCAGTTTTTTGCATTTCTACTTGACTTGTTCATACAATTCCATATGACTATGCACCTTGTATTGAAAATTTTCAAATTTTCCGTTTCCTACCTTCTTCGGTTTGTGGTCATCATGAGTTCGTCACAAAGGTTTGAGTTCCCAGCAATCTACCCGGCCACCGTGCCTCAAGGATCACGCTTCTCATCTTCACGCTTCATCAACCCCTAGCAGTGGGCCACCACGTTCTCGCGGCCACATCCACAAATCGCTGGTAACCTTCCAAAGTACAAACACATTCAGTGGTGCGGTAGCGGCACTTTCGGACGTGTTCCCCCACCCGGCTGCTGATCCCGCCCTCCCACTTCGTGTACTCGATTCCGGCCGCTACGTCCTCACATCTCACTAGTTTTATAGCCCTTTATTCTGAGCGTCGTCTAGCAGCGCACAGCTTTACGACGTTCTCTGATCGCTGCCTCCCACTAGACAACTAGTTGCACTTCCAGTTTACCCCCCTATTGAGTGGTTGGCACCACTTCGATTTTTTTCGAAGAAATGTTTGGAAGAAGTGCCTGATAAAGGAGCTGCTGAGGTGAGTTCGCCATATGTTGCGTTTTATTTTGTTGCACAGTTCCATCTACCGCAAATCTACAGCAGATATTGTCATAAATTTTCGCGCTTTTATACTAAGACGGTCTGCCGAGATGGGACCTCACTTTCCGATTAGCTTACTGACTAATTCAGGTTTTTCTCAGGTCTTCAAGGCTTCAATTCTAGCTAAGCAGGCATCATTCTCTCGCACTCAGGCTAATATTGCTAGTAAGCTTTAAAAAAGACGTACTAATCTTCCAGGACCTTTTTTTTTCGGAGATTCTTGTATGGTCACCCGGTCACCCGGAATACAGCATGTTGGGAAATTTCGTTATTATCCTAATAAAATTTGTCAAAAATTACATGGAAATGATTATAGTAGAAAAGAATATCTCACTTCGGAATCGTTTTCAAGATTTTCATGCCAAATCATCTTCACAAAGTGTTGATCACAGTGGGGCACATGGTTCCTAACAGAAACGCTTCAGAAAGGAAATTTGGGTCTCTTCCGCTGTGGAGAATTCAAACTGCCCACTGTGACATTTGCCACAAGAAGGCGTTAGGTGATATTAAGCACTCCGATCCTCAACAAAACTTTTTTTCACGTTTTTTGTAGGGATTTAAATTGAAATCGCTAGTGTGCTGTTGTGTGGTGGGTGAGGTCGTGCGTGCGTCCAGTATGGTCAACTACTCTAAAATGAATGCTACTCGCTTAACTATGGGGAAATGGGAGTTCTGCGGCGAGCAACTGAACATGTCTTCGAGGCAATACTGCACACAGGATCATAGCCGACTTGCCTGCATGCTGGGTATGTATGAGGAGAAAATTCAAAAAAGTGTCGATATTTATCTTCGAAAAATCGTGTTCCATTCGGTTCCCTTCATTGTATTTTACTCAATGCATGCAGCATATCTATCTTGTCTATCGTATCTTCGTATCCTTATCGTCTAGAAGCCCGAACAATGAGTGATGCGTTTTACAAGGAATATTTCCATCCATTTTTTAGACCTCTTCTCAAAGGCAGCGTCCCAGCTGGAGATCGTTCTTGAGATCTCAAAGTGAAAAGAATCTCCAGGGGCTGATGATTACAACGTTGTACGTAATTCCATGCAAGACTGCTGAAAAAACCCCATTTCCGAGCCCCAATTTTTAGGGAGCCTTTGGGCGGAGCCGGGAGCGGACCCAAGTAACTTTCCGAATAATTCACTCCAGGAAGCGCAGCTCCCGGGGAAATTCGTATTCCTCGTGAGAGGTTCTCATCGGCTTCCTAACGGAATAGAAGGCACCATTAGCGGCGAGCAAGGGAGTACGTTGGGCGGAAAACCTGCAATCCCGCATTGGCTCCGTAGCCAAGGCGAATTTGCAGGCTTTCCGGACCGTGAACTCCTTTGTTAGTCATACATGGACAGCTTCTATTCTGTTAGGGATTTGATAAGGAACTCTCACGAGGAATATGAATTTCCTCAGAAGATGCGATTCTGCAGTGAATTATTCGGAAAGCTGCTCAGCTGCGCCCCCAGCGCCGCCCAAAGGCTTCTTGAAAATTGGGGCTCGGAAATGGGGTTTTTCAGCGGCCTTGCATGGAATTACGTATACCGTTGTGACCATCAGCTCCTGGAGATTCTTCCAACTTCGAAATCTTGAAGACGATTCTGAGCTGGGGCACTGCCTCTAATGTTTTGCTGCCAAAACGATTTGACGCGCCAAGAAACTTCACTTGTCGAGGTTTGCCCACACGCGCATCGCCTCCTACATATTTGGACATGTTAGAACATGAAGCAGGAGAGTGGGACGAACATGAGAGCAGTGATATCAATGCGAAGGATGGAAGCGCAGACAATCAGAGAATTACGCTGCATGGTGTAGCGAATATAAAATGGTATTGGGATCTTGTGCAGAACTTTTATTGTATCGGGAAATTATGCGAAGATAAAAACGTTAAAGTGGTGAAAGAGTGAAAGAGCAGTAGCCATGCTGCTCAACTGCGAAATTTAAATGAATCATTAGATTACGGTTGCATATCCAATGTGCCAAGCAACAAATTCAACTCGAAAGGATCACCAGTTTTTTTTTTCTGCTAAGTTCAATAAGTTCCCATTCAGGAATCGTGCTCATCATTACGTTTACCACGTGGGAATCACGACTAGCCTCAAAGTTTGCCATTTTCTGAAATTCATCAAAATATTTACCTTTAGTCATTGGGATAAATTGTGGGGTTTGTAAATCATATGTACCTGTGTATAGACGACAGTTAAACATTACGATCGGGTAAACGTGCTGACGGACGTGTTAACAATGGGTATGTTTGCGGAGTGTAAACGAGCTCACCCTAGGTGAGTCCTCAGAGCTTGGAATACAGCTGGCTGCTGAGACTTCTGGATTTATTTTTCATGTAATATTTAATTAAATTAAGCTCTAACATGAGTTGAAGATGAGCTTTTTTTGTTTCATTCCTAGAGATTTCTTCCCTAACTTTTCCCAAAACAGCTACGTAGCAAGTACTTCTGTACCTTACTAAGTGGGCGGGTTATCACCTATATTGGAAGGCTGACTCACTCACGACGTCACCGCTGCCTGTACGGCCTCTTTACGCCATAATACGTTGCATCCATAATACAGGCCATCATTCCCGGCTCATCACAAACATTTGACTCATCGCTTTGGAATTCTCGCGGCTTTTCTGCTATTCTTCTCAGAACGAGTTCGTGCAAAATTTCGTCTGCTGCTCTTTTTCTAGAAGATTACGGTAGCCATCGCCCTCAGTGGTCCACACTTTTTACTAGTGCCCCATATGTTTGTCGGCAAAACAACAGAAGCCGTAACTAATTCACTCCGTACTATGCACATGTTGTACACATGGTGGTCGAGTTGTGTAGACGCACGAAAAATTGCGGACACCGCAGCGATTAATAGGGCGCGCGGTGGGGCAGAGCGAAGTCTTTGATGGTGGCTTCGATTCAATTCTTCTCCCATTTTTTGCCATGCCATTCCATACGGCAGTTGTCTCTCATGGATATCATCGAAGCGCCTTCCACAATTTGCCTCGACACATTCGTTTTTCGGCGTACGACCTTTTTCACGATGGGAACGACATTGTGGCGGCCGGCGAACTGTTGAAATTTGCATGACAAAACGTGCGCCGACGACGACATGCACCGCTGATCATGATCGTTTCAACGAACTATACAATCAGGAATCGATCCACGACTGTGAATCGGTGATGCACATCTGGGATTTTTCACGACCCCAGCGCTCTCCGAAACCTGGTTGTATTTTGAGTATGTCATGCATTTACAAACCGCTGATTTTGCTCTCAATTCAAGTGTTAGCCAGACAAATCCTATCCCTTTCCCGTCTATACTCCATGTACGAGAGACTATAGGGTAGAATTCTGCTCGCACACTCTTCAATGCCTGTTTTAACCGGTTAGAACATGAAATCTACGGCGGCATCAATGAATGTGTGGATGCGCAGACTATCAGAGTGCCGCGTTGCATGTGGCGTGAATTCTTCTTACCTCCTGCCACACGCATCACTCTTTCTTCCAAAAATTGCACAAAGATCTCAGTTTATTTAATTGTTTCATTTAATTATTTAGTTATTTATTTACTTAGTTCATTCGTTTATTTTTCTATATGTTTACCACTTCAAAACGGGAGCCATAATTTTGATATTAACAGAATTTGGTGAAGAATGGTAAACGTAATGTATCAAATGATGAAAATATTAAGTAAACTAGTAAATAAATAAACAAATATGGATGTAACCAGTGCAATCAGAGGGTCAAAAAGAATAAAGAGATCATTTTGAATCCAACATGCCCGAACGAGGCTGCTGCTGGATACGTTCCACCGATTTCGAGATTTTAATGCCCAAAAATCACCACTAAGTGACTGTTGGTCTAGATAGGGCAGACGAAGAAGGGGGAAGTGACAAACTGAGAAAAAAGGGAGATAGAGATGCGTGGACAGAGAAAGAACGAGAAAAGGAGATATAGAGAGAAACCAGAGACATCATCAGAAGAATGCTTGTTGTTAGATAAACAAGGTTTTGAAAACGGAGAACGATATGATCAGCTGGCAATTAAATTAATTTGGAAGAAAAGAAAAACAAATATTAAAAAATATGTTGTAACCTTTGGAGCAGCCATTGCTGTGAGTGTCATCTGATTGACTTGCGAAATCTCAGTGGGCAAAACTAGCTCCAACAAGATGCGCTGAGGAATGCATACCCGGACAATTTTACTAGAGCAAATACTCACTATCACATTAACATAACAGTGAATACATTTACAGCGAATAGCTATTAATAGCTATTGATGGACTGCCTTCGTGTAGCCATAAATGCCATCTGAGACCGTGATTCATACCAGAAGCACGAATTCGTCCATTATTTGGCTGTGTCATTTCCGATTCCAGGCCCTTACGCGTCCTTTGGTGACAATTTACAATTTCCGACTTCCGTCAGCTTGAGATTAGCCCACCCACCCAAACGAGATGATTTCCTATGAGAGAATGCTGGAGGGCTAAATCTACCATCATCACGCCCACTTGCGAACAGTGGTCTTCTATTTT
Organism: Ancylostoma caninum; assembly: GCA_037903475.1. Classification (NCBI taxonomy): domain Eukaryota; kingdom Metazoa; phylum Nematoda; class Chromadorea; order Rhabditida; family Ancylostomatidae; genus Ancylostoma; species Ancylostoma caninum. The sequence continues at coordinate 840,983 of JBAJFG010000248.1, forward strand.
GATCAACTCTGGAGTTCGGTTCTCTGGTCCGAATACCTCCCACGATGTTTCATTATCTTAGTGAAAAGTGTATTATAATAGCAATGTGTGGGCGTCCAAAATGGTATATGCGTTTAATTATAACTGCAGTAATATAGCACCGAGGGAATTCCTCGTGATAAAACGAAACGGTTAAAATAGCGGGAACAGTACATGTCTAACAAAATCCTATGAGACGAAAGACGAATTAGTAATGGTAGTTATCAGTTTTGCTTTATCCACTGCTCATTGTCCTCCTGTACAATGGTTCACTTGATATTTCCAGTCATCCTTATTCACTTGATAACTACAATTTATACTAGATGCGTGCGTCCGATTCGCCGGCGTCTATACAACGAAGGGTAGATTCAGCCGCTGCTCCGACACAGGTCGGACGCAAATCAGACGCACGGGTTAGTGGTCCCGTGGCTATTTCCGGGTTCTAATCCGTATTTTCACTCAGAATGGACATGCCACACTGACACTTCTTTGTGGAAAATCCTCCGCAAATGTATGCGTACGTCTGACGTACGCATCTAAATTTGTCCTGTAAACTGCTGTGACTTCTTTATCATTATCGACTAGTATCTAGAGCAATGCGCCGATCGCTGTGACGAAATTCTCGGATGAAATGTTCCAATTTCTGTCTGAGAAACTCCGCGGTCCACGTTTGCGAGAAGGTCGTTGCGTTCCCTAGAATCTACAGGGTTCCCGTCACAGATGTTACATACGACCAATCGTGACCTTCTCGACGGTTAATTTGTTCCATATATGGGAATATTATAAAGCCTAAATGGGGTCGCTACTGGTCTGCGCAGAAACTTTACTTGCATGGGAAGGTATGGAAGACTTGTAAGAAAGGGACGTGGCTAGCAAAAAAAATTCGGCGGTTCGATCTAAATTTCAGATTCAACCCATGGAAACTTTAGTGAAAAATTTTGAAGGGAATGAGAAACGTTTTTTGGCCCATCCTTTCGGGAGAAGGGGTGTGGACTGTGCCTAAACATTCCATAAGAATTCATTTCTAAGACAGAACCAGTTCCACTCTGGCTGGCAAGGGATTTTCGGAGAGGAACAGGTGATATGCCGATTATCGCAGTCGTTTAGCACCTTAGTGTAATGTAATTTTCCAGAGTTTGATTAGTTGAACGCTGTGAACTCACTGCACTGCCGTTTTACGGCAAAACCCATCTAATGTCTCGTGTACTTCTTCCCAGTATTTTTAGCCGTTCTATTTTTGCTAATCTTTTAGCTATGAGTAGATCAGGGCTCATCTAGTTGCAGTTACACTGAATTCTATGTCTGTGACTGTCCCGTTCCCTAGACGTCCTCGAAACCCTCAGCCCAGAAAACGCAGCAGCTGCAGTGCAGCACGTTGTGCGTGGAGTGAACGAACGCGTCGTTATGCGGCTCATATACGGAGCAATAGAGCTTTTCCAAGATTTATCGCCAGCAATTGACTTCGGAAAGCCGAATGATGACGGTTCAGCAGCAGCGGCCTGCGTCTCTGCTGCCCTCGTCCCCCCGTTGTACCTCCCACTTCCACAGGAGGCGCAAGAAACGCGCGGTGGGTGGGCGTGGTCAGGGGTGCACTGCGACTGCTGGCTGTGCACTTCGTCTCTGGACGTCCGCGGTCTGTATTTTCCTGGATCAAAAGGTTCAGTTCGCGTTTATTTCGTTGTTTTCTGGTAGGGCTACCTTGCACCCACTCGCACAGGTCTTCTTTTTCCAAAATTCCAACCCTGAAAAACAAACGTTCTCAGATATGATCCCATAGTCCTAGAAGGCTGCAAATTCAGGAATTTCCAGGGCTGGGATTCATGAAATGATACCCCACGAAACCAATGCTTTTCGGTATGATTGGTTTCCCTATTGAGTAGATGATGATAAGAGTGTATTTAGAACCTAATAAAGATCGAATGACCTAATTAGTTGAATTGCATGATCTAACATTCAAATTTTAAAAAGGTAAAGTTCCAAACTTGTCCTTATCCTCCTTCAGGAGTTGTTTCGCTTTCAATTTTCCGAACACTCGAATTATCAACTCATTCGAAGTCGAGTTTTCGTAATCGAGCATATTTAGAGTATTATTCAGTCCTAAGTATAGTTAGGAGACGTAGGACGCGGGAGTTGGTTTGCTCGCTTGGTTCGCTTGGTTATTTGCCCCTAAATCTTAGCCCAGTATGTCAGGATCACAGAAAATTCGAATAACCTAGTTATTCCAATAAACCTACCCGATTTTCCGCATTCTCAATGCAGAGGAAGCCCTACTGTCCTCCTCAACTGTCCTACACCGCTGTATTGCTTTTGCTTGTTTGAATATACAAATTTTCAACTTATTCGGGATCAAATTTCCAAAACCTATAGCACCCGGTTCCTCTTTTTTAGTGGTTAATTACCTTACCTTCATAACCTCCGACGTTTTAAATTAGTACATCTCATAAAAGTTTTGGAGTTTGCCTTGACTATGATTCCGTTCGTGCCATAAATTTCCAGGAAATTTCTTTTATCTCACTGGCATTAGACTTCTAGTCAGTTTTTACCCATTTTCCTGGGAACCTCTATTTCTGTGACCATGTTGGTGTATATATACAGTAGCTACAACTATTAGTTACCGTACGCCTTGCTGCTCAAGTATTTGCATCTATTTGTGCGCCGCTGGAATGTCATGAATGAATTTGACGCTTCCACTGGTCCTGAAACGGCTTCTGTCTCATTTTTCGGAATGACCCTCCATTCTTTATTAGATTTGTTCACCCCAACTCGAAATGTTTTCGCCTAAAAACATTTTTTCCGCGAAAAAAAAAATACACGCTGCCCTTAATCGTACAAATTTCCCCTTCTAGGAACAAACCACGACGACTGATTCTTTCATCCATTCCACGCTATAGATTTTTTTCTGTCGAATGAACTGAAGAGCCACTTCTTTCGCGTGGGAAACCAGCTCGAAAACGTTTTTGCACGTGTTTTTATGGGTCAGTGTTTGAGTTTGTGATTTGTGACATTTGTACGAGTAGGACTGTTTTCCCTCGTGCCATTTTAGAATGGCTGCTTCTTCGCCTCGATTGTTATTTTCACTTGAAATACACCTCTTGCTTATTTCATCAATTACAATTGCTGGGATACGGTAAGGCGTTGCGTGCATCCATAGTGATTGAAAAGGATTGGAAGACCTTCTTTGGCGAATTTCCTCACCAACTTTGTTTTTTCTTCCGAATTTTGCCGTAGGAATCGCGTTCTTTCTCCTTTATTTTTTAAACATTTTGAACCGATTCAAGCATTGGGCATAGTATTCCGTGGTACAGCTATGCGGTTTGATGCGTAAACAAAACAAACTGAATATTTTTATTCAATGTTGACACGGTAGACAATGGCAGTTTGCCAGTGCTGAAATCTCCTTCATTTCGCACGACACCTCTCATTGGTAACTTCCATACTTCCGTCCACCAATAATGAGGAGAGATTGTAGCGAGAGAGAGAGAGAGAGAGAGAGAGAGAGAGAGAGAGAATAAGAGAGAGAGGAGGTGTCGGAAACGAAGGTTAAGCGTCCTTGTGGTATGCGTTACGAACTTTTTAAACGTTTCTAAACGCCGTTAGCTATTAAGACATGGGTCGTAAGATGGGCGGACTGTCTTAAAATGGGGCTAGGCAAGATAAGTTCTGAAAATACAATTCTATTTTATAATCATAAATTAATAATAGGAGTTCACACATTTGTGGGAGACTTCAGTCTCTCATTCATTATTATAATTATAAGTCTATGTATCCCATTGTTATTTTTTAGTTCTGTGTTTTATTCTTTTCGAACCTTTCCCCATGTTGTGGTTTCTTCGTTCATCATACCAATGCTTTCTTTGGTTTATTCGGATTCTCAGGCCAACCCTAGCATGTTCACCGACACGGCAGTCTCCCCGTAAAATCTCCCATATAACCTTTCCCTCCACGACATAAGAACTGTCACCCTCTCCCCCATAGCTCATCCCCGTGGTCCGTAATTTCGCGTCGTGGCCCTGAAAATTGTTCGCCTAACGGGTAGAAAAAACCACACTGTAGGGCAATAATATCCCCCACTTGGCGCCGTGCCCATTAATCCACATCAACTTGAACGACGTCCGATCTGAGTAGGTGTGTAATTCACTGCAGCAGCTGCCATTTAATGCTCCAGAGTACTGGTACGGTAGTTGTTCGGGTGAGTACCAGATTCGGGCCAGGATCTGAGTCCCTGATGATTTTGAGGGCGGCGCTCAAATCATGTGATTCTTTGTTAATAGCATCCGAAGCTGCAACATTGTAACATGTTTCACTGCATGATTCCGACTGCGGCTTGGGGAGAAATCAATATATCGATTACTTTGGCTGGCTCCTGGTTGTCATTCATGGAGCAAGAGGTGCCCGGCAGAATGCAGGTAAGCACTTTCTTTGCTTTGATGGTCGATATGAGCACATTTACATGTCTACTATGATCTATTATAGATAGCTCATTACAGTGTGGTTCTAGATGACTTACAGTACCTCTTTTGTAAGTTACCGTAACCCGAAATGGCTTATACTCTTGCCATCTGGTTTTACAATGGTCTGGTTGTACTGCTACAAGTTTCCTTCATCATGAACAGCAGTATCATTTATGTAGTAGCACTTTTCAGCAACATGATCTTCGTTGTTCCAGCACAGTGAGAGCGAATCAATATATCGATTTATTCGCCTGGTCCAGATTCTGACAACATTTCGGGAGGTACGTAGTGCTGAAAAAGTTGAATTTGATGATTCTTTCGATTCTTCTTGAGAGCTGAGAAACATCTCTGGTTTGTTTGTAATGGGATGAAAATGGCGTTACAGGGCAGAGCCTTTTGTTGGTTACGGTGTCTTCTCTGCAGTTTTGCGTTGCCTCATTCGTACACCATTATTGCTAGCTTCCTATGGAAACTGGGTGGGGTTGTTCACGATTTTCCACTGTAAATAGTTCCGCGTTTCTGTAAAAAATGCTCCCTGGTCGCAAATCTGACAAAAAATCACTGACATCGATCGTGCATGCCGCTGCGATCCTTGTGGTCAGCACCATTACTATTCTGTAAGTCTTTACACGAACTCATTCTCTCAGGTTTAGCTGGACCAATGAACTGTGTAAAATACCTTCATTTTCATGCATTATTTTTTTTATTTCGGCTACGCCCTCAACCACTTATACCCTGAACAAATGAATCCTGAACAAAGCATCCGATCCATAAAATAACACACGAGCGTTTCTCAGCGCTGTTTTTGCATGGTTACTAAAGCTTACACCACAGCTGCATGCATGCAAAGAGAAGCCGACGTGAGAGAGCAGAGACGCAGAAATCGTAAGAAATACGTCCTGTCCATTGTTTTCCCCTCTATTTCTTTTGTCTCATCCAGTTCTCGCTGTTCTTTTCGCCATCTCTATTGGACATACAATCAGAGGTTTTCATTTCTTTCGTTCTTTTCCCTCTCCACCCGTCCACCACACTCCTTCCCTCGTCTACCCTGTAGTACCGAATAGTGTCTGATTCGTGCATACACTTTCGGTTACAAGGTGCATGAAGTGGATTGGAATTATTGACCGACATCGATTGATTTCCTCCTGGTTGTCGCTACTCATTTATTCCTTATGAGTGCACTTTTACGTGAAATTGAAATGGAACTTTTGCACCTCAGCCTGAAAATGAAAGAGACGCCTAACAATTCCATCTACGTCGTGCTCATAAGGAGTTTAAAGGTGAGACTTCTTTTTTCTTCAATTTCCTCATTTCCTTTTCCCATTCTTTCTCCAACTTCTTATAATTATTTCTCCCGTTTTTATTAATTTTCTTTCCTCTGTTGTCACTTATCAACAACGTCACTTTGCTTATCAGCATTCCTTAGAGTCATTAAAATACCTCCAAAATGTTGCACAAAATCTTTATTACGCTTATATCACTGTCAATAAATGGGTTCACAGGGATCATTCCTACGCCTTTGGTCTGAGAATTCCACGAATCTTGAAGATTTCTCATCGGTCGAGGTAGGCAGGACCTAGAAATATGGGTGCAGTAGTATTCGAGCGAATAGTTTGGATCCGCTGTTGTGTAACTTGCATTCTTATTGTTTGGAAGTGGAAAATTCCAACTGTCGAACATCCGGTTTATTTGAGAATCCGTGTCCTGCAATACTAATATGTATTCGATCATTTGAACATTCAATATAATAGTTGTAAAGAAGGTTCGATTATACTACGTAGATGTCGCTGGCAATTGCTAAAAAGAACTGGCATGGTTCTTTCGGCAAGTACCCAGTCTTTTTACAATTTTTCAGCTTATTTAAACATTCAGTTGTTTATTCATTTGTGGACATGCACCATCAAAACGTAGACTGAATATTCACCAATAAAAATCAAAAAAATGAGGTCGCAAACTTCGCGGATGTGTGCTGCTTGCCTTTGGCCCTTTTATATTTTTCAGCAGATGAAAGTTTCCAGGTATCCATTTGACTGTTCTGGAACAGAACCATTTATCTTTATCAACCTCTCACAAAAATCATGACTCACATCCCCAGTCATCACCCTAAAACGAAACAATACCCACAGGGTGCGTCAGAATTATTGATGCAGTGAAATTGCACCGTAGAAGAGACAATCTTACATAAAACCTTATATATGCACATCCAGACTGAAGGTCATTTCTTAGCGAATACAAAAAATTTGCTCTTGTTCGGAGCGCGCTCTCATCTTGTAAAAGTATCCACAAAGATGACAGAGGAGAATATCGTCGATGCGCCGCAACTGAAGCTCGTCCATTCTTGTTCTATGTTATGAACAGGTCAAAATTTAGGAACTTGATACTTCTGTGGGAAGTAGAGCAGGTCCTGTTCTTCAAGTGGTATGTGAAGTTCACTCCTTGTTCGCAAGCCTTGTCGCGTTCTCGCCCAGGAAATGCATCTACATATGTTTTACTACTGAAATGTTTTTCGTTTCCTTGATTCCCATCCAAGCAATCTTCTGAGGACACACTTTCTTGCTTATCTCAGTTCTCATCAAAGGCTGAATCCACAGGTATTTTGGCAGGCTTGTCTCCTGTGGAGGAGACGAAAATGATTCCGGCCTTGTTTCAGAAATCCATTTGATGGACTTAAAACTGGCAGAGGATTGGCTTCCTTGTGAGTCGGATTTCAGTCTGCTGATGACCCCATGCGAATATCTTGGAGAGCAGTAGCTGCGCTATCATCCGCAAAAATACCAGACTTTCAAAGGCTTATCTGTTCAAGATCTACAAAGTCCACCTGAGTTAGTTAGTTTCGGCGCACAAGCTATGCGGTCCCTCGCGTCTTCGTGACTGCTTCAGCAGGAAAGGAGCCTGCTGCAAATAAGAGTGCGCCTATTCTGATCGCCAACACATGGGGTTTATTATGTACGTATAGGCCTGCTTGAAATGATTTCGCATCTTCCCTCTTCTACAGACCCACTTTAGGTGCGTCAATAATTCTGGCGCGCCCTTGTAGTTTTCTTACAATTGGTAAAATTTCATCCAGGATAACGTTCTTCCTGAATATTCCAGAGATATTTATTTTATTAATCATCACTGCCCCAGTTTTGAAACAGACTTTTTAAATATACGATACCATACACTATCGTAACCTACAGGTGCATTCCAAAACCATTTTAGATTTTTGTAAGAATCTCTGGTAGTTATAATTAATAATCCATAATCCTTAGGTTAAGCCCTTCTCTTGCGGCGGGAATCGTAAACGTTTCCAGGAAGCTTCCTAGCTTTCCGCTCATTTGTAGTGGACGAGATTCTTGAGCTACGTAAATGAGACATGTCCTGGTTTTCCTACCATTCCATATTTCCGCTGACTTAGACTAGACACTGGACGGAACAACAATGCCCAGCGAATTCAGCAATTCTAGGAAAGCAGCCAGGTTAGAACGCCCCCGAGTACTTTTATGAATCCCATCACTGCTGGTGTGTTGATGTGTCCGAACAGCTGCAGGACTACCACCTCACCACAAAGGGCTTTTTTTCAAGGCCACTACTAAACTCCACTACTTACTGAAAGATTTGTCTACAGTCTATTAGCTCACAGAGGGCGCCCGATCTGACTTTGTCCGCAACTACGACTTCACCATCTTTCGGCTAACTGATCTACGTATTTTTTGCACTTTTTTGATATTCATATGGTGTGGTTCCTTCCATTCTAATGTTTCCCCACAGCCATCCGCTAAAATATCCTTCCAGACGCATTCTGCAGGCAAAGTCGTAATTGCAGACAATGTCAGATCAGGCGCCTTCTGTGAGCTAATAAACCATATGTAGCCATTTGTCATCAGATTTTTTTCGAAGACCCGACTGTTCAAATTCTGGCGTTTTCGAGCAGTCGAAACATCGAGTAACTACAATTTCGGGCTTTCTGATTTGGCCGACCTCTTAAATGATTGCGAATTCGTTTTGTTCGATTTGCTCAAACTTGCTCGTTCCCAGGAACCGTGAAAGTCGTGTTCCGCACCGATATGCATGTGTTCTGCGTTGAATTAAGAAAATCGTTGGTTTTCTTAGATTTTGCACCGGTTTTGAACCGTAGTTCGGTTTTGCATGGGTGTGCATGGGTTCTGCATGAATACGCAAAGGGCATTGCGGGGATATGCATGGATATGACCATTGCTGGTATAGAACTACTAATTTTTAAAAACCGTGTTTTGCACGATCACGCATGTCTCAATCGTGCGATTTGCATCTTTCTATCTCATGCAAAACACAGTTCTTAGGTTTCCTGAGTTCGCACCTACTGATAATCCTAGCGAGCTCACTCTACTCAGCGTTTCTACGTCATGTGATCCTTAAAGAGAAGCTTGCTAGTTAACGCTACTGCGATTGAGAATGCACGACGTCATTTCACGTGAATATCCATACAGGCATGAAATGAGTTACTTGTAGTTGAATTTCAATAGGATATGCTGTATATCTGACGTATTTCTATAATGACGGGGTAAATAAAAACTACGTGATGTTTCCCTGCTCTGGAACGGTTAGCAGCACCTCGCTTGTCTCGGTTGTCGGAAGCCACCGTTGTATAGTGCGTTTCACCATGAGCGATAGTTGGGAAAATAGCAGAGAGAAAAAGAAAGCGAGAGAGCTTGCAGCAGTTGGAGAGATGTGAGAGAAAAGCACGTTATCCACACAGTTAGTCAAGTACTGCAGTGTTTGGGACAGACTACAGCTGCGTGTGCTACCTGGGCAGAGTGATAGGAGTCCCTCTGAAGTGAGAATTCTTATAATGTGAAAAGAGTCCGTGAAATGAATGAAAACGAGCAGATTTAACACTTCTGAGATGTTGTTTGGAAGTGTGAAGTCATCCCACGACCACTTCCTCCACTGGCCCCTCTACATCGAAGCACAACTCGTCCGCATGCCATTTCGATTTGAGATCCAATGGCTTTGCGTGTTGTTGAGGTGTATGCGAGAGGCTCGAGAGAGGCGAAATGACAGGGTTGAGGGGAATATTTATCGTGCACTCTTTCTGTCACGCTGTATGTATAATCGTTATCTGAACGCGCGTTTTACGAGCGCTCGTAAACGAGTCGGCCCGCAGCGACGCGAGCGAGCGCGCGCACCCTGCCGGCCGCCAGCTCGTGGCCGCTCCGCGCACAACTGCTGAGGGACTGTTGAGGGTAGAGTGAATGAAGAGAGGACTATTCTAGATGATACGGTCTGAGCGGTCACATTTAGCTTTGAGCAATTGGCTTAAAATTTGCATTTGCTGCTAGAGTGCCAGATTCTTCACCTGTGGGTACTATGTAGTGAAGTATTACTTGCAAATGAGAATATTTATCAGTGAGCGGTCACCACATTTTATTTATCTACTGGACATGTAAAAGTACATGCAATAGCCAAGCATACATATAAAGTTAAAGTATAAGTAGTTAAATGAACTAATTTGGTTTTTTCCCAAAAAGTGCTTATTTCTCAAGAAATACATATGGCCGCAATAGTTTGGCGAAATCGGAATAAACTCTACCATTGAAAAATTTGGTAAACGCTAAAATTAGCATTGTTTGTACATTTTTCAAATAATTTGATCGTGTTGTTTGCTTGTCTAATCGCCTGCCCATTTCAGGCTCTGACGAAGGCGATTTGTCGAAAATATCAGTCAGAATAAAAGTCTTACCAACCTCGAGTTAATGTAGAAGCAGATTCAAAGTATTTTGAAATACTTTCTAGCAAATTTCGACTAAAGGTTCTTATATTATGATGCTGAATGTTAGAAAGTAGATATGTTTTACGTTTTACAGCAGATTTGATCTTTGTCCTTCACTCAAAATCTTCTTCCGAATTAAAGGCGCTAGCCGCCATTGTTGCGAAATCGCAATTGCTCGATTCCATTACCAATCCAGAAACGTCTAGAACTTCACAAAACATGGGGACCAGTTAACTTGCCTTTTCTTTTCTTCTATTTTTTTTCTCTTTTTTTAGCACTCTTTTTGGATACGCATCGGTCAATCTTAAAGGCAGTGTGTCACCTCGTTTTAATGTCTCAGCTTTTAGCAGATTCTGAATCTCCTCGACATGCTAAATCCAACGGTATACCTATAGTGTTACAAAAAGGTCTTTAAACCCTATTTTTAAACGTTTTTCGAGACGGGGTTTGTAACAGTTTGTCGAGCCGAGTGAACGCGTGAAGCCATTGATCTCATCGATCGGACACGTCTAGACGTGTTGGCCAACGCTGCAGTCGTGGCGGACAGCCAGCACATCCACGGACCGCTCCGCCCAGGTGGTCCGTGAACTACACTTTCAGACCCTCCGAAAACGGGGTTTTCGCCATTTTTACGAGCTTTGACGTACATCTTTGGAATTAGGGTGACGAGGAGTTCTAGAGTCTGTTGGTATTTTCAGCCCACGAAACGAGGTGACACACTGCCTTTAAGGGCAACACCCACGCTAGTTTTGCGCTCACAGATTTTGCGATATTCCTGGGTTTAACACTACCCAAATGTGGCGACGAGTTCTGCACGCAGCTGATCTCACCGCCATGACACTTTACTACGGGCCCAAGTTCCATCACGAAGAAAAAAGTGGTTGTAAGCGGGAACATCCAGTCATTCTCTGCTACATCTAATCCGGCTAGAACGCTGGAACGCAACCGCGATACAACGACAGGAGCTAAGTATTCAAAACTATCGAAAACTCGGATACAAATTTTTTGTTTGTCTTGCTTTTATGGGCTCTTGAGAGACAGCTAAAAGTTTGAGCGTAAAGGAGAAATATTCAAAATAGTTAAAGTTGGATTCTTCCTCTATCAAACTTACGTTGCTAGATCGAAGCTATTCACGGAAAGCTGCCCTTACATTCCCTTCATTGCATTAACGTTGGTTACTGGAACCCGTGTGTTTCAACATAAATACAGGAGTTCTTCTTGAATTCTGAGTCCAGATACATATCTTTCTTTTAAGCACCTATGTATGTCACCGCCTATACATACTTGTTTTCATTTTTGATTGAAACAGATCCAACGAGCCTATTCAGCATAGAACAGATCCTACTGGCGCAAATTCACACACGGAATTTTGTGGAATTTCAGCAAATTATGAGCTTTTCACCGCAAAGGCACCTTCAACCGAAACACATTTTGCTAGCGGCGTTCAGTGGATACTAACTTAATTTCGTTCCCACCTTTTCAACGACGACTTTTTTCAGCGCTTACTCGCAAAAGAGTTGTGCGGAGCGGGAAGCCCTGCCTCGTTCTATTCATTTTTTTCTTTCATCTTCCCGAGGTACATCCAGATCGTGTAGAGTTTGCAGGGCAGGGGGCACATTAAACGTGAATATACGTAAATTCCTCACGTGCAATCATCGTTCATCAGATTTTTGGCCCAGGTGAGTGTTTTTCTTTCATGTTTTCCTTTAATTGAAGTTCATTTGAAGGTGTGAGGCCTGTGGCTGACCGATATCGTCCCCCACCCTTCCTCATATTTTGCACGTTTTCCTCATGCATGCCCCAAATGCTTGTTTTTATTGCTTTTTACGTATATTTTTTGTTCGTTTTGGCCCCGTGGAAGCCTGCTTGTCCTAGGTAGCCTCTTCCTTGTAGGAAAGAGACCCGGGGACGTACGAAGCCCTTACGAAAAATCGTCTCATAACTCTACGAACTATGCGTTCACAACACGGTGCATCCTCCAGCCCAGAACAGGCCTCTCTGAAGCAGGCATCCACTTCTGCGCTGTCCCTTCATCAGTAATGGCTTCCAGTTAGACGCTGTTAACATCCCCAGCAGCTTGAGGTGCATTTGCTCCACAATTATAGTGGGACAGTTGGTGGTGTCGAAGATGTACACTCTTGTCGAATTGGAAGGTCACATTTGAAGCGAGAGAAAACGAGAAGTAGCAAGCATAGGCGACATTGGCTATAATATTCGTGAAGAGCAAAGCAAGAGCTAGAAGAAGACCTACGATATGCTACTTTCGGCCACCCAAACTCAAGGAAATCACTGTCATCCTCACGAAGCGCAGCTTCGCCGCGCTTCGCGGATGACAGTGATTTTCTGCGAAACTGCGTTACTCACAACCGCGGAGAGGCTACGTCTTGCCATGCTCAAAATGAAATGGGCATTCACATAAGCTACAGCATGACTCGAAGCTACATAGATCTTTGCGTGGTCAATCCGTTGCTACCTGTGTGGACAGTAAACCTTTTGCTGTACTTGTAGGAGAACATTTCGAAATTTCTCGCTCGAATATTCTTTAAAATTCACTTCTTCATCTTGAGTCAGTTTAGCCAGGCGAAGGAGGAGGAGAGAAGCAAGGAAAATAATAGCAGTATGGCCTACATACCTTGAGTGGCGATGGTGAGGTATGGTGAGATATTTCTGCGCTTCATATAGAAAAAGATGTTATAGAAAGATGATAGTTGCATCCATAGGCAGCAGACCTAACCACTGGAGAACTCCTTTCAGGTTGCTTTGCTGTTTGTTGAACCATGTTCATTTACCTCCACATTGCTCTTGTAATAGCTTCTTGGATGAAATTTTTCTTACAATTGGGTGAAATGGATCTTCTTCAGTACTTCTCCCCCTTTCTTTACATCAATTTACACGTCTGACTTCGAAAATTTCTACGTTATTGCCAAAAAATTGCATTCCTCTGCACATAGACTCTTTTGCGATGGTTCACGCGAGAGATCAAAGTACCGACAGATACGTTTGGGGTGAACAATAGGGTTAGCGCTTTACTATTTAGGGACCGTTTATTATATAGAGGGGATTTTTGACCATGCTGCCCATCGTCATCTTCGAATTTCCCCTGATACACCTCCACATCCCCTTAAAACCCTGACCCTCAAGCAAAATCTACGAATATTTGAGCGGGTCCTGTTCAAAGGCAGCACATAGGGAAATTTTCGACCTCGATATTTCGGCGTAATTCTTGACCATCGCGTGCGCTGGACACTGGCATCAATGCCAAAAACATTCGAAATCTTCAAAATCCCCGTTTTCTGTAATCTGTTATCTCATCGCTTTTGAGCGCTTGGGACCAGTTACGCGACCTGCTCGATTTGAACCGATCCAAAAAAGTCGACGTCGCTGCCTTCTTTGTCAGCTGTTTTGTTAGCAAATTCGCACTGTTCTGCAGTGTTTCTAGGACTGATGAGAGCGAACACATTTTGAAAAAGATTGCATAACCAGCCAAGATGTCGCAAAAACACTAGCAAATTCTAAAACGATCCCAATACGATGAAAGAATTTGAAACTGAAATAACTGACGAAAATCAGGTCACACTAATAACTGAACAATTAGATTTGTAGTAAGATAACAAGCAGAAAATTTTGCTGTGATAGGCAATGGAAATAGGGTTAGATTGAAAAAGAGTTTTATAATCATAAGGGAAGAAATGGCTGACCACCTGATCAGCTGGCAACAACATCGCCGCCACCACAACTCGATCGAACGACCCCACGCTGATCCTGTTGATCCAGAATCTTGGACATCCAACTCGCTATATCTAAGAAACGGTTGCGTCTTCTGTGCTATTCTTTTGTAAAATTGTTGGGACAATTGGTGAGATTCCACAGCGATCAAAATCGCAGACACAAAAAAATTCCGTGGATGCTGCTCTCAAATGCAACCATATCTTCTGCCCTCCTATTTAGCCGTTTATGACGCAATAAGAATGATAGCCTGAGAAGTATCCATGGCTGGAGAAGACGCCCGAGAACATCAGCGCTTCTTTGGTTTGACGTGCTCCGCAGGTGGTGCGGAGCGGCAGATCAGGTCAGAGGTTTTCCGTGTTTTCTGTTTCCCGGTGAGCAAACCATTTTTGACGGGCTTTGGACAGTGTGGTCTATATGATGGCTGTTGATCGGTGTGATGTTCCAGAGAATGATCAAGATTTTGGTCGAGGTGTTGTTTCAGATGAATATTGAACAGGTTCGGGAGCCATGGCAATGACCAAGAATGGCAAGAAGAGAGAGAGAGAGAGTGAATCAAATTTTCAGCCAGAAGGCAATTTCTTTGTGATCTTGGCCTGGTCATTGTCCTCGTACACGCACACTACACTCACTGTACACTACATGAATGATAACTTGCTTTCTTAATTTTTGTGATATTCTAGAATCTTAATCTTTTTGAGTCTTATTTTTGCCTGAAAATGCGTATTTCTGAATGAATTTCCGGGAAAAGTGCGCATTTTCATCACATGGGTGCGAATCGCGATAAATCGGAACCAAATCTGAGTGAAAATGAATTACGGTAGCATCGTGAGCGCAAGAACGTTTTGTTTAGTCTGCAACCGCTTTCTTCCATCAGATGACTAAGCGACATCCAGACTTGTGAGAAGCACGGAAAGTATTATATAAAGGGACCTAAAAAAACTTTCAAGTCTTCCACAAGGTAAATTAAACTCGCTCACATTCCTCATTTGCAAACAAATAAATAAGTAGTTAATTAAATAAATAAACTACGGCTCCGTCTCAGTGGTCTTAAATCAACTTGTCTTTTGTGTCATGATGTTACTTTTATTTCTCAAAAGCTTCTGATCGAACTAGTCACAACAAACTTCTTCAGAGACATCAGCAGCTTCGTGTTAAAAATAATTCAGTTGAGAGGGTTCGTTCGACTCTCAACGACAGATGTATGCGTGCTCGAGTTGGGAAGGCGTTTTGTAAAATGTATAGCTGTGAAGCGGCACCAGGGTGTCCTCTCACCGCTCTTGTTCCTTGCCTATACGTACATATGATTATGCCACTAATTTACGGACGCATCCTTCTGTCCATAGTTGAAGGTACGCTGATGGCATGAAAGTGTATGCTTTGTTTAATACTCTCAACTGCCCAGGAATCCACGAAGCGCTTTCAATGTCTATAAGTGGATTCATCTTTTCGAGATACCTGTTAATCTCTCTAAGACAGTGGTTTTTCAAATTGGTAGGGGTAACCGTGTGGGATACAAGGTTGCTGACATCACACTTGGAGCTTTTCACAAAATTAACTACGTTGGCATCCTTTTCAAGTCAGATCTTTTTTTTTGATGGACATGTCAGTTATGCTAATAAAAAGTCGTTAGGTGTTCTTTTTACCAAATTCCGAAATGTTTCTCCAAATGATGTGTCGCTAATGCTGAAGCTGTACAAACATTGTTCGTCCGATTCTTGAATATGGCTTACCTCACTGGAGTCCATCTACGATCCAGCAACAGAGAGCCTTAGAAAGGGTACAGCAATGCTTCACAAGGATGACTACAGTGGCGGTCACATATTTAGCATGCTGCCAATTTGGCCGATCAACAGATGGAAATATGTATAAAATCCGTATTTCAAGCTTGGAGTGAGCTATCAGGACAGTACTCGAGGTCATGATATGCCATAACATTGTCTTTCTTATATCTATTCTATTCCTCAAGAAAACGTTTCTGAAAATATTTGTACTCATTCCTTGTACTTGGAGCTGAAAATGCAGTATTTTGAAAATATTTTCGTATCTTTCTCACTTGATTTCATCGAATCTGAGGAAAATGTGATTTTATTCCCGATATTATTGTGTATCTTAAGGGCCTTGCAGACTTCTGCCGCGACGACAGTCGCCCATGGTTAAGTATAGGTCAGCGACGCAGCGGCGTCGCCGCGGTAGGCGTCCAGCGACAAGAGCTTGCATACTTTTCTGCCGCGGCTGAGCCCAGCGACGATGCACATCGGCTGCGGATTTTTTTTCTCATTTGCGCTACTAGCAGGCATTCACGTACTCACTGGAAAATCCCAAAGCCTGCTTCATTCTCGAGATTTAATAAAGTGAAATTTTCGACAAATTTGACGGTTTGTTCCTGTCTCTGGCTCCAGCTGGTAGAGAGAGAGAGTACGCGCAGAAAGTGTCCAATTCAAATCACCACTTCACTTCTCTCCATCTGTATATATAAAAGTGAAAGTTTGTATGTGTGTGTGTATGTATGTAATGAATAGAAATCGCGGAACGTGAACCGATCCGGACCAAATTTTGCATGCACGTACTTCGCGGGCCGGCGGAGGTTATAGGCTACTTTGCACCTAGGATTATCGATCGATTTATCGATTATATTGATTTTATTGATTTTTCGTTATTTTTGGCCAGGGGTCGGTGACGACATGTCCTTCTGAGGTTTCTCAATACGCTGAATACGAATATGACAACCATTTTGCACGAAATATTGATTTATTGATTTTATCGATTTTTCCGCTTTAGCTCGGGGACGGACAAAGACATTTCTTCTGGGGTTCCTCAGTACGCTGTATACGAATATGACCACCATTTTGCACGGGATATCGATCCATTGATTTTATCGTTTTTTCTATTTTCGCTCGGAGACGGACAAGGACATGTCTACTGGGGTTTCTCAATACGTTGAACACGCATATGATAATCATTTTGCACGAAATATCGATTTATTGATTTTATTGATTTTTGGCTCTCCTGCCCAACGGGGCGATGAAGACATGTCTCCTGGGGTTCCCCGATACGCTGGATATGAATTTTGCAACCATTTTGTACGAATGCATCGATTTAATATCAGCTAAATAGCTTTGCTAACTTTTTGCCACCAAGTCTATGGAGAAGGGTCACTTGGGCTTCGCTAACATGCTGGTCACCAAAATTATGAAGATTTTAGTGTTTTATTGAATTTGTTGGCGATAATAATTGGCCTCAGCAGTGTGATGTAGCCAAAGTAGTAAAACACCCGAGCAAAGCCGGGAACGGCAGCTAGTAAGTAGATATAAACCTCTTATACCTAGTTTGAGAAAACTGACAAAATTACAATTTTTTCCAGTTCCGAATGACTCTGTGCCAGTGATATGCAAGAGCAAGGAAGCTTCCATAGACCCTCAACACATACCGGAACTTAGTTTTGATTGCTCATCCTTGGGCTGAGTTAGGCAAAAAATTCTGTGGTCCAAAATCGTGGGTGTGCTAAATACGTGGCCGCCACTGTATGTATCGATGTACAGCCATCTCCCACCATCCTCACCCGATTCCCTGCTACTTTCAAAAACTCAACGCCTTTAAACTTAAGAGCCTTTCGCATCAACACATATTTAATGATCTAATGTTTCCTTTCAAGATGTTGCGTATGGACTGTAGACTCAGGTCTGGAAGATACTGGGTTTTCAGACCAGGAAGTGGTCGAACAGGTGGGTTCTCGTTGGACTACAAAAAAAAATCAAGGCCCGGTTTAATTTCAGAATATTCTCTACCTTATTTTTGCTGGCGCAAGGTGGCTACATCTATTACCGGATGACGTCCTCTGCTCACCTCCTCCATCGGCTTTTTGAAACAGACAAAAAATTAATTTATTAGGCGTTCATGACAACAATGAAACCTAATTCTTTGCAGATCTCTGTCTCTCTCGGTTGCTGATAGCATGATGATTTCGTTTCGTCGTTGTCCTGCTACTTCAACATCCCTTTATGCCAGGATCATTTTCAATCTAGCTGTTTTATTGCTTTATGCTTATTCGAATCTGTTTTTTTCCTCTTCATTTTCTCCTCTAAACTCTTATCTGCATGTGGAGCGTCCAGGCTAAGCCTACTTACCATTTCTGGGGAATTACAGGGTGCGGCAAAAGTATTGTCCGCTTGAAATGGCTCGTGAAAACCTCGGCATTTGGCATATATGTGAAGAGTTTGCTCATAATATATAGAAAACAATGTGGCGAACAATATGATACTATGTCCGGTCAGTTTTATCTTCACTCTTGACAGCAGCTCTAAGGAGAACGCAAGGGAAGACGTGAGTGATGCGCCGTAGGGATCATCGTCGATTTCATCCTTTGTTTCTTCTAAGCAATCCATATGCAAGCCCATACTGTGGTGCGGTGTAGCATATGCTTGCTCCTTCAAAGGGCCCATGCGGTACAACCCAACTGTTCGAAGGTGGAGGAGTGCGGTTGACGCTAATTTGGAACTGAGAGCCCACGAATGATTCCTTGTGCAAAACCCCTTTGCTGTCTTTGCGTGGTAAGCTGCAGAAAGATCTTCTCAGAAAAGGGAAGGTCCGCTTCTAAACCTACGAGAAGTGCGCTTTTGCCGAATATCGTTTTCCGGTCATGCGGTGGTTTTGGCGCTAGAACCAAAGGAGATAATATGAAGCTCGTTTCCGCCGTTAACAAATAAGGAAACAGAGTTAAACCATAGCATAGAGAGGAGCAGCTGGAACTTTTCATTAGCGGATTTGTGGAAGGCCTAACACAAGCTATTTCCTAGCGCTGTATCCATTCCACAAAAACATCTTAGAGCAAACTCTGGATCAAGTCAAAGATGATTACTCGCATCGCAGTAGTAAAGCCTTCTCCCGTCTTGTCTGTTGACTGGCAAAATTAGAGATAAAATGGATTGAATACATCTGTATCTTAGTTTTATTATATATTGTTCTCAGGATCCTAGCCAGCAGAAAGGTCACACTTGGTCTTCCATCCAATTTCGATTTTCTAGATAATTTATGTATCACAAAAAGCGGTCAATACTTTTGCCGCGCCCTGTATGCATAGTTTGTCGCTTTCGTTTTATCCGGGGCCTTTCTGGCAACCTTTTTTTTTTGAGTTTTTTTCTCCGTTCCATTCCTGTGCTGGTATTACGCTAGTTTTTTCCACAGCCGTAAGGCCTCAATAAGTGAGTCCCACTCCGGATTGTTAGGGCTAGGGAATACCCAACTTCTGAAAATTTGATGTCGAATTTCCCATGCATGTCTTTACTTGTGGGAATTGGCAGTCTCCTCAAAGTCACTCACTTGATCATCTTTCTTTCTTCGCACCATGCTGGCTCGCTTGGAAGAAGTGTCTTACTGCTTTATTTCCATCGGTACCGCATAGCCAAGCGCCCATTTAACTCATGACAAGCTATGCGCCCAGAGATGTGGTTTCATCACTCTTTTTTGCGTCTTCGGTTAACCACAACCTGCCTGAAGATCTTCACTGCAATATCTCTTGGATATGTGCGAATTTTTTGTTTGGTGTTCGCTCTCCAGTTTTTCTATTCATTCATACATTTATTGGAGAGATCTCTTTTTTGTGTTCTTACATTTAGTTGTTCTTCCCATTTATCTTCCACCTCACTTTGTACAGCGTTTGAGTTACCTAGTTTGAGTTAAGTCATCATTCTCTGCGTCTGGTTCCCTTTTCTCTGTGCTTGTTCCCGTGCACCTTAGTGTGCTGATATTCGTGCCTCCTCTCACAAGATTCTTTCACTTTGTTAGGACATGCCTACATTTTGAGGGTACATGCATATGATTTTCTGGCTGTCGTCATTTACACAATGATTTCGGTGTGTCAATATTTATGACGCACTCTACAATGTACAGAGAACTCCAAACGGACGCAATCAAGAGTCAGGACCGCGGCGCGGCTCTCTTGGGGAGCTCGGCATAGTGTGCGCCTGCGTCTCTGTCCATGAGAGCCGCACCGATCTCGACTCTTGTCTGCATACGTTTGGAGTTTCGTATAGCTTCCTTCTTTCTTAGCACTGTCGTTTTCTGTCATCGCGAGAATGTATTTTTTATGACACAGAACTACGAGAGAGTTAAAAATGCACAGGAGGAGAACGAAAAAGATCAAAAATCCATAAGATGCCACGAGGAGAAAACTACAAAACACCGCTAGAACGAGCTAGACTAAACGCAGCGCTGAGCGCGCGGCCATCCGCGGACAACTGAGTTGCATCAATGCTCACTGTGTCCCGGAACTGGGTCATCAGTCATATAATATTTACTCTGCCGAGCAACTTCACTGCAATATTTTTCTGATCATTTCTGCTGATACTATGTATTTCTGCATGAGCTCAAGAAGACCTTTACACTGTATCGTGTCGATGAGCAAAGTAAATGAAGTTGTTTTTGAGAAGTGCCAACACTCTAGAATTGTCGATTTTACGTTGAAGAACAGCGAAGGGTTTGTCTGTGCTAATATACCCTTAATTTTCCCGAACGAAAACCTTAATGATTCTGTAGAAGCGGTTTCTCCAAATTCCCGGTGAAGTCTGCTCGAATTCCCGTGGCAGAAATGAGGGATGTGGTAGGAAAATATGCGAGATTTTGCCAGAGTATGCATTAAACATCCCTGAAAGTGACTTCTTAGAGGGGACTCCGCAGAGCCCATGAATTAATAGCTTGAGGTACATATGTTTCTAATGTTTCTTTCTAATGCTGAAATTGTAATTTTTCTTCCCTAATGCTCTGTTGTGACTTCCTACTAAGTTGTTTGTTTATGATGTTTGATAAGCACGTGACATTCCGGAGTAAAGAGTGACCTTTACTAACTAAGCTGATGAGCCCCTCAGTGAAGCCGACATGTGAGCATTGGTGGTGTTGACGGACCTACCAAATTGGCACCCGGAGCCGCTTTCCACCCTATGCGACTTGCAGTGTTGGCCGGCCACTGCTCTTCGCCACCAACAGTCTCACTCCCTATCTCGTAATTTCACCTAGGCTGTGTTTAGTACTATCGGTCTATTTGATATCGATTTTTCTCATCTTGGTATGAATGCATTGTTACCGATAATTAGAGGAGATGCATTGAAGTTGATGTTTCAGTTTTCTATTCAACGGTCCATCCATCACGCTGTTTTTTGGTCACATTTAACTCAGCTAATTCAATTGAAAATTCTCTTCAATTTCTCGTCCTAAACAAAAAGCTATGCTGCCAGGGAACCAAAGATAGTTTGCTCTTTGGTAGATCATCTTTGCCGGAATAGCTTCATGTTTAGCAATGCTTTTGCTTCGAGATTTCTCATATATGCACAGAAACTTATCGCTCTCCCAGAATTCTCCAAGAACACTTCAATAACAACTGGCGCCTCTGCTGAAATCCTATCCGTCGCCTCAATTGCAAAAGCGTATCTTATTATCAAAGTCCAGGTCGAATCAATTATCGATAGTTTGCTAGAATCCACATCGCATGCGTAAAAACTCAGTTATAATAGAAATTTCTCCCAAGACCATAATCAGGACAGTACAGTTGCGAACAGGCAATGCCATCCATCTACCGTAGTGCAACCCCTCCAAAATAAATGTGCCCTTCTTCGCTGTGCGCCAGCCAGCCAATCGTAGTTTTATCAGAGGGCGGGGACTTTTTTTTTTCAAAATTTCCATAGTAATTCTATAGTGGCCGTATGGAGGTGTGCCCGAGTCTAGCATCCCATCTGTGACAGGTCGTATATCACCGATTAGTTGGCCCAAAATCGGGAAATTATGGTATTTCAGTCGGTATGCGCCGGCTGGGCGAATAAATTCTCAGCAAAGTGCCCATTGGGAGCCGCCGAAGATGGACAATGAAGGAACGGGTCGGATTTTTATTGCAATTCTATCGGAGGACTAGGGGTCGGCGCTCCTATTTCTCCATTCTTCCATTCTTTACTTTTTTTCAGTACATACTTATACTATTACGTTGGCAGAAAAAATATTGTTGGAAATTTTGATCCCTTTTTGTTTTTATTATTTATTAGATACGTCATTGACTTAACTCCTCTAGAAATTGGGCTACAGTGAGTCGAAAAAGTTGAAGGCCCCCCAACTTTACACAATTTATTTCAAAAATTCTTTTTTTTTTTTGACAAGTAAGCCTTGAGGAGGCAGATCGAATCATAGTCAGAGAGTGCAAAGTCGGTGGAATGGAGATACGGGAACATTGACTCAACCTAGCTGCGTTGGTTTATGCTAGACCTCTTAAGATTGCTGAAATTAGTGTGGAAAATGAGGAGGCATTGGGAGGTTTTTCATATCTCCCGCTTTTCCTTCACCGTTTTCACCAGTTTTCAGATCCGGCCCCTGAAATGGCAGTCGTGATTGTCTCACCTTTGGAAGCTTTTCCAACTACGGCACCATTCCAGCCTTGTGAGGTGGGGTCATCCGAAGCGCGGTTGCTCAAAAACCTGAAACCTTAACATTACTTATTATCTCTCTTCTCTCACTGGAGACTGCACCACTGCAACCTGACACTTTTTGAATTGAAATTGTTTCAGCCAACGAATTTTAAATTGTATCAATCACTGGGAAGCACATTCCGTTCACAATACCACAGTATTTGGTCGAACTAGAGGCGGATCTAGCAACTTTCCCTTTCTTTGGCAAATTCTTTTCCTGCCCCGCTAATTGAGCTGAAAAGACTGAAGATTCTTCCCTTTTTTTATCTAAGTGGGCAAATTACTGTTTTTTTTTATCTGAACGAACCACCAGTCATCTTCGACATTGATTTATTTCAGAAAAAGGCTGCGATTCGCTACTACAAGGCTGAGAATCACAGAGGGCGGAGACGAAACTTTCATCTAGGCACATCTAGGGAGCTCTTAACTATGTAATATCATAAATTTCGAATTATAACGAACGTTTCGCTGGTCAGACATTTTCAACTGTTGAACCCCACCAGAGATATTTCGTCTATTCTTGACTTGTGTGCTGTACGAGATTACCGTGGTTTGAGGACTCAATTAGCGAATGTCCGAGTGTCAGAAACTATATATTTCAACATAGGAGAGACAAAAGAAAGCACGCGAACGAATAGGAGAAAATGTGGTAACATCACAATAATCGCAAACACCTTGTGTTGACCGGCTAAATTTACGAGACAAAACATTTGCAGTGGATCCCAATTGCACCGGATCATATTGGGTTGGTCCGAAAGTTTTGCACCAAAATATTTTTTAGGATCTAGAATTCCATATATTTTGAATCAAAATGCCACTACATGTGAACTGTAGAACACACCTGGCTGCAGCCGTACAATAATCGTCAGACATCTCCAAGCTCTGAGCTAGAGGAGACCGATGTTGGTTTGGGTCCACAATGAATTGAGTGCCTTGCAAGAGTGAGTGTGTGTCAGTCTTTGCTGCTGCGTATACACAGGATGAACTTCCTCCATCAGCTCATTACTGGAGATGAGAGCTAGGTGCTGTATGTTAACCATACACGAAAGAAAAGTTGGCTCCTGCGTGGCGAGCCATCTCCAAAACAGCCGAAAGGCGAAGTGCATGAAAGAAGATTTCTATTGCTGCTATGCCATGAAAGAAGGTTTATCTGTATTGTTGGGGGAATTCCAAGGGAATACTGCATCGAGAACTGCTGACACGTGGGCCACCGTGACTGCCTAAGTCTACTCTTCTTAATTACAGAAAACGGCGGACGCAATTCGCCTGAAGCATAGAAAAATTAACCATGTTGCTGCACTTCGTGACAACGCCCGACCTCACGTGGCAAAGCTTACCCGCCAAAAAAATTGCCAATTAGGTTGAGAAGATTTACCACACTCTGCTTATTCTGATGACTCATCCCCGTCTGAATACCAGTTGTTTGGGGCCCTGAAGCTGCATCTACGAGAAAAAAGAAATTTGATGACCGGACCAAATCAAAAGTGAGATTTCAAGCTTCTTACAGTTGCAGCTGCCAGAGTTCTTGACTTCTGGAACTGATGCTCTAGTGAAGCGTTGGCCTCGTGGATCATGAAGGTATTTATTTTGTTGATTGATATCTAGAAAGATTCTTTTTATTCGAAAATTTGGAGGGGGGGGGGGAAGGGAGAGAAAAGTTAGGATACTACACATAACATCATAGTCTCAGCCACGAGTAGAGGACTTCCACCTATCAACCTAGGGAAAGTCGAGACGAAGCGCATACAACAGATTATCAGTGAAGGCCAAGTGCAGAAATCAGAGGACATGATACTGAGAAAGAAATGTTTGTTGAAGTGATACTCGAAAATGACAGGACATTTGTGCACAATTATCTGCCTAATGATGCGTTAACTCTTAAGTTTCATCCACCTCTAAGAAATTTCTACTCCTAGCTTTTCGGATTACTTTTCATACCGTGCAGAAGTTAGGGAACGCTCTGATGACGTCCGTTCTTTCGCCCACACGTCCTGCCCGTCCGTCCGGCTCACGCAGGACTTGCAGACTTTACGTAATCCTCTGCTAGTTGACTCATGAGAATTCTTCCATAGGAAAACAAAAAAAAACGGTGCATTCCCTTTCACACCCCTTTTTTTTGCTTATCCTCTTAATCCGCTGGACCATTCTTGGCGCAATTCTATCTTTCGCTCGATTAAATACCTAATCACTGAAAGTGCCAGTGGTACACGAACTGTGTAAGTGATCTGCTTTGCTCCTTATCACTGTGGTTGATATTTGGAGAGAAACCAAAGAAAAGAAGAACGTGGGAAATGTGAGGTGCGTCGAGATGAGACGAGGAAGGCAGACAACACGCACATATACTTTACCATCTCCGATTTTGGACCAGGCTGCATTTGTACTTGAAACAATGATGTATCTTACAGACTTTCAAAACACCATTGTCTAATGAAAAAGTCATTAGGGATTCCTCAATGAAATGAGGAGCGTATCAGAAGCTAAAGGTACAAAGGGCCACAAGATTCAGTAGCGACGAATGAGATATGATCAGCATAGTTAGATGCAGAATTTCTTTTTACCATAACTCAGCTTTCAATTTGGGTATTCAGGCGAAATCTGAAGATGTAATGAAGGTCCAAGTACTACCTCTTTGCGCAGAATTTCACACACGTAAACTGCTTGCAAACATAACTATCGTGTTCCAAGTCCAAATCCGCCGTTTTTGTCAACATGTTGCTTTCTCGTTTGTATCACCGTGTATGTATATATGTAGCAATAGGCAAATAATAGACAATTTGCGAAAACTTTCCTCTTTGTAATTGCGAGTGAAAATACTCGACAAAAGCCAAGGAAGTTGAAGCTCAGCCCAATAATGCCACTAGAATTAAGTCTCTGGCCATGCTGAGCTTAGGAAACACCCGTAGTGCTTCAATGTATTTCCGAGTTTCCTTTCCAGAATTGTTGCAGAAGGTTTTCTGGTGGATGCGACAGCTGATCATAGCTTTATGGCAGCTACTGCATACATTAATATCCAACTTCAAAAAAGTGCACGAGTGTGTGCTGCTAATTCAAAACGACTTCTGTACAACTGGAAAGCCTCCACAACATTATGTTCTTGGATCTAAAAAAACTCGAAATCATTCCTCCAATAGTTCCCAGAAGCTCAGACGAGCACGTCCATGATGCCTAGACTGTGTCAACTTCTGGTAAGTACAAAGTAGGAGGCCAATAAATGTCTTTCTTGATACCCCCTCTTTTATTATACATTACTGTAAGCATGGATTTCCTTTGCCATGAGCACTTCTGATAGGACCACTTCCACGGAAATTTCATTAAGTTCATGGGAATGGAACAATGGCTTGTTTTCGAAGGGATTAGAACACGAACGTGTGAGTTACTGCAACAGTGCGGTCTTGTTTGCACATTCAATAATACGAAAATTTTTATAGACTCCTTCAACGATAGTAATTAACAAATCCCAATTTGGAAAATATACAAAAAATCGAAACAAATACGGAAAGCAAGTTTCTTCAGAACTCCTATTTCTACAGACAATTCACCACGTAAATGTAAAACTGTCAAAGTACACACACTACAACAAGGGATCCAGAGCTTCGCTAAGCCAAAGTGTTGGTCAGCGAGAAGAACAACACGTCCTTCTTGCCCTGTTTCTGCTTGAACTGGTGCGGTTCGATGGCCTGAATAGATAAATTGTGGCAAAACCATAAAAACCATCTTTAAGGGAAAAGAAGAAGAAAAAGAAAACAACAATGAAACAATGAAAACCTTGAGGATCGCCGCCAGCTTCGTAACAATCTCCGCTTTCGTCATGTCACCGCATTTCTGTTTGATCTTTGCCAGTAGCTCTTTAGTGGTGTGTGGCTTACGACGCAAATACTTCCTGACGGTCTCCTCGTTCAAGCCCTCAGGTACGCTAGAAAAATATCGATCGAAACCCTGATAATGTCACTGTCGCGCTTAAATTTTGGCACTTACTGTGGTGTTTCAACCTTTGGTCGTTTCGCATCATTGGAGGTCTCTGGCCCTGACGGATCTGATTCAGCGGGTCGTTTCTTACCCGCTCCACTAGTGCTCGGTTCTCCTCCGTTCGGGACCTCTTTCTTCTACAAATATACTTTCGAACTGAATAAACCATGGCTTGCTATACAGTTGGTAAGATTTACAGATGAAGATGAGAAAAATAGTGGACGCAAGCACGGTACTTACTGGCATAAACACTACAGAATCGATCTTCTCCTTGTCAGGATCATCGGTGTCGGAGCCGGAAGAATCTGAAGTGGTCCGTTAATAAATCCCTGTTTCATGCTATGGAATCTGCTCCTAATCGATATTATAACAAAGGCAAGTGAAAAATCCACTGACAAAGAATATAAAAATAGAAATGCTGGAGCTAGGCTAATCGAATAACGAATAGGTACTGTCGCAAGGAAAAAAGTTGCCGGAAACAAAGACGTGACAAGAAATGCTTAACAATACCTACCCCTCTCCTCAATATCCAGGTGCTCTTTCTTCCGTTCTCCATCGTTATTGAGCAACTTCTTGGCTAAAATAAACGAATTGAGCAGTGAAACCAAGGAGAATCAGATCAAAACTAGTAACTGACTCAGATCCTCCTCGTCACTGTCCGTCTCCTCGTCTGAATCCATCATTTTCTTAAGTCCTTCCTCATCGCCAACACCAACCAGCTGTTTTTCGATTTTCTCATCTCCAGGGACCTCTTCACGACTGCAAATAAAGACAATAGGTCCGACTGAGCAATTAACTAGTCTTCAAGACTGATAAAATTACTACACAGGCAGGCTTCAGATCAAAACATTTGAAACGTACCACCAGAAAAATTGATGTTTTTGGGTCTCTAGCAAAGAAGTCCGCAAAATTTCGATTATTACTCCGATAGACTGGTAATTAAACTGGGACTCCGCGATAATTAAGGGCGGGCGAAGCACGAGGTTGTGCCCCTAACTCCGTCATATCGCGTGGATCGATAACTCCAGGCAGTCCTCAGCACGCTGATCGGTGCTCTGTGTCCACAATTTATTTGCAAATTGGTGTTCCATCCCCGGTTTCATCTCAGCGCTTCATTAGGCTACGATTACAGCCGAAACACCGCCAGCTTTCTGGAACCTGGTCCACTTTTCCTCGTTTCGCGCTTATTTCTTACGTGCACGCACCCTAACAAGTCTCTTAAAGCGCAACATAAGCAGAGATGACGTCAGTGAACGTCATCTGTTACTACGCAGGGCAGCTGTCGCATTCCATCACAGCCCAGTTGTCTGCTACGTTGTTTTGTTCCTGTTTTTCGCGAACAATTCAACTTTTGAATCAATTCTTTATCTAGTTAGTCTGGTTTTACCGCGACTTATCGTGGGGGAAGTACCGCCTACCACTTGTCCTAGTTGACGTCAGCTAGCCCAAATCAATGTCACTTCCGTCGCGATGCCCTCTCACAGATTGTAATGGTGTTCTTTCGGAAAACCATGAAGCACTCTTCCTTTGAATCTTGTTTTGTTGTTATCATTCACCTTGAAACCATTTATCTTTCCGTGTAGAATCGAATTTTAAATCACTTAACGTTTTCATCTTTTTTTTCAAGTCCCAATTTCCAAAAAAGCGGCATTTCTATTTCTTCCGCATGAGAATGCTTTCTATGGTGTTCTTTCGGAAAACTCTTAGTTTTCTCTGCTCTTAGTTGGAATGCTCTTAGTTCCAAAAATTACAAAGCCCTATTGTGACAGTGTAGGCCCCAGTACGTGGAGTCTTAGGCAAATTAGACTTCCCAAAAAAAGGCAAAAACCAAGGAAGAACGAGACAAAGCAACACAAAAAAATAGGATGGTACCGCTAGTGAGATAAGAGAAAGGTACTCTTGGCAGTAATTCATTTTCTTTCCCTGCTAAAATCTTTGAACCTAATTTTTTGAACGTCATTAGGTAAACGACCAATCTTGCTTCAAGCGACAAGTTGTAAAAATGATTTTTTTTGAATAAAATTCTCCGTTGTGTGATGGTAGTGCCACCTCATATCCGTAGAGAGCTGCGCAGAGTTCTTCTTCTCCGTGCTGGGCTTCGTTTGCTCCAATCCCCTTCTCCGCTAACCCCTCGAACCGTTCTTTGTTTCAAAAATTTCGAAGTAGAGCCCACACAGCCTAAATCGATCACGAAGCGGCTTTTCGAAAACGCTGTCGCCACGAGGAACCGCACGTGAAGCGAACGTGACTTATTGTTTACACCAGTCCACTGTACCCGGAATTTTCCCACGAAAACAAAATGTCCTAAGTTGGTCAAAGTGCGGTTAAAAGCGACGCTTCCTAAATTTTACTTTCGTTCCGCATCGTTTCGCATTCTGCACATAATACCCCAATTTTTTTTCTTGAATTTCCTCGATTATTTGCAGAAATGGATAATTCTCTCTAAGTTCATTTCTCAACTTTGAATGGTCAGGATCTTATTCGTTTTCAAAAGGGACCCCTGCTTTCCCCAAACCCCATTCCCCATACGGCTGCCCCCTGCTCGGTTGGGTAAAGTTTGAGACTGAGATAATCCTGAGAATGGAGCAACTGCGGAACTGTAACCCTGGACAAACAAACTGCTGTGTAACATAGATGACTCAGGGTCAACATGCTCCACATAGAAGAGCTTCCACAGGTTCCGTTCTTCTTTCTTCTCTAAGTAGAAATATCTTTACTTTTACATTGCTGAATTTTCTTTTCCAATCTAGGTTGACATAATTTAATATCAAATATTTGATATTTGTTACCTAACTTTTTGAAAAAAAAAACACTGGGGCCACCTTCACATCTATGAAGAAGATGGTTTTGTCGAAATGTTAGGAGGTTGACAAATACTCCACTAAATCATTTCGAATTGGCAAAGAGACAGTTCTATGAGGAAAAATCCGGGTCAAAAATTTTCTCGAAAATCAACATTATTTGACTAAAGAATTGAGATTCTTCATCCGATTCAAGGAAACGGACCTCCCCATTGTTTACTCTGTGCAAAAGCTGGATAAAATTAAGCACTGCTTCTACCACAAAGAATTATTTTTTTTATTTGTTGACTTATTTATGCGCTATCAAGGTGCGCTTACAAACAAGGTTTTTTTTATGAAACTTGTTACTGCATGGTACGACTAAGAAGCATCTAGAAGCCGTGAAGGAACAATGAAAGTTCGCTTTGATAACTGCGCATTAGCGCTGTTCGTGCCCACATTTTTCCAGTACTATAACGAACCAGAAATAAAAGTGTCGTATACCGGCAGCCCATTCTAGCCAAGGAGAAGCGTAGAATTAGAGAACACGTCCTCTTCAATTAAAAAAAAAGGAAGCGAAAATGTGTGGCAGTTGACAAGCTCTCAGTACCTTTTTTTACGATCAGGCATACTTCCTACTATTAATTTCGCAGAAAGTAAGAAATTCTGAATCAGAAATCTTGACTTCGTTTGAAAAATCCAGGTCACTGATATGCTTTCCCTTGCTATCTGGGAGTGGGGGATGCAGGAAGGGTGCAGGCGAGGGCGCCGTCCCAGAGAATGGATCGACGAATTTTCAAAATTACTTCATAAAACAAACAAAAGTTATGTTAATTTCTGAACCAATTTTTGAAAAACAATTTTTGTCAAATACCTGAAAGTTAAGAATATTTTTCCCTCAGTCCCCGAAGAGACGGAGTTGCCACATTTTCCCACACCTTACCCCCCACCCTAGCCCCTTAATTGACACTCCAACGTCCGGCATTCCCGTTTCAGCTTTCTAGTCGCGATGAATTTGACTGCCTGGCATGTTGAAACGCCCCGAAAATGATGTGAGAGTTCGCGGAACGTGTGCGCTTGAGCACGGATATGAATTCCACGACCGCTGAACAGTGCGAGACCCGTTGCAATGCAAAACCTGGACATCCATGATCGCAAATAAGCAAAAAACCAGCAAATATTTACCAAAACAATGAAAATAGAATTCCAAATGGTTTCTCATTTTCTGTTGTATGTGTTTAAAGCCTGTCTACTGAACGCACTAATCGCTAGGTAGAGCCCAGAACCTTACCAAAACCTTCCAACCCATGAGGGGTCCTAATCGGAGTTATCTTTCATTATGGGAGGATTTATGGAGAGATATTCTGACCGGAACCCTCTTACCATAACTCTTCTACTCGTTAGCAAGGAGGTGAACTCCTTCTAATTTCCACTGCTTCCAGACATGAAACACCCCAGTCGGATACTTTGGTTCGTTCGACATGGTGAACGTGTCGACAACTTGAACAAGGCGTGGAAGATGACCGCCGAGCGATGGGATGATCCACCACTAAGGTGAGAACAGCAGCGCAATTCTGGAATACCTCCAGGAAACAACTACTCTTTTAGTCCAAGAGGACACCAACAAGCTCGTGAAGTCGGCATCGCCCTGGCTGCTGAACCGATCGACTACGTGATTTGCTCGCCATTTACTCGTTGTATAGAAACCGTCACAGAGATTTTCTCTGTCAGAAAAGTTTCACCGCCTATATGGATAGAACCAGGATTGGGCGAGTCGCTGAACGTGTGCATGTCACCGCCGGGTCGACCAACAAT
Source organism: Ancylostoma caninum (assembly GCA_037903475.1). Taxonomy (NCBI): domain Eukaryota; kingdom Metazoa; phylum Nematoda; class Chromadorea; order Rhabditida; family Ancylostomatidae; genus Ancylostoma; species Ancylostoma caninum. The sequence continues at coordinate 871,914 of JBAJFG010000248.1, forward strand.
GCAGCAGATCAAGTGAGTTCAGGCTATCCCCAGACTTCGCCAGTTTAAAACGAATCAAAACGAACCGGCGATATATAAGAGGTAACGATGAAAGAAACAATATGTACGTATTGGTTGCTACCTTACATCGCCTTGGATCGCCTCCAAACCCTTTACCTTTCATCGAGCCCTTTACCTCTCATCGAAAGTTCTAGTCAAAAATATGCCCAAAATGACCTTTAATTCAGGAAGATGAACCCGAATGTTGATGACAGCTACGAGCCTGTTTATTCCGTACTACCTCCCGAATTTGGCGGCGATGCTGGATGTATCCCACGGGTGATTAAGACACTAAAAACCATTTTAACCAAATATCCTACGGGTGAGTACGATTTATGGTTGACGTGCGCTCCAGAATTTGAAATTTTTTTTGAATCTTATTTTCTCCGGAAAGATTCGCGGATAAGAACCAGCCATTCGAGAATTTCGCTTCCAGGTAACATACTCTTTGTATCTCATGGAAGTCCAACAGCAGCATGTCACTTAGCCATTAACGGGTCATGGAAATACGTTGGACAATGCACTATAGGTAATGTTTCAAAATGTTAGTTCCACGGTACCTTACTGTACTTTTAGAATGAGTTCCTCTTATTTAGAATGAGTTCCTCTTAACAGTACCTCTTTTAGGTAAAGTTGTAACAAACGCAGATACCATGAAATGCGAATATTTCGGAGATAAAAGGCATCTCTCCGATCAGACCAATCTACACGAGGCTCAAAGCAAAGCACGAGCGTGTACGCAACAACAAATAGAAGAAATTATGAAACAAGTCAAAGAATTATAACACGTTAACTGTTAATTAAGTTTTTAGTCGACAGTTGTACTTATAAAGTATATTGCGACCATAAGATGTACATACATGTTATTGGTTAAAAAAGAGGCTCCACATGAAACTTTGTTTTGTTCAAAAAGTGAGCTCATTCAAAACTGATAAAGTCATTGGGCATTTACAGGACGATGAAGAAGGAAAAGATTAGACGTCTCATCTGGCCTTTTCTAATTTAATGACACTTTGAGAGGCGGTCAAAGCTGTTCCGGCAGTTTCACATACGTATAATGTTTAAAAGAGTACAGAAAATCCGCCCAGCAGCGGCCTTCTAGGCTCCAGCTAGGTTAGGAAAAGTAGAGTTTGTAAGGTCAACGGAGTATGTGCAGGTTGCTGAAAACATCATCATACTCTATATATATTACAGACTTTATGTGACTTTGTGCGTGCGTGTGCACACGTACTACCATTGGTCAGTGATGATGATTGGTGGTGATTGTGTGATCCTATAAAAGGTTAATAACGGGTGCGGTGTGGTGGAGTAGGGTAGAGAGGTGGTGAGCAGAAGGGCTCGCGATGTGCAACGGGTCCGTCGCTGGAGAAGAGGTGCGCCGGCGTCGAAAAGTGGGGAAACGCCTGGAGTCGGGTCCACCGGTGTGATAAGGGTGCGCCGGCATCGAAAAGTGGGGAAACGCCTGGAGTCGGGTCCAACGGTGTGATAAGGGTGCGCCGGCATCGAAAAGTGGGGAAACGCCTGGAGTCGGGTCCACCGGTGTGATAAGGGTGCGCCGGCATCGAAAAGTGGGGAAACGCCTGGAGTCGGGTCCACCGGTGTGATAAGGGTGCGCCGGCATCGAAAAGTGGGGAAACGCCTGGAGTCGGGTCCAACGGTGTGATATGTGTGCGCCGGCGTCCAAAAGTGGGGAAACGCCTGGAGTCGGGTCCAACGGTGTGATAAGGGTGCGCCGGCGTCGAAAAGTGGGAAACGCCTGGAGTCGGGTCCACGGTGTGATAAGGATGCGCCGGCGTCGAAAAGTGGGAAAACGCGTGGAGTCGGGTCCAACCGGTGTGATAAGGGTGCGCCGGCATCCGAAAAGTGGGGAAACGCCTGGAGTCGGGTCCAACGGCGTGATAAGGGTGCGCCGGCATCTAAAAGTGGGGAAACGCCTGCAGTCGGGTCCAACGGTGTGATAAGGGTGCGCCGGCATCTAAAAGTGGGAAAACGCTGGAGTCGGGTCCACGGTGTGATAAGGGTGGGCCGGCATCCGAAAAGTGGGGAAACGCCTGGAGTCGGGTCCAACGGCGTGATAAGGGTGCGCCGGCATCCAAAAGTGGGAAAACGCTGGAGTCGGGTCCAACGGTGTGATAAGGGTGCGCCGGCATCTAAAAGTGGGGAAACGCCCGTCGGGTCCAACGGTGCGATGATATGCGCCGGCGTCCAAAAGTGGAGAAACGCCTGGAGTCGGGTCCAACGGTGTGATATGTGTGCGCCGGCGTCCAAAAGTGGTGAAACGCCTGGAGTCGGGTCCAACGGTGTGATAAGGATGCGCCGGCGTCGAAAAGTGGGGAAACGCCTGGAGTCGGGTCCACCGGTGTGATAAGGGTGCGCCGGCATCGAAAAGTGGGGAAACGCCTGAAGTCGGGTCCACCGGTGTGATAAGGGTGCGCCGGCATCGAAAAGTGGGGAAACGCCTGGAGTCGGGTCCACCGGTGTGATAAGGGTGCGCCGGCATCGAAAAGTGGGGAAACGCCTGGAGTCGGGTCCACCGGTGTGATAAGGGTGCGCCGGCATCGAAAGGTGATGGAAACGGTGTGAGCGGTGCGCCGGCGTCCAAAAGTGGGGAAACGCCTGGAGTCGGGTCCAACGGTGTGATAAGGGTGCGCCGGCATCGAAAAGTGGGAAACGCCTGAAGTCGGGTCCACCGGTGTGATAAGGGTGCGCCGGCATCGAAAAGTGGGGAAACGCCTGGAGTCGGGTCCACGGTGTGATAAGGGTGCGCCGGCATCGAAAAGTGGGGAAACGCCTGGAGTCGGGTCCACCGGTGTGATAAGGGTGCGCCGGCATCGAAAAGTGGGGAAACGCCTGGAGTCGGGTCCACCGGTGTGATAAGGGTGCGCCGGCATCGAAAAGTGGGGAAACGCCTGGAGTCGGGTCCACCGGTGTGATAAGGGTGCGCCGGCATCGAAAGGTGGGAAAACGCCTGGAGTCGGGTCCAACGGTGTGATATGTGTGCGCCGGCGTCAAAAGTGGGGAAACGCCTGGAGTCGGGTCCAACGGTGTGATAAGGGTGCGCCGGCATCGAAAAGTGGGGAAACGCCTGGAGTCGGGTCCACCGGTGTGATAAGGGTGCGCCGGCATCGAAAAGTGGGGAAACGCCTGGAGTCGGGTCCACCGGTGTGATAAGGGTGCGCCGGCGTCGAAAAGTGGGAAAACGCCTGGAGTCGGGTCCAACGGTGTGATAAGGTGCGCCGGCGTCCAAAAGTGGGGAAACGCCTGGAGTCGGGTCCAACGGTGTGATAAGGGTGCGCCGGCGTCGAAAAGTGGGGAAACGCCTGGAGTCGGGTCCAACGGTGTGATAAGGGTGCGCCGGCATCGAAAAGTGGGGAAACGCCTGGAGTCGGGTCCACCGGTGTGATAAGGGTGCGCCGGCATCGAAAAGTGGGGAAACGCCTGGAGTCGGGTCCACCGGTGTGATAAGGGTGCGCCGGCATCGAAAAGTGGGGAAACGCCTGGAGTCGGGTCCAACGGTGTGATAAGGATGCGCCGGCGTCCAAAAGTGGGGAAACGCCTGGAGTAGGGTCCAACGGTGTGATAATGGTGCGCCGGCTTCCACAAGTAATAGGAATTCGCTGTGCGGGTCTATTTCTGCATAAGGGGTACGCTTTCCCTGTTTCGACGGATCCTCCTAGCTAAATCACCTGGATGTACGTTGTTTCCTTTCGTATCCGTGTTTTCTTCCCATTTCGTTTGTGTCTGAATGAACCACTCCTTCCTTTCCGTTTGTATACACCGGTCGACCCTTATCATTTAAATTACCACAACAACCAGTTGAACTTTAATCTTCTCAAAATAACATTTGCACTGAATTGGTTACACTCAATTCTTCACGGCCACTAACTTCGTTCATATGGGGGAAAGCGACCACCTAGGGGATCAAGGGCCTCTCAGGAGAGCGATAGAACCGCATGGAAGGATACAGATTTTATCAATCCATTTACACCTTTGTGTTTGCTTTCAACGTGTAGTATGCGAGCGGAGCGAGCATCAATAGAAGTCTGGAAGTCCGGCGTTAGCCGGACCGCCAGACTGGTAATAAAAATAGAAAGAAGCCTATAAGGAATGAAGAAGGAAAAGATTAGACATCTCATCTGGCCTTTTTCTCATTTAATGACACTTTGAGAGGCGGTCAAAGCTGTTCCCGCGGTTTAGGAAAAGTAGAGTTTGTAAGGTTAACGGAGTATGTCCAGGTTGTTGAAAACATAATAAAAAGAAGCCTATAAGGAAAAATCAAGCAGGAATGTGATTCCGATAAAAAGAGAGGACAGAAGAAAAACAAAGCTATGAGCTCCGGATCAAAAAGTCAGTGAGAGGAAAATTGTCACATGAAAAAAGCAGGTAAAAATCTGTATGTCAAAGTTCGGAAATGGTGGGAACTGAGGAAAGGAAGAGAGATGAAATTGATGTGATAGTTCTCTATACAATTTGGTGTATAATATTTTATCTAAGAATTTTGCGATACAGGTAGTGGAAATTGTTGGGTAATACAAGAGTGAGACCTATGTGTAGAAACACCTTACATAGAGCCACTGCTTCGGAAAAAATCAAAAATTGGACTTACTCCGAGTCTGAACCACTGTCGGACATGTAGTCGTACTCTCTGCCTTCGTCTTCACCATCAGATGACTCATAACCTGTGACATATCTCCATTTCATCGGCCAAGCTACAGCAGTATCCACAGAACTCACGTGCCACTTCATCACCATTCTCAACCCTCTGACGTTTGTCTTTTTTGGGCTTCTCATGCGCTTTCTTCTTCTTCTGTACGCCATCCTTCTTTTTTGGGGCACCATCCTCATCGTTTCGGTCATCGTCTTCACCATCCGAGTCGGAAGAGCTGTACCCATCTTTGATTTTCTACGGAAAATGAAATCTACTGAAGAACGGCTCGGCCACCAAAACAATGTAATTGCAATACTGCACTGACGAAAAGGCACGCTCACCAGTGATCTCGTAGGTTTTTCTAGTTGTTCACCATCTTCCTCACCCGCTTTGAGTTGGCTCATGATTTGTGCCTTTAAGGCAAACTGGTTCATTACTTTGTTACGCCTAAACATAAGTGCATTCATACATAACAAATTACGCTATTAAAGAAGTAATTAAAAATAAAAATGAAGACCCAAGGCTCACTCCAAGAATTTCTCTTCGGCCTGATCTATATCCAACGTTTTGTGAGTGATCGCCGGCAGGAATTTGTGCCAGTCATCGACCTAAAAACAAATTAACGGCAGTAGTCATTCCACGAAAAACTGTGTGGAAAAAAAGAAATGAAATGCACATGGTGGGAGCCAGAGTTCAGCACAAGCTTGGCTCGAGCCTAAAAAATTATGAAGTTCCCTTTGATGTAGCCAAGAATCTACGAAGCGCCCATTCTAAACAAGTTAAATTAAGTTTTTGCGGAGAACATTGGTCTCGTGTTTTCAGTGCACATCGACATGTCTACACGAGTTGACAAGTGTTGGCAAGCACACTGGCAGTGGAGCACGTTAACATGTTGGCAGAGTCATAAAATTTCCTATTTTTCAGCCAAAATTCAAGAAGGGATAGAGATTTTGGAGGCTTTTGCCAATAGTTTGATGGAGCAATACTTCCTGAATACAACAGTACGAGTAAAATTGGGAATAATTGATTTTGGAACCAGATATTAGAGGAACTTATGTCGAAGTGGTGCTGAAGACGGTTTTTCAACTAATTTTTTTCACTGTATCCAAGTGAACGCGGCAAATTTGTAATTCATTCGAACGAGCAACTTCTCCTATAGCTAACCGTGCCGATAGTATCGGAAATAATTTTGAGCAATATCTCCTTTCAAAATCAGCAGAATCCAATTTCCTTTGGCAGCTGGGGAAGAGCAGTATCGGTAATCTTACTACAAAGTTTGAGAACGGTCCGTTCAGTACCAACTGTGCTGTGGGTACTGCTAGGTACTTTTTTAGCTGTAAGTCCTACTAAAATCAATTGAATCTAATCCTCTTCGAGATTTAGATAGCACGTTGCCATTTGCAGCTGTGTGCCTGTTTCCAGCAAAATCTGTGCAGAACCTGTCCTTTTGTATGCGCTGGAAGTAGTGCTACCGGCAGATAACTCCACAAACTCTCGCCAAAATCAAGTGATCAAAATTTCCTTTGGCAGCTAGAGGGAGACTAATATCCGTAATCTTATTACAAAGTTTGAGCAGTATTCGTTCAGCATCAATAATGCTGTGGGTACTTCTAAGTACTTTTCAAGTGTAATTTCCGAAACAAATATCAATTCTATTCTAATTTCAGAATTAATATGATTAATGAAAGAATTTTTCATTCCAATCTCCATTCTTTGCTCTTATTGGTGAGGGAATGGATAGTTATCCGGTCAATGTCCAAGTCCCAGATACAAAGTCCCCTACGCTCAGCTCGTCTTTTACGAAGTCCAGCTTCCCTTGAGTCAAGCTCTTGCCGAAGTCTGGTGGTAGCACATATGCCTCTATTTAGTAAATTAACAAGCCTTGCTCACCTTGTAAGCTAGGAACTCCTCGCCAGATTTCAAAAACACCCAATAATCTGCATGCTCGCCTGCGCCTCCTTCTCGTATACTCTTCATTTTTCGTGTTCTCCCATCTGAACCATGTTATACTAGGCTTACCAATTATTTTAATTATTTGAAATCACCTGACCTTGTTCTATAAAAGATAAATGCCATGGCTGGTTGTCAAGTTTGTATGACTTCGCTTGTCGCCCGTATTTCTTTCTTCGAGCTTCTTCTCTCGCTGCCTTACCATATTCTGAGCCTTCACCATATTCCTAGAATTATTGCAACAAGTGCGGATCCGTTCGAATACAAGAAAGGAAGTGATAGTACGCGTTACTCTATCTTAAAGGTTTATTATGCTTAGAATTAAAACAACAATGACCATGAAGCATTTTCGCCGTAATTTCTTCAGTGGCAGGACAAAACCTCACAAAAAGCGGGCTCATGAGGGGCAAATGAGGAAAAGAACTATAAAAAGTGAAATTATGAATTTCGGAAATGTAGACGTAACAGCTTCTCGTGTGGCAACAAAAGCGAAACATGCAGAATAATTTTTATGATATCAGATTTTAAAGGAGATTTTACGCGTATAGACCTAACCAAATCACGAGATTTCATCGCAGAATCTACAACACTATCAAAGCGATGAAGAAGAATGGTATGAATGCATGGAATACCTGTACAGCCTGTGTGCTGAGTGTGACACTTTTGTTATCCTCTCGTTCCATCTGAACCATACTCTCTACGGACCACTTGGACGTATCGACATGATCCATTCCATTGAATTTGAGGACAGAGAAGCGCTTGTGTTCGCTCTTCCTCAAAATAAAGGCTAGATACAAGCAGGGAGAGTGAAGGAAACCGAAAGTATCGGCGTTTGATGCCGAATGGGGTGCTAACTAGTGAAATGCGAAAGAAACTCAGGGCTAAATAGTACGAGATGTACTCAAATTCGAATAATCGATTTCGAATAAGACGAGAACATGAATCTTTGAGTAAGGGAAGCGGCACTGCCCTGATACTACAGGAAGTATGCAGAGCTGGTAAAAAATCTAGTATCGAAAGAAAAATTGACGACACGAGCACTATGGAAAGAGAAGGATATACCTGGGTACCCGCACCACGAACTCACACTTCGGAGGTTGTTGAGCTGTCATCTATAGCAGAACAGTTGGGTTAAAGCGAAGGCAAACTAAGTTGGATCTATAAAATAGTTAGGTAAATCTCTGCAGATGGGTCAACAGCTGCTCAGAATACCATTCTTCGTCTCTAAACATTTTATAACTTAGAATTTTAACAAATTTCAACAAACAAAAAAGAATAAATAACAACTTAAGCGCAACATATGAAGTTTTGCCTATTAATAAACTCTGATCTAGCCACGAATCTAGCAGTTACATTACTGACAAATATCAATCTCTATTATTACCGGCAAATTTCCCGTACTATGACATAGCGAACGAGTACTCAGAGCATTTCAAGAGTCTAGAGGATTAGTGAGCGTGGGCTATTCGCAGCGGGCCATCAGCAACAAAGCAGTATCATGAAATTTGTGCAATGTGCAGCATCAAGACAAAGTAAAAGTATGAAACTATACTTCAAAGAAGAGATTAACATTCAAAAGACACAAGCACAACAGCAGTAGCATCGAAAAAGAATCAGAGGAAATGGGAAAGAAATGAACGAGTGCTGATAAAAGAAAAAAAAAACAGGCTTTAGAATCCTAGAATACTCTTGCGATGTTGAGCACGGTACTTGAGCACCTTCACCTCGATGATATTTGCAATCTCCTCAGCGGTTCTGTTCTGACCATAGTAGTCATGGAAATTACCTTCCGGGTCAATGAGGTAAGTGATCACGGTGTGATCTACAATGTAGTCATCCTTGTCTTTGCCAGTATGCGGTCCTTGACTGTGATAGACTCGGAACGTCTTTGCCACTTTGTTTACCTGAAATGTTTGTGACATGCACAAAAGCCCAAATGACATCCATGACACGGAGTTGACACAAACACCAAAACCAGTCACAAATGGTATACAAAAAAACCTCGCCCGATAACGCCAAAGGAATGTCAACAAACCTGCTCAACTGAACCAGTGTAGCCCTGGAGCTTCGGCGAAAACTCAGCACAATATTCTTTCACTCTTGGAGGAGTGTCACGTTCAGGATCGACAGAAATGAATATTGGTTTGATGGGGATTCGTTCCTTTTCAGGTTTCGAATCGAGAATGTCGACGACCTAAACAGAGATTTGCAGTAGGTGAGCAATCCATCAATCAGCATAGAGACTCACCTTGACCATTTTTTCTATTTCATCAGGGCAGATGTCTGGACAATGAGTGAAACCAAAATAAAGTAGAAGCCAATTTCCCTTCAACTGTTCTGAGCCTTCTAGCTTGCCTGAAGTCGAAACCATTTGACTGGTTTGAAAATTGAGATTTTCAAATGACCTTCACAAGTAAATCTGTTGGTTTTTTAACAAACTTCACGAATAAATTTCAAGCATTTTGAAGTGATAAGTCCCAACACCCCCCTCCTCTCGCTACCACCAGAAATCACTCCGCAGATTAAAACAATTCTCTCCCTACTCCTTAAACCAATTTCTTCTCTTCTCAAAAAAATTACTGGGGTTTTCACCCTTGACTCCCAGTAACTTGCACTTTGACTCGACCAATGGACAAGATTACTATGCCAAGAAGTTCCAATTAAGACCTCTCAACCATTTCCAAAGTAAAGGGTGAATGAACTTGTTGTTGTTCTCAAGAAAATCTCGACAAAACACTGAGTCTTAATTGGAACTTCTTGGCATAGTAATCTTGTCCATTGGTCGAGTCAAAGTGCAAGTTACTGGGAGTCAAGGGTGAACACCCCAGTAATTTTTTTTTGAGAATAGAAGAAATTGGTTTAAGGAGTAGGGAGAGAATTGGGCTTCAAGAACTTAGGGTCCCATGCCCATGCCGCCACAGCGCCTGCGGATACGAACGCTGTGCAACGCGCATAAGAGGGGGGGGGGCGTGGTTCGCAAATTGTTGAGTAGGGTGTTGGCAGAGTTCGAAAAGAATGTACAAGATGACGAATTGAACACTATAAGTTGTCTAAATTTAAATGAAGCTGTAATTAAATTTTAGGAAAAAAGACGATTTTGAGAAATAAAACATCGATGTAGGGGCTATTTGACATGCTGATTACGAATATGACATCTATTTTGACATTTATTTTTGTACCAAAATGCCGTTTTTGAAGTATTTCAAGCGTATTCGGTGGGTACAATATCCCTCAGGACCGCATGAAACTTGATAAGATTATTTGACTTTCTCATCCCGAATTCAGTATCTGTTTTGCAACGTGATGTCCTTTTTCAACTATTAAGGCTTGAGATGGGTGCACTTTCTTTCCTAAAACTACTGGATTTGCATTTAAAAGGCATTTGAAGAAGGTACATTTGGCGTAAATTCACTCGTTTGATCCACTATCACGTTGGAATTTCGAAACTGCTGGGAAACTAATTCATGACAACGAAGAACGAATTCTATGAATGAAAAAGTTTGCTTCTGAGAAGGGTGGTGGAGTGCCTTGAGCGAGATTCCTTATGAATATTACTAAGTATCAGTTCATTTCACATTTTTTTTCATTCTGGGATCGCAGTCTGTTGCATTGTTAGTTCCAGAAAATCAACATTAACAAAACAATTACGGAGTGGCGATGCGACGGCATTGTATCTTTGAGGTACGCCTGCAGGCACAGTACGTGTCTGCTAGGCATTCCTCACACCTCCTCTGGCGATGGATTAATAACCAATAGAAGATATAAATGTAGATAGGAAACATTCTAGAAAAAAAAACTTGTAAAGCATCCTATGTAGTGATGATCTATTAAAGCATCACATGTTATTATTCGTTGAAAACGCTGAAAATTCTAATTTCAGGGATAAATTGAGGAGTAAGGAAAAAATGGAAAATTTTGGATTTGTCCAAAATATGCGCAATTTCGTACCCACATCTTTATTCTCCTCGTTTTCATTTATTTAACTCTTGTACACAACTCTTGTACTTATGCACATTAACTACATATATGCGATCTGGAAATAAAACAGATAGAACACGAGATCTACGGAGAACTTGCATACAAAATATTTTTTAAAAAACACGTACTATACGCAAAATGCCCATCACATTTACAAATCTGAAAATGATTCCAATCGTTTTACTTTGTTTTACTTCAAAGCCTCAAATTTCTCAACATCTGTGGCTCTGTCACATCTATCGTGAGCAGCACTGCCGCACTGGTACTTCTGGTTAAATTATGCATTATGCTGCACATGCTTGAAACAGCACAAAAACTGCATTTAGATGCAGAATAGATGTCATATTCGTAATCAGCATGTCAAATAACCCCTAGATCGATGTTTTATTTCTCAAAAATCATCCATTTTTCCTAAAATGTAAATCACAGCTTCATTTAAATTTAAACATTTAGAGTGTTCAATTCATCATCTTGTACTTTCTTCTGGAACTCTGCCAACACTCTACCCCGCAATTTGCAAGCCACGCCCCCTCTTATGCGCGTTGCACAGCGTGCGTATCCGCAGGCGCTGTGGCGGCATGGGCATGGGACCCTAAGTTCTGTTTTCCAGAGGTTAGGCATCCAAATGGATAAATAATGAGGTCTCAAGAAAAAAAAAACATAAAGAACTCTTAAGAAAAAGAACAACAAAGATCAAGATGTGGAAATAGAACAAACCTTCTGTGTTAACCAATTCCCAATCGCCACCGATACGAGCTTTGCCAGCAATGTATTTCATGTGTTTCTCTCGTTCCTCTAACCTCTAAGAATAATACATTTTCCATACTATTCTCACACCAAATAAATAGAAAACCATGCATGTGAATCAACACTCACGATTTTTCGGATGTAGAACAGGGCTGCTAAACACGAGGCACCGACACCTAACGTGGCTGCAGCAATCTTCCAGTTGAAAATCATGCTGCGTTTGTAGGCTGCGCGCTGCAAAATCGGAATTAGTACTGAATCTAAGCAAGAAAAGGGATGATGAATTTACAGTGTACCCGGTAAGCAGAGTACAATTGCATTCTACAACTAAAATTCTGTACTATACGTAAATTACGAAAACCACAACAAAAAATAGAACGTTTTAGAAGAGAAAGGGAAGAATTGCATAGAATCACCTCGTTTCTAGCTTTGAAATTCATAAAAGTCTTATCAATTTCCTCCTCACTCTTCTTCACGGTAGAGTCAAAGTCTTTCTTTAGCATCTCGTTCAACTTTTCCAGCTCTTTCTCCAAAGCAGCATCTGGCTTTTTACTGAAAGGTAACACTGAGAAAAAAGTACAAAAACTTATGTGGAACAGGTATTCTCACAGAAAGTGAAAAAAGGAAGTACCTCTCCAACAATCTAGTCGATGTTGAGAATTGTGCAGTTTCCAGCTGCACCAGATAACGACAACTGCTAGAAACTCGTGGTTGAAATAATAACTGAGAAAGTATTCGACGCGAAAACATCTGAAAATGGCAAAATAGAAGTATTACTTCGGTGGAACCGCACCACCCTACCAAGTTGCAATTGTTTGCCAAGCATACAGCGATGTTTTATTCCCCGAAAAACCACTGAGAAAGTAAATAGCGTCTATACCTGAGTACAAGAAGAAATTAACGAATTAGAAGCTTTCGAAGACGACTAAACCAAGGCAACAAATTCTGAAACATGGGAACTCGATTTATGGGTTACGGTACCTACAGTTCGTACGTGATTGCGGGCAAAAACTAATATTGTACGCCTTGGATTATCAAGCGTTTTTGATTTCCTTTTTACTCTTTTTTTCTTCATTCTTTATGTCTACGTTTGATTTTTCTTTGTCCATATAGGCTACGAAACCTTTTACTGGCTGTTTTGCTTCAAGGCGGTTGTGATTTTTTCCGAAGTTGAGTTTTAATTTTCTTGGGATAGGTCTCTGCTTTCTTATTCCCTTGCATGTCCATTCGGCTTCTTTTCCTTCCATCTTTCTCATGTATTCCATTCCTTAACTTTTGTAAATGGGTCAGCTGTAGTGATCATTATTCGGCTAGTTCTGCCCCAAAAATTCCGATGAAAAAATTTCCGCCCAAACTTCGTGTACGGGGTTATTTGAGGTGCTGAACACGGATATTGTATCCATTTTGTATCGTAACTCCGTTTTTGGGGCGCGTGTGGCGCAGTGGTAAGAGGCTCGCTGCGCACGCACACGATCGATGGTTCGATCCCGCCCGAGGCCAACCAAGCCTTCCATCCCTCCGGGGTCGGTCAATTGGTACCAGAGGAGTCTGGGAGGATGAAGCACTGACTTGGTTCATCGGGTGCCCCCCGCAAGTCACTGTACAGGGCACATACGCATTCAACGCCTCTACGATGCTCAGATGAAGTCGAATGCGTGGCGCATCCCTCGTGACGGGATTGATTAACGCCGACCACTTTATCCTTTATCCTTTAACTCCGTTTTTGCAGGATTACGGTGGTTATACTGTGGACACGGTATCTCACATAATCCTCTCAAATTTTGCATAGAAGGGTTGTTTTAGGCGCTGATCACGAATATCAACTTTATTTTACATGCTCCTTCATTTAACTTCCGAAGTCGGCATTTTCTCCCAACTTCCTACCGTATACCTACCATATCTCTATGAAAATGAGGTTACGGTGCAGAACTGATACGATATTCGTGATCAGCGCCCAAAACAATTCCTCTAGGAAAGATCTGAGAGGATTTTGTGAGATACCGTACCTACAGTACACCTACCGTAACCCTACAAAAACGGATCACGGTACGAAATGGATACGATATTCGTGTTCAGCACCTCAAATAACTCAACTAGGCGGAGTTTGGGCGAAAATTTTCAACTCGAAATTTTGGGGCAGAACTAGTCGAACAGTGCCTCATATTCGTGATCAGCATGTCAAATAACGCCCCTGGACGAAGTTCCGGAGAAATTTTTGATTTTGACATTTTGGGGCAAAACAAGTGGAACAGCGCCGTCTTTCATAAAGAATAGAATCTTTTCCATTCCCCCGTTTTTTCTGTTGATTTGCTCCTCATTACTTTTTTCAAGTGCTTTATGTAGAAAGTATGCTACATGAATACCATTCCTTTTTTCCAGGAAAGATGGCACCGACCGCTGTGACGGTGGTGTCTCACCGTGAAGAAGACTCAATGAATAATGAGCCTTCGCTCAGCGGCAGGACAATCATTGGGCTTATTTATCCTCCACCGGACATCAGGAGTATGTTGTTGTTGTTTTGCCCTAAATATGGCAGTTTATTAGTGTAGCTGTGAAGCCTCGGCAGTGCTTATTACTGTGAGCAATCCTAGTAGAAATCTGAAGCAATTATCCTGAACAACCGGCCAGCGACAATTATTATATCAGATTTCAGCATCCATTCGCACTGAAGTAATGTAAGACATGTTTTTAGCCATCGTCGATAAGACCGCTGCCTTTGTCGCTCGTAATGGTGTAGACTTTGAAAATAAAATTCGTGAAAAAGAAGCAAGCAACAAACGCTTCAACTTTCTGAGCCCAACTGATCCGTACAATGCATACTACAAACAGAAGGTATGTCCTTATCTTTTTCTACTTTTCACGCTTTAGAACAGCACGTTTCCAAGGATGTTGTTGGAAAATGTGTTCATTTGCATATCTCTTAGGTCCGCGATTTTCAAGAGGGTAAGGTCGAAACAACAACAGTCGCACCAAAGCCTCAACTTCCAGAAGCGGTCAAGGACGCTGTTAAGAAAGCCGACTTCGTCCCTACAAAACCTCCACCAGCATTTGAGTTTTGTGCAGATCCAGCAACCATCAATGCCTATGATCTGTGAGTGCTCCTGAGAAATTGCGTTCATACTCTTGCTTCATGGTAAAGTCGTTCATGGTTGGCCATAGGGATACTGTGAAGAGTGGTCTTGTCACTGGCACCGATCGTTTAGTTTTTCATTAAAAGAAAAGAACAGAAGTCGGAATGTGATTCATTAAACTGAAAAGGCTGTGCCGCCGATGTGTATTATTGGCAAATTAGATGAAATGGCTAATCGCAGCGCTGGCCGCTCCACCCTTTCCAGCTATTTTCACACCTAGAAAAACCCTTAATCGTGGTAAAGTTGTGAGAAAAACTGCTCCTAAACTGCAGCGAGAGCTCTACATTGCTAGCTGATCATGCTTCAGACAACTGAAACAGAACAAATAGCACCTGATTCAAGCATTTATGATTTTTGACGGGACTTCTGGACGTGATGTTTGTTCCACGAGAAGTTTGTTTCTTTTTTTTTTCAGCGACCTAATTCGAATGACGGCCCTGTTTGTGGCAAGGAATGGTCGGCAGTTTCTTACGCAGTTGATGACTCGAGAGGCTCGTAACTTCCAATTCGATTTTTTGAAGCCACAACATTCGAATTTCTCCTACTTCACCAAGCTGGTGGAACAATACACGAAGGTGAGTTATACATGTTCCGCAGGTTTATGCTTATTGCCATCGTACCATTCTTTTCTATGATATGATATATCAAGCGCATGATTCCTTCTAATCTTTCTATTTGAGTTTTTAATTCCTTTTCCACTCCAAAAGCTTTTCCATTTCATGAATTTCGACCCTTCCATTAACTTTGACATTTTTCTCATTGTAGCCATGGTAGATCAAATTTTCTTCCGAAATTACAACGTTGGACAGCCTACTGTATCACCTTAAACTGAATATTTAGGTGATAATCCCGCCAAACACGATTCTTGAAGATCTTCGCAATGAAAAAGGCAACACAAAGAAGCTGATGGAGGATGTCAATTACAGAGTGGCTTGGGAAAAACATCAAAAGAGTTTGAGGGACAAGGAGGAGAAAGAGGCTGAGAAGGTGCGTCTTTTTGTTCCCTTCGCCCATTTTCACCATTTTCCATATCCCGTGTGATTTCAAGATTATTGAGAGAATTTCATGTGAGTTCTACAGGGGAATTTGTTTTAGGAACGAGTCGCTTATGCTTCAATCGATTGGCACGACTTCGTGGTTGTGCAGACTGTAGACTTCCAACCTGGAGATACAAGTATGATATCAGAGAAGTTTTGTGCTTGCTTTTGTTTTCCTGTTGTCATGGAATATCAGAGCTCGCGTAGATTTCCTTTTTTTTTCTACCTCGCTCGCATAGATTTCCTTAGGTATACATTTTTTCAGCTAATTTGCCTGGGTTATGTACACCCAAAGACGTGGGTGCCCGTATACTGCTTGAAGCAAGAAGTGAGGCTCAGAAACAAGCTGGTGAAGCGATGGAAATGGATATGGACGAGTCAGACAGCGAAGAGGAGACTGAACAACAGATACAGAACGAGGTTAGAATACCTACGAAATAGGATTTCAACTCAAGTTAAGGAACATGAAGAGAATTTGATGTGGTAACGTAGGTGCAGCCACAATCTGATGTGTCACAATGAAATTTTCGTTAACTAGATAGGTTTTAGAAAATAATTCAGCGACTCTGGATAGCTTTTGTAAAATAACCGAGTGACTACCTCGTTTCTTTTTAAATTCCAAGAAGTTTTTCTCCTGTTTCCATCAAATTTTGCATCACATTTAGGTCGAACCAGCGCCAGAACCGACTCCGACACCAGCTCCAGCTCCACCAGAAGAAACACCCCCACCACCTGCGGAGTTCTCGACGCCGCTACCTCCTACGCGACAGAAGGATCTCATTGTTAAGGATTATGATCCTAAGAAGGGTGAGTCGCGTCATTGTCTTCTTTAAGTAGACACCTACTGAACTAAGATTTTCAGCTGCGCATGCCATGAAACGTCCGGCAGACAAATGGCTTATTTCACCACTTACCGGAGAGAGGATTCCGTCGGATAAGCTGGAAGAACACGTGCGGTATGTATTTGATTTCGTTATTGAAAAGCTTATTTGGAGCCTGAATGCACTAATGTTTGAAATTATATCCGTTACATTTAGATACAATACTGTTGATTCGCAATACAAGGAAGATCGTGAAAGGCAGCTCGGTGAACGTGGCAACGAAGAGCCTGTTCTGGCGCCTGGAGCGGAAATTAGCAAGAACTTGGGAAGGTTGGGCGTACATATGTTTTTGATTCTTCTTGTTGTACTTTTTTCTATATTTCTACCTTTCTGATTGATTTTTCCATTATCATAAGCATTGCTCCTTGAGGTTTGCGGAGCGTCGTACCGATATTTTCGGTGTTGGTGCTGCAGGAGCAGAGCAAACAGTTATCGGCCGAAAGTTGGGTGAGGAAGCGCCACAGCCAACGAAGGTGAGATTTTCATGTATCCCACTATGTCCTGTACTTTATTTAACTTGTTTGTACTTGTTGTAACAATGTTTAATCTTAAGTTATAGTTTGAAGTAAAAAACAGTTGAGTTCTGTATCAGCATCAGATGAAGCAATTTTCTCCATTTTTCTTATTTGCAGCGCCATATTCGATAAAGAAAGAAGATGTTTTTTTTTTCACCTTGTTTAGATGCTTGCTTTATTTTTTATATTCGTTCGTTTCTTGTCTGCTCCTACGTCTACGGTGCTCATTGCCTACTTGCTGACCATTATTCACTCCAGCATTTTGCTTTTTTTTGTTCGTATCCGTTACATTCCTCTCTACCACGTATTCGTCACGCGCCCTTCACTCAGTTCACTGCAGTCACTTCATCTTCAGCGAGCTAATGCTCATTTGTTCAATTGGCAGAATAGCAATGTTTTTATTTCAGCAACTGATCTGGGATGGATCGGAAGAAACTCGTGAAGCACACACACTTGCCGTCCAAAGCCAGGTTACCATTGGTGGGTCTAACATTTTCTCATCTTTTTGTCACTTGTATAACTAGTTATCACAATTTTGGTGAGCTTGAAGATGTGGTTAACCGAGGTCTTACTTTAGATCAACAGATCCACGAAATTCACCGACAACACGGCTTCCTTCCGGATGCATCGAAAGAGCGCATAGGAGCACAGCCAGTCACTCAGCAGCCAGTTCGTACTGCAGCTGGAGCCACTGCCACTACTCCGGCAGTGCCGCGTATGCAGTTCCCACCACCTCCTGCTGGTTCTGGATTAATGCCGCTACCGCCTGGATTCGTCATGCCAACGCTACCTGGTGGTGCTATTCCACCACCACCTGCTGGTGCAATGCCACCTCTGCCGGGGGGTATTCCTCCTCCGCCATCTTCGGTAAGTAAATATTGTGTCTTGTAGAGCTTATGAAAAATGCAGGATTTTAATTTAGATGCCCGATGGAGCTCCACCTCCAAAACGGCAAAGAACTGAGGACGAACTTGAGCCAGAGGCTGAATGGCTGAAGAAGGTCAGTGATAAGCAATTGCTATTCGCAGTATCATTGAAATTATGGTATGGTAATGAAATTGTTCTTTGAATAATTCGAAATTACCGTTATTCAATTATTTGGATTTTTCGGGGAACGCCTGAAGTCGATCCATCAATTTCTTGAACATTCTCATGAGAATTGGTAGAATGAGCCAGTTTATCCATGATCTCGGCTGAAATGTTTTGCACCAACGTACAACCTGTGTTTTTACTATGAAGTTTAGGTCAATGGTACAATTGATCTACGCATCCAGCTGCCAGTGAGTGCGGAATTCAATATGGATGGATCGATCATTGGACTACAGATCGACGTTGCTTCACAGGTACTGTAGTTTTTCCCCCTCGTGCACATTTTTATTAAATTCATTCAAGCCGAGATTATTTCTATTAAATTCATTCAAACCGAGAGATTCACGTCTCTCTGCGATTTATTTGTATTAATTTTCGATACTTATCGAACTTTTGTTTCGGTCTCTTAAAACACTTGCCTCAGTGCTCCATTGTAACTTATTGCACTAAGGTTTTAGCAGCATTTTTTGGGGCTCATATCAGTTCAGTGTTCGGCTGCATGTAGTTCTCATTTTTGAACAATACGTTCCTCTAGCATTTACATTATGGATGTTGTTGCAGGTTGCTGATCTCAAACAAAACCTCCAGGACAAGTTGAGTATGCCAACAGGAAAGCAGAAGCTTATATTTGATGTGAGTTTGCTCAGTCACTTTGGATTCCTTTCCTATTAAAAGGCTATTCTCTTTCGTTGAGGTGTAAATGTGGAGAAGGGTTGGCGGATGGTCACGCTTTTGACTCAATTTTCGTTCTGAACATGAACCATGCGTTTTTTAAGGACTTTTGCTGATGGAAATTCACTGAACACCTTGACTTTTCTATCATAATTATGCTTTTAGGGATTCTTCTTAAAAGACAACTTCTCTCTGGCTTTCTACAATATGAAGAACCAGTCGTTTGTTATACTTCAGATTAAGGAAAGAGGTGGAAAGAACAAGTAAACCTTACTTTACCGTATTTCTGTAATTAGTATTGTTCGTTATAATGTTGTTGTGCTTGTTTTGGGATAGTATCGCTGTATTCCATAGAAACTCAGTAATTAAACAATTAATTCATTGAAATTTAACTTCTTACACAACATCATACACGTTAAGTGAGCACGACTAGATCGAAGGACTACAATTCCTAAAATTTGGCACCCTGCCAGCTCAAAATAACTGTGAAAATAGAAGCTATTGTACACGTATTCCAATAAGTGTTGTACTCCAAAAGAAGTACAGTAGGTTTAAGTGAAATTTATGTCTAAAATCTATCAGCTATGTAGTGAAATTAAGCACCAATATGTAGAGAAGTAGTTGTATTATTGTTAGATCTATAGCGCTTGTTGAGTCGCTAACGAGACATTCCGGCGTAGGCTCCTGAAATATGACATTGGGTAACTGAACCGAAGAGAAGTGCGGAGTGACACCTACTTCGTTTGGATCGACGCTGGTGTTGTAGCGTGTTGGTGGCCGTTTGTCGAAGTATGTGACTTTCTCGCAACCTTCCACTGAAATCCCCAGTTTTTTTTTTAATTTTCATGTAATGGGCGAGGTCTGTCGGGTCAGACACGTTGGGCAGAACTTACGTATTTGCGGTTGAACGTGATATTTCTTCTTGGATCTATAGCCAGGACAGGCTCGATCAGCTCGAATGAGGGTTAGTGTAGTGCCTGGCACGGGATAAACTCGAGCGTATCTGAAAATGTTGATTCTCGGAATAGCTTCACATAATTTGTAAAGGTGCAAAAAATCGTTAATTCCGTTGAAATCTTCAGAAAAATTCCCAGAAGTTGCTCATTAATTTTCATTACTTCCATTTATGGACTATAATTGTGACATGACATTGCACATCTAATACATAAATAAATGGGCTCGAATTGTTACCTCGCACACTTCATATCAGTGAGTTGTATCTGCTTTGAGATGTTCAACGTCATCTTATAGTTAGTATGCCGTAGAAAACACCTGAAACAGGAAATCATCGTTTGAAATTGGGGGGGGGGGGGTCATCGCGACAATCCTGTGGGTGTAGCACGTTGTAGAGGGAAAGGGGCGGCGCCGCTGTTGTGCCATTGACGCATTTGAACACCTATCCCCACGTTAACTCGTACTCAATTCGAATTTGTGAACTAAAGTTTAAATAGGTGTAATTAATCGTTGTAATAATTGTAATTGATGACGAGTTGATACCAAAAGTCGGGAAAATCCGCACCAATCGCATAGCAACGGCACCGCCCACTCTTCCTTCACAGTGTGCCACACCGCTTTCTTGTGAGTGTTAGGAAACTTTCCAAACGATACTTGTTAGTTAGTATTTACCATTGGTTAGGATGACGGTTATGGCGTCCACATATTCATTGCGGGGCGTAGAATTGACACTGCTACTACTACGTATAGGGTACTAGTGTTACTGCACCTATTGGTTTCCACACCTTACGAAATAATCCAAGCGAGGATTATCAAATTCACATTCTGGATACATTGCCATAACACGATCGTAAGCTTCTTTCTCAGCAGAAATATGTCTTCTGAAAACGCGCTCTAATCGAACAGATGGTGCTCCAACACAATTTATTTGTTTTTCGCGTCCGAAGTCGCTTTGGACTGCCGCCATACCTCACGCAGAGTATAGCATGCTTCATAAAAGTCGCCTGCGAAATCGATAGGTATCGATCCTGGTCCGTCCAGAAGAGATCGGTTTTTGACGTCGCTACTGCACAGACCACCGATAATCTATGCGTATCAAAATCAATGTCGCCTGAGCAACAATACTACACTCCAGATTCAGTATAGCGGTAGTTTTGAAAAAGAAAAAGAGATAGGACTGTACCGCAGAACATGAAACTTAATGTACTCCAACCTGAAAAGGCTGCCCCAATTCGCAAAAATAGTACCTCTCTACGGGTTTGATCCTCTGAAAGCGACATATTCCTCCTGACATCGAAGGCTGCCCAGCGACAAAGGACGTCATTAGATAGTAGAGATCAATCCTGTGGTGGAGAAAAATTGATTAAAAAATCGGCGTACATTGACCAGTATCAATCAATACTTCTCACCAAAAGGTCTTTCCTAGAAGCGTTGCCACAGTGTTAACAAGTGACTGAATAGGGTTCACTCGTCCAGGGGCAGGGCTGGCCCACGGAGCCGCCCTGCTAGCCATGCATTCAGCTTGAGCGTCAACCCATGTTGTGCTGGAATTCCGAAACTGAGGTGGGACGCTGTGGCTATGTCAGTGGGACTCACATCGTGACGAGGTTGTTCTCTTCGAGACTAGCGAATAGTTGTGGATCAAATCGTGCGAGTGGTCCTGGGTACCGGTTAGTTGAAGACGCCAGCACGAAACCGCTTCTTGTGACGATCAGACAGTCCATCTGAATCATGGTAATAGAGATGAACCAATAATAGCCTCAGTAGGGCGACAACCAATCACAGTAAGACTATTTTTATTTTGAGGAGTCTTGAAATTGCCAACGAGTATTTTATGTATATCCGTTTGTCTGTCGGTTTATGTCTGCTTGTGCTTCCGTTTGTGCGTGTGTCTGTCTGTCTGTCTGTCTGTATGTCAGTCCAGCTCCCTGTCTATGATTGTCCGATTGTTTCTCTGTCCCTCTACAAAAGATGCGTCATAAAAAAGTTACAAATTTCGTGATGACTTATTTTTATTTGTGCAAACTTATAATTTGAATATTTATTCTAATTATGAGATACTAACACTGATATATTTAGTACTTTTATTATTCCGCCCGGGTCTTCAAAATGGTGGAGCCTCCAATTTCTACCCACCGCTCCCCAGTGGCGGACGTAGGTGCGCGCTTTCACCCGAGATTGGGTCGCCAAAGTTTCGAGATTACCTAACAATAAAAATAAAAATCTTGCATTAGTTTATTTTTAATTGTTAATTCTTATTGTTGTTTTTAGAATAATTTTTATCAGCTATGTATATTATAAGAATATTTTTATTAGTTTTATTTTCCATGTGGGCCCCCAAAGCGGCAGAGACTCCACTTTTTTATCCACGCCCATCCCCCCCCCCTACCGCCCAGTTTCTGCATACGGCACAGCCGCCCTCCCCATACCCCTCTGGGTATTTCTGCTCTCTGCACTGGTCTGCCTGTCAACTCCTGTATTTGCCTCTTTGTCTGTATGCTTGTCTGTCTGTCTACCATATCCGTCTGCCCCTCACTCTGTTTATCTATGTATCTGCTTGTCCTTCTGTCCGTCCGTTTGTCTGTTTATCTCTCCGTCTGCTAATCCGTTTCTCTGTCTGTCTGTTGTTCTGTTTGCCTATCTCTCAGCTTGCCCATCTCTCTGTCCGCCTACCTGTGTGTCTGCCTGTCCGTCCGTCTTTCTGCCTGTCTCTGTCTGTTTGTCTGTCTGTCTGTCTGTCTGTTCACCTATTTAACCACTCATTAACACTCACCTTTTTACAGTCAGACCACTGTTTGCTGGATCGAGTCCAGTTCAGGAACAGCGCGTTAGCATACGGCATTCTCCACTGCACACCGACCACAGCTAATCGATTGTCGTATCGATCAGTTATTGACCGGTAAGCAACGATGACGTCATTCCGGACGGAGAACTGCAGCAGACCAGTGGAATTCTCCTTATCGGCTCGTTCTTCGTCAAATTTCGCAATGACTTCCTTCATGTAGGATTTTGTGCTGGAATAGGGATATCACGATCGGCCAATAAGACCAAAGAGCTTTGGTGGATTTTTTGAAATTATCAATGTTTTTTTATGGTGAAATTTTAGCGCTTACCAACTCGGAAAGAAAGCTTCTATTCGTGAACGCGTGTGAACGAAAGCATTAATGAAGTATTGCTTGGGGAAATCCGGTGGCAACGGCAAGTCCTCACATGAAAAATTGGCGGTTCCATCTGCAACAACTGAGAATGCGCCGAGAAACGACCGAAATACAGAGATCATCACCAAACTAAACAGTGATTAGTAAGATTTTTTTCAAGCACAAGCGATATTTGGCGACAAAAGGGCACGGTTACATCTAGGAAAGTGGGCATTTAGAGAGCAGCGACAACAAGGTGAGCGAGTACGAGCAAGGCTAAGGGGTGAGGGTTAGAAAAATAGGAGGGCTTCAGAAGAGGCTAGAGGGGGAGAGGGTCATATAACAGGTTGGATATCTTCTACTACCTTATTTTTTACTCATTTCCTCACCTCCAGTACCATTAGATTGTAACTTAAGTTTCCGCTGTTTTCGCATAGGGATTTTTGAACGCTTGTAGTAAATGATTCGCGGTGAGATACCACTTATGTCCGCATACTGGCAATATCTCAAGATATCGCGAAGCCTGAACCACATTTTTCCACCTGGTTTGGAAACATAATTGATTTCGGAGTGAACCCCCCCCCCCCCCCCCGAATGCAAATCTGGTAACAGCACTTTCACGGATAATAAGGTGACCATATCGTTGCGTGAAGGCAACCAAATTTGGGTCGAGTAATCTCGAGACAATTCTTATTCTCCACGGTTTTTATTCTCCCCATTTTATTGTCGAGCGGTCGCAAGCACAGGCACCAAAGTTGATAACCCAAAATTTTGACTATGCCGTTTTTCCCCCTGGAGCACAAGTGGAATGAAACGGAATTTCTTCCACTGTGGTCGCGAATATCGATGGTGTGCGGATGCTATTTGGTAGAATTTTGGGGCAGGTTCCAAGCGCTCTGGGGAAATCGCACCATTTTGCCACACTGCGGAGAGCACCTTAATTTCGTTGGTCAAGCTCTCCAGAAAGAAGAAAAGCTCGCAGAGGAATTCTTAATAGCGCATTGTGTGGCATAAATTTGGCCCTAATCATGTGCCGGTTACCAGATCATTAGGATGTCTATTGAGCGAGAACCAATTTGCAAAAGTCAGTGACCTCCAGCACTGCCCGACCCGGTTCATTGCCTCGTAGTTCACGAATTTCAGGAGCAGAGTAGTCGAGCTCCCGCTGAAAAAACGGCGAAATACCAGCGACTGTCGAGGTGCATACATCACTGTTATTTGATTTTTTGTGAAACTTTTTCGTTGACAATTCCAAAACAGCGGAAACTTATGTTACAACCTAATAGATGTTACACTGGAATCTCACAACATTACCTGCTCCTGAAATTCTCCCTTTTGCAAATATTTCCTGTTCCACCGAATGATGACGTTCCAACAATGATCCTTCTGTGTTTCCAAGGATCTCAACTGATGTTCTATTTAGTCTTCTGGATTTGCACCAGAAGTTTGGAAAAAGCTACTATTATGTCTCTTCAAAAGGCCTTCAGAAGCTGTACAATACTCCTGATTTTCTTGAGGATATAATACCCCAAAGATGTAATTAAGGTAGCCTGTTTAGCATATCTAGCGATTTTAGATCAAAGGTGATCCTGGTGTGCACATTTCGAATCAGCTCGATGAGTTTCTACCTAAGGTGGCCGGTTCTGCGGGCACACCGCCATTTTTACGAAGTCTGTACCGTACTCTCAACTTTGTTCTTCATTTCTTCAAACTTTTTTAATTGTTTGAAACTATAATTAAATTAACACGAAAAAAAAACTGGAACAAGTTTTCTGAAATAATAATGAATACGAAGATTAGTTCTGAAAAGAGTGACTACATGAAAATTCCTCTAATAAAGTAAAAAAAAAAGTTTGCTGGTAAGTGGAGTGCACAATAAAAACGATAAACTACGCGATGACACAGAACTCACCGTACTGTGGCCAAGACTCCGCCCACTTTTTCAACGCATTCGTTAGCGCATACGGTAGACTGCGGTCCTCCTCACAGGCGACGCCCTGAAGCGCGTCGAATCGAGACGCGGCAGGTAGTGGATCCAGTTTCCAGTCACAAACAGACCTGAAAATTCTCATATTTGACGCAGAACAAGTATATTCTTCCCTTACAGGGCAATTTATACTGAAGGCGTGCGTCAATCGCGCGTATGACGCACGTATCTATTCGCAGAGGATTGAGGCAAGTCAACGCGTCACTGGTAGTTTGTTCGTTCGGACGGGGCACTCCGCACCGGTCAGCCGCGCGGCTACGTTCTCAATGGAGCGTGATAATACACCTACCACATTCATTTCCATTGATCACGGTAGCTAATTAGCCTATCTCCAGTGCGAACATAGCCGCGGTGCTAACCGCTACGTGGTATGCACTGTCTAAATAAGCAGACTATGAACTCTGAATGAAAAAGCAGCGCTGCCATCACGAATAGTCGCGTGGCCGCAACGCGTGCGCCACAGCTGCGTCAGGGATGCGACTTCGTCTATCCTTCATCAAATAAATGCACGCTCATGGAATGCGCGTATCTGGTTATAAGTGGTTTATAGGGGGTTATGTGATGCTGACTGGATTCGTTACTCCATCTTGGCTCAAAGGAATTCCTTGAAACAGGAAAAGCTGGATATCCAACAGCTGCACATTGTTTACATATTCGAAAATGTCGCCCACCTGCTGGACAGGTAATAGGTGACAAACGGATTGTTTGCGGTGTCCAGCGTCGTAACTTTTTCCGTATAGGCTAACGTTTCACGTTTCACGGAGTTAACGATAACGACAGAGTACGGAGAACCCTTGAGATTTGCACAGTAGAACTCACGTTCACCCTGAAATAAAAAAGGTTTCAAAAGTGGGACCTTCACGCTATTCTGCAGAATTTTCCATTATTCTTCTCTCCACAGGGAGTACACTGACAGACATTACGAAATTTATTTCATGGATACGCCACGCCCACTCACTTATCAGGGCTGAAGCGCAGCACCTGGGGTCAACATGGTGCCAGTCATGATTAGTATTCGGTGAAACAGTAAATAACAACATTAAAAATCACCATTACTTGTAAAAATCGAATATCGATTGGAGAGGGAAGTAGTCGATACTTACATCGAGTATGGCTTCATCCCCACATGTCGATGTTATAATGCCATGTCGAAGTCGATGCACAGCAGTGGAGTTGCCTTCTAGCTCGAGCTAATATTAATTTTACTGATTGTTTTTAGCCAATGACCACCTTATAACAGTGCACTATCGACTAGCTATCAATCAATAATCATCACCCACCAGATCTATGGTAGGTATACTGTCGATCAGGCCAACTAATCGATAAACCCGTTGATCACTGAAGCCATATTGTACCTACAAAACTTCTAATAAAACATGAATTTACGCATCGCCAGAGTTGATGAATCAATCGATAATTGACCAATTGCGCAATTAATGTTCGTGCAATAGAGTCAGCATCGATTGATCCTACGGGCTCGAGACAGTACGAGTACCACACGACCACGGCCACAACCACGATCACATCAATAAATCGATAATTTAGTTTCACCCTCAGCCCGGCACCAGCTCGAAAGCGAACCTGCGATGCATCGTAGCATGCACTGCGCCGAACAGCATGCACTTCGGTGGTCTGAAAAAAAAAAGAGCAGAGTTAGAGAAGCAGAGTTCACTGAGTGGAGGCTCCAGTGTGGGCGGAGCTAGATGGTTATGCCACGCCCCTGTGCATACCGGCAGGACGAGTTTTGGATGATGAACGATGATTCCATTATTGTCCACGATGATACCGTACAACTGTTCTCCT
The DNA here is from genome assembly GCA_037903475.1 of Ancylostoma caninum. Taxonomy (NCBI): domain Eukaryota; kingdom Metazoa; phylum Nematoda; class Chromadorea; order Rhabditida; family Ancylostomatidae; genus Ancylostoma; species Ancylostoma caninum. Next base: position 898,482 of record JBAJFG010000248.1, read on the forward strand.
TTTGGTAGACGCTCCGTGAGTTCAGCTAGTGCAATATCAATACCTAAAGATTACGAAATGTTCAGAGGGAACAGAGAAGCAGAGAAGAGTCCGCAATTACGACAGTCTTTCAAATCTCACCTGCTATTCCAGCCACACGTTGACCAGCCCATATTCCATCCGGTTTTGTAACTATGGGTAGTGATATTGTTATAGTTGGCCCCAGACCTTGCGCTTCCATGTAGAGGTTAGTCCTTAAAAACCAGCGAAAATAGCTGACAAGTGTCACTCACAGGATTCTACCAATTACGGCTGCGGAAAGAGGACAAAACTGTGATTGGTTGAAAGCAAATGACCCGCAGAACAGCGCGATAGTCAAGAATTCGATCGAATACACTTACTCAACGCATTTAAATGTTGGCAGATGATTGGTCTGCCTCTTATAAAAATTATTTCCTTTGCGATTTTCAATTTTTTTTTGCGCCGATTGAAACTACTGGCGTTTTGAAAAAAGGCGGTCTTTAACCATTATAATTTAAAGTCAATTTTTTTCATCAAAATTTCACAATAAATGGTGAAATCTTTCGTTCCGATAATGAACTCTGAAGTCAACTCCTCAACCTCCTTCAAAGCTGTTACGGTCGAGAAGTTTAGATCCCTGCCTCAACTAATCGATAGCTATGAAAAACACTGACCAACTGATTCGTCGAGCCTCGATGGGCGTCCCCTCCAGAGATCGTCCTAGAGCGACACTCAGATGATCGAGGAAAGCTCGTGACTGTGGCTTTACATCCATAATTGAGTCAATCACTGAAAAACTGAGCATCTGGTTTGACAGCGTTAGGTGGAAGTACGGGACTCTATCAACAACAGATAATCAAGAATTAGAAGCTGGAGGGAATTTTGCAGATGTTCTCTGCCCATCCAATGAAAACTCGTCCTAGCGCAATGTCAAGCATATGACAACTCGTACAAGTGATGCAATTGGATGGCGAGGTATCGCGAATGGTAAGAGTCCCTCTTTACCTGAATATCTAGCAAATGTCCTGCACGCCATCCAATGCAACAATGGCAGTTGTCCAGTACCATAACCCATTGAAAAACCGAACATGCGAATCTAAACTCAAACTACCCTCGTTATGATGATAATCCGGTAAATTGTATTGATTTGTTGATCTGGGCGTTCTCTCACCACATCTCCGTCTTTATGTTTCATTTCCTGGTCAAGTATTGCATGTGGCCATTCGTCGAGTCCATCGGTGAACAACATGAGGATCTTGTGACCTCCTGATCGATAATTGTTAAATATTGAATCGGTTGAGTTGAGGTTCTGTAATAGTATTGCTTGGACTTTGAAATGTATAAAAATAGGAATTTGAAAATCGCGCCAAGTAACTTACGCCTCTTAGTGCATCTATAGAGAACTTCAATGGAGGTGAGACATGAGCCTGGTCTTTTTCTTCAATCTCACCGAGTCGTTCGAAAAAGATCTGAAAGATTGATACTGACCGACTATCTCTTCGTGATAACGAACTGCCAACGATTCGTCTTTATCCGCTTAATAAATAAAGAATCTCAAAACAAGGATCCTGTAAACAAATAAATAAATATCCATTAGACACAGTAATGTGTGAATCACCGTTTTAATATAAGAACACAAATTTGATAGAACTACAAAACTTCGCTATCCCTCTCGGCCGCTTTGGCAAGTATCACAGATGCAGAAAGTCATACAGGGATCTCCAGACGGCCGTGTGCAAGGGGCGGGACCGTGGCGCGGCGTGGTTCTCGAGTTCTCTGTTGCTGGCAGAAGCAGACAACCAAGGCTCTAACATGCAGAGTCTCTGTGTCCTTGCTCAAGAGAGCCGCGCCGCGGTCCCGCCCCTTGCACACGGCCATTTGGCGTTCCTTGTATTTGCTGAATGGAATGCTATGTACATACAGTGGAGTTGCTACCAGTGGTGGAGCAGGCGGGAGGAGGAGGGGGGGGCGAGAATGGGTTGGCAAATTTTTGAAATTACTTTACAATACATATAAAAATCTTGTATTAGTTTATTTTTCAGTTTTATTTTTATTAACATTTTTAATATAATTTTTATTAATTATTTGTTTTGTTACATGAACCGCGTTACTAGTCGCCTCGGTATAATTATCGGCTATTCTTCCGAACGGGGTCCTACTCTTACGCCGCACATCGCATCGCTTCGAACCACCGCTCTGCTGATGGTGAAATCCGCCTGTTTCGAGGTGCTGTCGTCGCTGAGGGTCTACATTCCGCTGAATTCCTTCGATCGTCATCAGCCGTACTACCTGGATTGAAATGTCACCTACGATTTAGCTGTCACCGGTTGAGGAGCGCGTGTCCGAGCCGATTTCAGACTTGATCCACTAGGTTCTTTTGTGTTTTGGTATTTTTATTGCATTAATGAGATTTTCTACATTGGGAAAATGAAGTGGATAACATTGGATGTGTACGAAACAGAACGAAAAGAACCATTTGAAGTTGAAAAGCTCGTCTGTTAATGGTCGTTCATATTCGCTTGAGTACGTAGTAGGCTTATATGTGGAATAGTTGCGGGACCGTTTTTCGAAAGTGGAGGTTATTGGTAAAAATTGATGATCCGAAAGTGAAGGTGGTCAGTCGGTGGGCGTCCACCGGAAGGGAGGGAGGGAGAGGGGGGAAGGGAGGTGATGGAAGGGGCTTGATACTAACTACGTAGGTGGTGGGTTTTTCGTAAAGCCCTCTTCTGTCGTGTTCCGGTTCAGGTGCTGCAACAGACGTCTGGACTCTGCGCGATAGCGCAGTTGCACACATAAAAATCTAGTGGCAGAAATAAAGGCTTGCTAAGCTTGTTGGCGAATACTCGACCCAATGAGAATAAATGCAAGTGTCTACTTTTCGTAACGTTTCATCCGTCGTACTCCGCGAGAATAGGTCCTTGTAAAGTTATTCAACCAGATCAGGTCAAAACTGAGGCCGTCCAGGAAAATTGGATTTACATGTCACTGTTAAAAGGCTGACTACGAAAACATGCAAGTTTCACTAAAAAAATCAGTGTTAATATTTACAACAACATTAGCTTGTGTAGTTCTGTCAAAAAATTCGTGTGCACTATTCCCAACTCTCATCTGTCTTGAGCGACGACAATATTCGTGTATCTGCAGATGGCCCCTTTGAGAGATGCCTACGCAAAACTCGATAGGAGCCGGCGAAAACAGGGCTGACTACGAAAACATGCGAATTTCACTATTGAAGCTTATCGTTGAGTAGCACGCGCATCAAAGAAACGGACTGCTGGTGGGCGGGACTTATCTCAACTCCAATTTTGAATTTTTTCGACAGATTCTCCTAGACAAGTTGCGGCTGAAGTCATTTTTTGCAGGAAGAGAAATTGGGGAGATCCAGAGTCATCCATCCCATAGCCTCTGAGCCACCTTGAAACGCGCTACAGATGAAGTGCACCCTGTCGACAAATCAGCAATTCTGTCGGAAAACTTCGCCTCGGTGGGCGGGGCCTTCCTGAAACCATATAAAACCATAAAATCCATAATTCATCCCTTGCACCTAGGACGAGTTCACATGAGTGGTATAATGACCGGCGCAAGAGGGAAAGGACTAGGGAAAAATAGTGAAGTACAAGCAAGGGTAGTGATAAGAACCAAATAAATAGGGCCGGTTCAGTTACCCACTTTACGTCAACCGGTTCATCTACCCACATAAACTCGGGCGCACCACGTTTATGACGTGATACTTTCCAAGAAAACCACGTATGTGCTTATATAGATTATTTTCCATTTTTAACTTGAGTAGTTTCATTCAAAAAAAGCAACTAATTCACATAGAACACCAACTTCAAAAAATAGAAAGACTAAACTCGAACCTTTTTATTGCTTGTCGTAGCTGGTAAGAAAGTCCCGTTTGCGCATGGCAGTACTGGTGCGAAGAACGAATTAAAATATACACCTGAATATGTTGTGTTTTCACTGATAAGAATATATGTTCGAAAAAAAATCGAAAAGGAGAGATTCTCAGAAAAAAAGCATTTACCGAAAAAATAATCATTTGGCGAAAGCGTCGACAATATGTACATCATCGTGATTTTGATAAGGTGCATCGTTGGCCCTTTGACACTGCCCGAACTGGAAAAAGTCAAATAAAATAGGAAAAAATCTGGAAAGGAAGTTTTGAAATAGATTAGGTAGGTCCATTTCATAGCTATAAAGCTTTGAGAATTATTGCTGCGATTTGTCGTAGCATAAGAAAGTTTTTTTTTACTATTGTAGCATATTTTGAAGTGAATAATTTCGCATTTTGTGTACGTGTATCTAGATTCGGCTTCGCGCATAGCTCTGCACGAAGTCTACACAGTTAGATCGCCTTTTCTTCACTCGCCGGAATGTCTAGTGAGCGAATGTAGCTCTAAAAGTACATATGTTCATACGTTAAGATATTAGTTGCTATTTGAAGCAAATGTTTCTTCCTCCGATCCCTCCTTTCAACAATTCTTTTTCCTTTTCATCTTTTTTTTTCTCTCCATCTCGTCCGTCCCCTGTTGCCCGTGGGCGATCGTCGTTGTCGTCAAGGAGCTTTCGTGTTTCCAGGCACTAGTTTACGACGACGAATTTATGAATTTATAGATGTTATTGCACTCTCGTTCGTTTCTAGCTGTCACACGCAAATATCCGGCGCCATTTTCGAGGATCACGGTGCAGTGAGGCGAATCGTATAGCTTACATTTTCACAATGGCCAAAAAAGTCAACGAAACTTATATTTTGTATTTGCTGCGTATAAAAAACACATTCACAAACACATTCAACAAGCTTATATGTCAAATATGACGTAGTGCTGTTTCTATTTTCAAGGACCTCATGTTCAACAGCATATCGAAAATCGTACAAAAAGGCCTCTGCGTCCCCACTTTGGGGTGGGACTTGTCTGAGCATAGACTGGACATCCCTGAAAAAATTCCTGTGCTGACCCTTGAGCACCGAGGACACCAAGAGGCAAACCTGGCGGCGTGTCTCAAACTGCAATAGGTGCAAGAATCCAATTCTCTTTAAAATGAAAGACGCAGACATCGGTTCTCCATCACTTCTGTATAGGATCGTGTACGCAACATCGCTTTCTAAATTTTGAGTCCTTCGATGATTTTGCAACGTTCGCATACTCAGGGATTCCAAAACCCAACGGATCCCAAGAATTCGTGTATTCGACCAATCGAAAGTTGAGAAACTTGAGCGTTTCCAAAAACTCAGAAGTGGAGCTTGGAGCTGGTTGACGGTCACGAGCTTTTGCAAAGGCTTTCTGATTATTCGAAACTTTTCGTCAAAATTCCTGCACCGTCATAAAAGAATATGAGATGAAATTTTCCCAAATACATAAGTTATTATGTTGTAACATAAGTTTCCGCTGTTTTTGCATAGACATTTTTAAAGGCTTCTAATGAATGAATACCGATAAGATTCCGCGCATATCCAGATACTATTTCAGAGCGCATGATCGTGGACAATCTGGAATGTGGGGCCTGTTTTTGCGTTTTATTATGAAAATGTAATTAAATTCGGAGTGAACCCTTCAGAAATGCAATTTCGGTGACTGCAATTGCACGCAAAATAATTCTACCATAACGTTGCATGAGAGTAACCAAATTTAATTGAGTAATCTCGAGGCCATTCTTACATTCTTCGGTACTTTCTCTCTCTCGTCGTGCAGTCTCAAGCACAGGGACCAAACTTGGTGACCTAAAACTTTGATTAGGTCGTTTTTCTTTCGGAGTTGAAGCGACTCCGAGTGGGATTCCTTCCACTGTGGCTACAAACATCAACCGTTTGCGGACACTTATCGGTGGAGTTTTGGGACAAGTTCTTAGCGCTCTGTGGAAATCACACCATTTTGCCACACCGCGGAGGGCCTTAATTTTGTTGGTCGAACTCTCCGGAGAAAGGCAAGAGAGTTGCAGAGGAATTTTCACATTGCATTATGTAGCATAAATCTAGTCTAGCCATGCCGATTATCAGATCACAAGAATGTTTATTGAGCAGAACCGATTTGCCAAAGTCAGTGACCTCTAGCACTGCCCGACTCAGTTCCTTGCCTCGTAGCCACGGATTTCTGGCCAGCGGAGTTCGAGCTATTGCTGAAAAACGGCAAAAGTCCAGCGACTTTTGTTGACTGTAGTGGTCCATACATCGATTGGTACCTATTGTTGCTTGATTTTCTATGAAATTTTTACATCGAAAATTTCAAAACAGCGGAAACTTATGTTGCAACCTAATATTACTTTAATTAGTACACTTGATAAAATTGGAAGTGCTTAATGGGTTCATAATTCGTAGTTAACACTAGAAGATATCAATGAAGCCGGATGTTTTGTGTTCAGTTTGTCAATCACTTTGAGTCAACGCTCAGGATTTAAAAAATAAAAGGAAACACTCAAATAAATTTTTTTCTGACTATTCAATGTGCATGCACGGGTTTTCTTTCTGGATGAACTCAAGGATTTATAATATATTCTTAGGCTCATAAATGTACAAGCGCCTTTTCCTTTTACGAAAATAAGGTAGTAACTTTCTTCCATTGGATATTAATTCGCACGCTCCTCATCTAAACGATGACCCAGCTAATGTTCCCCCTACGACGCTATGAGCAACAAGGCGAAACTTAATTGCCATTTTTGTCGTAACCTTCTAGTATGTGAACTACAAGCTCATTAATTTCATTCCAAGCTAGTTAGCAATTATCAAGGTTATCTGTGCTAATAATTGAACATAAGCAGAAATAAAGCAGAAAGAAAATGAACTAGAAATTGAAAAAAAACCACATTGAAGTGAGGGTGGTTGATTAAAGAGAAGCAGTGACCAGTGTAGGAGGAGATTACGTAGCTCTTTCACTTGTACAACACATCCATTCATTCAACACATTCATTCGTTTATTTATTCATTCACAGGTTTAAGAACGGAAAGGAAGAGAGAGGAGAGTGACGCAGACAGTGACGAAAAGAAATATACAGTGGAAAAAACCATATTTGAAAGGAACGTGCCCAGAAAAACTCAAAATGAAACGGAAACTTGAAGAAGATTCAAAATAATGAGTAAAAATCGTGAAAAAAAAAAGCAATGGAGAAGTAAAGATTTGGAATCTTGGGAATTAGCAGCATATAATAACCTAAATGAATTGAACTGGTCGTGAAATGACAGTTAAAAGCCTAAACAGGAAGCGGATAACCCTTATTTCAGGTGCTCCTAAACAGTCGCTGACTACTGTAACGCAACCCTTCGCCATTATCCTCACTTATGAATATCATGAAACATGGAAATCTCTCATAAAAGTGGAACGAAAAATCAGCAAAGGAAAGAAGAAATTAGAAATACAAGTCACGTTCTCAGGTACTAGTTACGTATGTACAGACTCAAACGTAAAAGCCCCTCTTTTATGGATAGAAGAAAGTGTGAGTTACGCTTTGCGAATTTCTGGAAAGTATTCAGGCTCTAAATTTCCCCTCCAACAATTTTTTTCTAATCACAAGGAAAGGACTTTCTAGATGGAGTCGAACTCATTGAAAAGTGTTCTGATAGAAGATAAAATTGCATAGAAAAGAGCAATAAATAAGTAAGAAGGGATGACCGGAAGAAAACAAACCGAGGAAGGAGTTGTACAGCAAATAAAATAAGGTGTAAATTACCAAAAAACCCAGGCATGATGCACTCTTAGTCAAAACATGCTGTTTCCCGATAATGCGTCACTTGAAAGCGTTCTAATTCAAAATGATGGAATGCTATCTGAGGTGCCTCTATACTTATGAAACACTGCACTGCAGAAGAAATAACATTACATTAAGGGAGGGCCCAACAGTAAAGAAGTGGTTGATACTGATTCTAAGTTGCTTTGTTTCGCCCCATTCAATTTCGGTTTGGAACTGAGACCTTAGCCACACATTCACGATACCTCATTCTAAGGACAACAAATCCACGTAATAATGTACTGAACCAATGATCACTCACTAGTCGATCAGAAAAACAATGTCCTTTGGCGCCGATTCCGCGTTCACAAACCAAGGCCGAAATTTTGGATCAAACAGGTCGATTGTGATTGGCGCAGGTTCAATCCGCCAATAGCGTCCTTTAACCAATGAGAACTGAAATAGCAGCTTAGATGTCGGATAAGCTGGCTTACTTGGATACATCCTTGTTACACCGCTATAGGTGCCGATAAATTGATGTCGCATCGTTTCATCTTCCCTGGAAGAAATTATTTGCAGCATGGCCACGCCCACCACTTGATCATAGTAATTTACCGTTTGTTTTCAGCCATCGTTTTCTCAACGCTTTCAGCGCCGGTCCAACTGAAGTCACGAATCACTTTTGGGTCTGAAAAACACAAACCAACTCTATGTACTGCTATCATGCTGCTATTCGCCCGCTAATGCATGACATCAGGACAGCGTAGAGCATCAAAACTCACCACATCTATAGGACTCGATGTTCACATGAACTCCAGATGTCCTAGCGGCTGAGTTCGATGCTTCCCTCACATCCGAGTTGTTCAAAAGCTGTTCGAATTTCGCGCACACTGACTCGTCTTGCGGTATGGAGAACTGAACTTCGATCGATTATCGATTTGTGCACAAAATCGTCTTTTCAGGCAGGCTTAGCTAGCGTTGTCCTTTATGTAAGGTGAAGCCTCCGCTACTTACCTGCGAATCGTCGTACGTGGTGTAGAACCTAGCCGAACCTTCAGCTGTACGAGTGAGTTTCTGAAATATCAATAGATCAAAAATCAAAATCTGTCGACCATCAATAATCTGAACTCTGCAGCTTCTGGTAATATTTGGTACATTTCAGAGCATCCTGAGTGCGATCAATGAAGAAATCAATAATAAGCAAGTAAATAAATAAATGAACATTGCTCATACTACTTCGAAAACAGAAAGGCCAGCATAAAAACCAGATTTTCCCATTAAAATAATGGCATAAAGAGGTTTAAACGCTTAAGAGAGAAGAAACCCCACAAATTACCATTCCAAACAAGATTTGAAGAATTATGAATGGAAATACATGAAATATAAGAGGGAACGTATAACAAAGATCGTGTTCCACAAAAATTAGCTGGCATCTCAAAATGCTGACGAAAACACAAGGATAATCGATGCAGAAAACACAAGGATAATCCCAGTAAGTCTATCGTCCGCAAAAATGAGGGAGTGCACACAAATATTTCAGAAATTCATCGTTCCAAACCAATAATTGATTTCTTTCTGGCATGCGGTAGCTAACAAGTGAATTTTATGCCTAAACCATATCCATTTTTGATTTTATGTTAGTTCAAAGCTTCTTATTTTGGTTTATTATTCTCCTCTGCTGTTACCCGCCCCCTCACAATCTCAACTGAATTCAAATTGAGCAGTTTATTTTAAGTACATATTGATTAAATTTTGTGACCGTTAATTACCTCATCATTCTTGATTACCTTCATTCAGTCTCAATTCATACTCACTTTTTTTCTCCATTGAATTACTTATTTGATATTGTTTCCATTTTCGCTCAAATTAAGCTAGTTTAATCTCGAGAAAAACAATAGAACTTGAGAAAAAACTTTCAATCAAATTATAAATTAAAATTTAGAAAAAAAATTTCAGAAAAAGGGTATTCCGAAATTGCTGTATAATTTTTTGAGCGGAGGACGATTTCAAAAATTGTTTCTCATAGATATTATTGATTCTCTCCCTCTGTAGGCTAGAAATGAAACGGATTCCAGCTGTGATCAGTAAGAAAACTTCGCATTTCTCAGTAATTTTTCAGAGATGATAGATATTTCTCTGGATATTCAACAATTATTGCTTCCCAAATTAACAGATTTATGGCTGGCCCCGTTTTTCTCTCTAGGTTTCCATACTTTTTTCTTGCTGGCCTTTTGGAGACAATATTTGAAATGATAAGAAAATCTATTGATATCAGAAAAAAATTGGCTCACACGGAAATTTCCTTGAATTCTCAATATTTCGCTAGACCAACTCCCGGGGATGCTTCCGGAAGGGAACGAAGTAAACAAAACTGTACTGAGCTCCACGTTTTTACTATCCATCTTTCGAGAAAAATACCCTCTCCCTCTTCTTCAATGCGGCTTTCTAATTGGTGTAGCGGCGTTGAAAGGTGCGTTGTCGTCGGCTATTGTTCCCTTCATTCTGCCCCACCCCTCGAGCTCCGTTCTACTCAATAATGCCAAATTATGCCAATGTCGCCGTCGCGGCGTTTTCAAGATGTCAATTCGTTGCTCATTCCAAATTCCAGCAGCGTGGGTTATCGTATTACGTGATGGCGTCATGGTGTAGGACCAAACCACCTAACCCCCCTTCCCGTTCGGAAGTAAAATGAGGCTGGTCCCTCACACCAGGCTGCACCGCTGCACATCCGCACAAGTTTTGCGCGGTGGGCCGCTCTTCCTAATTAGGGATCGATTCGAATCCCTCTCTCTCCCGCATAGTGAAGAAGAAGCGGCCTGGATAACCTATCCCGAGGGAATAGAGAGAGTGGGGAGAGGCGAGAGAATGGTGACGAACGATGAAGAAGAGGAAAATCGTAAAACAATCTGAACAACAGTGGGTTTTACAAGGTTTTCACGTTTCCAAAGAAGGATCATCTGGGAATTCACATAAAATCAATCTCGGAGATATTCAATTTCTTACATTGGAACTGCAATCAAGCCCTCTAGGATCCAATACCCATAAAAGGGTAAAAGAAGGCTGAATATCCCTCACTCCGGCACTTCCCCTCTAAAGCCGATTTTTCCCACGAACATCGCCGCATTCGCACTAGATCCGCTTAGCTCATCAGAGTCCCTACTCATCAAACGAAGCTAGCCTACATGGCATGATTTTGTTTGGGAAATTGGAGCGATGGTATCTAAATATTCTAAAAAATACTTGTGTTTCCAAAAAAAAAGCGACGGATGCTCTGAAATTTCACGCTTGCAAATTGATATTTTGAGCAAATCCCGGATGGAAATCTAATCAGGACCATCCGAGATGTACATAAATTTAGTGGTAAAACGAAATGAACGAATTATTATAGACAACAGTGTAACGGTTTACAGCAGAAGTTTAAACATATACGTAGGTGCAGTTGATTACAGACATCAGGATTCGAGTATTCGGAAAATGGAGACCATTACAATTTTCCCTTCTTTCCTTCCTTGATTGTAATAGTCCTGGGCTCTCGCTTCTTCAAATATGCAAATTTTCGACTTGTTAAAAAACGAGCGTTTATTCGTTTATTTATTTATTGGATATATTATTGGTGAGGCATAATGCTATTGACTAAACTGATGTAATTATCAAGAAGATTTAAGCAAATTTTCAAAAAAAAAGACACTAATACAGGAAAGAAGCTATAGGAAAATAAAACTAACATTATTATTTAAATTTCCATTCTAATACATTATTTAGTCCTAATTATAGTATCCTAGGGAAAAGCAACAGAATGACTGACATACGAAATGATGCAATAAAAAATCTAGAAAAAAATTATTCCGCTTTTCGTCGGAGTAGCCTGAATTTTCGATTTCTTCTTAGTAAAACTTGTGTAACTATATTATCACAGTGGAAATTTGTGGACGAAGCAGCGAAAGAAGCCCAGCCCCACCTGAAGAGCCTTGGTCCGGTCGGCGAATAACTGCTCCAGTTTTGATTTGGCTGAATCCAGCGCCTCCTTAGGGTACTCAGATTGAACCCGGACGTTCGCCTTGATGTCCTCGAATGGCTGTAAGGAAAGAAAGGTTAATAAATATAGGTATTTCTAAGCAGGACTAATTGAAAGCAAAAAGTGCTTGTGATGAGAGATTCGAAGCCGCATTAGCCTCCTTTATACATTCGTTCTTTTCATCTCAAGAATTTTATAAGAGCAAACAATGAATCCATTAGAAGATCCTAGACATCTCACTTTGTTTGTTCATCTATAACCACTCTGAAAAGTACGTCAAGAGAAAGGGAACTAAAAAATTTGAATTTTTAATTCTCCTCCTTACTATTAAGCCACTGATATATCGCAAAGCTGCTGGTTTTTTCCGCAGTTTTCCGGTACAAATTTTGGTTTTTATGAGGTGTCATCCTACCTTAGAGGTATGAAAACCCCTATATACATATAAACCCTTCATCGAATCTGGGAACCTCTGCGGTTGAGTACAGGCAGAAAAGCTAAGATGCCCTCTACTCGCTATCCTTTCAGCCTAAGAGCGTTAGTCATTTTTCTTCGAAATGGTCAAATATTGGCTTTTAAGCGACAATTACTACTACAAAACATTCAATCTGTAGACGCACTAAAAAAATGTAGTGACAAATCTATTTGAAAGAAAGTACAACATTTTCTATCCAAATTCTAGGTTGAAAACTGTGCAAAGTAGCTACAAAAACTTTGGTATGATCAGATTTGCACCGAGAGCACCTGGGCTAGGATTCACAATCGGGCGAAACCAGCTCAGCAGACCAACTCTCGGTTTCCGGTACTACGCATTCTATAGAATAATCGATGCTAATGTCCCACGGATCCCAGACTTGGATCTGATGGAAATCCATAGCTATGTACATAAGATGAAAGTACAGCCCGGTGACCACGCGGTATTACTATAATTTCTAAGCGTAATGAATCGAAACCACCCTCACTCGTCCCAAAATCAGCGCTGATAGTTAGATTGAAGATCTATTGACTCTGATATAGTCACCTACCAAAGCACATTTTATTTCACGCCCACGACTTAGAGAAGGACCATCTGCTAACCGGACTGAACCTTTCTTTTTTGTGGTGTAAGGCAGTTTATAAAAAAATGGATTTTTTTTAAGGACGAGAGCTTTGTTTCCCTCGTGAACGAAAGAGTAGTCCGAAGCCAAATTTCCCATTTTCTTCCCCACAAAGTTCCGGCACTCTCTTATTCTCTCTTAGGAAGCAGCAGCGCTTTGAACACTTATGGCGATATATGGTTATGGGCCTTTTTCCAGTGTGCAGAAAATCCTTTAGTCCGGGTATTTCATTTGAGGAAGCCGTTTCCCCTGCTCTTTTTCGCAGTTTAGTGGCTGTGCGGATTTTGCTTCAAAAGAATTTAGCCTCAGGATTCAACAAAAAAGCATTAGAAATCATTCTGTGCTGGGAATCATGAACGCATAGCCAATCAAAACCTGGGTAACAAATCAATTTTTCCTTCTTACGTCTCTCAACACTACGTAGCGTATAGGATAACCAGTCACGCTAACCATCGCTGGTTTGCTGGTTTAACGTTTCATGAATCTTGGCCCTGACGGATGCCACGTGGCGTTTTGTTGAAATATAGAAACAGGGCAGAACACAAACAATGTAATGAAAAGGGCTGAAGACGAAGTAAGCAAACAACGACAACGATCAAAAGGATCATGAAGGGTCGCGGGTTTCTGAACAGTATTAAGATCGGTTCTGGATTTGAGGGACCGAATGAAAAAGGGTCAAAGACCAGTTTGCTAGAATTTTTTAACTATTGCCCCGACTAACACAGCACATGTCAAGATATTCGATCGCAGCGAGAATTCTGGAGAAGTAAAATTTGAATGTTCGAAGAATGCGCTGGGCAAAAAAGCCTTAATACCCTATATATCATCCTGGTCCGGATACACTGTTGAGATTACCCTTTAAACGTTTTAGCGCACCTAATTTTCGCCTTTACCTAGTGCCCACGAACTTACGTGAAGTTGTCTGTACTCATTTTGTACCCATTGTACCTTCAAGTATAACAGATTCTTTCAATAATGCATCCAAGCGTCGAGATCTCATCAACGCCAGAGGAATATATTGAAGAACATCTTTAAATGATTGAAAGTTCCTAGGAACGCATCCGCATCTGATCTCCGGGGTTAAATTATCATTGAAAGCTTTTTTCCTCCTTTTGCAGAACTCAAAATGAACTGAAAATGTTTGAAAATGCACGATTCACGTGGACCTCAGCCAACGTCCAATAAAATTCACTATGACGATGGAAAGATTTCGCGAAGAGCGCGGCTCAAGTGGGATTCTCTGAAAATTACTCGGAAACCCGTATGATCGCCTCAGTATTCTCATAGAATCTGTCAATTTACCTTACAGAGATGACGACACCTTCACCTTGTAGATAAAAAAGGAACTCATACTTTTATCACGTCTGCTCAGCCATTTTCTGACGCACGTATTTGTCCTATGAATCGTTGCTTATAAAGCACACAAATTATAAATAATTCGTGTGTTTGATACGATATGTGAAACATAAATAAATTTCTACCAAGTCACTCTGTTTGTTCACTCTTCGCCTATTCCATTTGCTCTCACACCCTCCAAAAATGCACCTCATCGAGCAATTTGGCCCTCGACTGCTCTTCGAAGCGGCTAATCAGCATCGTGGAGAACGTGTCGAGTAGGTGCGAGTCCTCGGTCCGCGCCACGAATCGTCTGGCGACGAGCAGCACGCGGGCGATCAGCCACAACGACATTATCGCGGCGTTGGCATCTGAATAGAAACGGAACACTTCCCCGAAGACTCCGCGGACGAGTCGTCCGTCAATTACGCTCCTCTTCCAAGAACTCGGAAAGAGCACGGGAGGAAATTGAATTGAAATGGAGACAATGCACTTTTCGCTGCAAAATGAGCACTTCGAGAAGAACTGCTAAACAGAACGGCAGAGGAAAGCCAGAAGACCGCGGCGAAACGAGCACAGTTGCAAAGGCGGACGTGTGGCGGAAAAAGTCGTGGACGTGGGCGCTGCTCGATTTACATGGTAAACATAAGTTCGAGTCAGATGCGACTGTGATCCGGAAAACCAACGGCGACCGGGAGGAAAAAAATGTAACTCAAGAAAAAATCTTTTCAGTGCAGAAAAGAAAGCAGATTTTCAAGAGAAACATGAATAGATGGCTTGCTTTCAGCGATGGCGTCGTCAAAAAGTATAAACAGAGAATGTAAGGGCACGTGAAATGGTACTCTGAATTGTAGTGCCTTCATGGAAAGGTCAGGACAACACAAATGCCAATGAGTAATATAGCAGTAGATTTTAAAAAATGTCTTTCCAGAGAAGGCTATGGAATGAATGGAGGACATTATTGAAGAACTCCTGGATGAACAGAAAGGAGAAATTACAAATGGAGCTGAACATATGTAGGAGATGACATGGACATGCATTAACAAGCAGCTCCAATCTCACGGTGAGTCACCCGTGTCTCACGACGATTTCAATGTGTTAGAATAGTGTGCCTTCAAGAAATGGTGAATATACAGAAGAAACGATTTTTTGAGTCAAGTTTTATAAAGTCGTCAAGTTTGTGAGGACGGTAGTGTTCAAAGAACAGAAAAAAATGTGTTGAGCGAGATTTCGAACAACATGGTGGACGTGGTGCAATTCTCATGCCGAAATCATGCAAGCTGAGCCGACGCTGGCATCGGACGTGTGCAGGAATTGCATGAGATATGCATGACTTAGAGAAATATAAATAATCGTACAAGTCCTCCAAGAGAGAGAAAACTGTAGTTGACAGAGATTTCCGACAATTTTCTGATTTGCATTCGTTATGCGATTCTAGTGCATATTTAATGCAACCCGCACCGATGTTGATGCGAGTGTGCATGGAATGAGCATGGAGTATGCATAAGATCTGCATAAGATGTGCATGATATCACCAAGTGCCGACAGTTATACGACACTATATGATGCTTGTTCGCGCATGAAGGTGTGGTTTCTCATGACTTGAAACGTGCGAGTAGGCGGGGTCAGACGCATGTAGCATGAGCTTTTCTTATTTTTTTACCATTCATTTGTTCTTATTAATCTGTTTAATACACCGCGAGGATGTGAACATTAAAGAACAACAAACGGCTAAAATGTTACAGAGGGTATTCACTGCACCTTCTCGTCACAGTAATTTTTCATTTCAGGAATTTCATAACAGTCATATTATTAGCTTTATTATAGTGTTATTAATATAGTTAGTGTTATTCTTTGCAAAGTTATCAATTTTATTTTATTTTGAGTTCATCATCGAGGATCATTGAGTTCATTCCACGGACACCAGTTGAGCGCTTTCGCAACATTTAGATTTTCCATCTAATTTTTCTTGGCCCCTTAAAGGCAGTGTCTCACCTCGTTTTATGGGCAGTGGATATCAGCATATTCTAGACCTGCTCGTCATGCTGATTCGAATGATATACGTCATAACGCATGAAACTAACGGGAACCCCGTTTTCGGAGGGTCCGAATGTGTAGTTCACAGACCACTTGGGGGGAGCGGTTCGTGAATGTACTGGCTGACCGCCATGGTTGCAGCATTAGCCAGCACGTCTCGACATGTCCAATCAATAAGATCAACCTTGGCTTCACCCGTCCACTTGGCACGACAAACTGTTCCAAATCCTGTCCCGTTATTTGAAGAAGGGTTTTGAAGGGATTTCTGCCACATTTTAGGTATATCGCTAGATTCAGCTCATCGAGGAGATTCAGAATCCGCTTGAACCTCAAACACGAAAACGAGGTGACACACTAGCGCTTTCGACATTGCACTGAAAACTCATAGAATCCCTGGAACAACTACAGGATAAGAATAGCTCACTTGGGATCAATCACCAGCGAAATCATTTTTCGGCCTGCACCAGTCACGGTTGCCAACATCTTTTCAATTTTCCAGTTGACGGCAGGAGAGCATTGATTCTCATTTTTCATTTTCTTTGACAACGACAGGCGCTGACATATTCCTCAATTTACCCTCACTGAAGTGAGGAAAACGCTGACTTTTAAGAAATTAGAAAATAGACACGAGTTACCGTGCATTCTGGGAATGTCATGTTAACTTGCTGCTGGTAGGCAATGAGAGCTCACACAATTTCAGTCCTATGATGGGCCACCCATGTCCCACACTGTAGGGAAAGCATTAACAAACATTCGCATGGATTAGACCATAAAATGCTAAGAAAAATTGTAAGAAATGAGTGCCACACAGAATTTCTGTGGCATATGTCGAAAATAGAGCTGCTCTGAATGTTCGGGAGCGACCCTAGTACTCATGCGCAAGAAATGCATACACAATGTAAGTATGCCACATGTTTCAAGTAGATGATTCACTCTTTGCTCCTGTGGAACTGTGGAACTGTCGAACTATATAATGTTTGTTTGCGACAAAGGTTTTTTAGGAAATGTGAGCAAGGTAGTAGTGTCTAGTGAAGCAACATCATTTGTCCTATACATATGGTATACAAAAAGTAGGAACGAGAGACTGCATGATGTGAGTGACCTTTTCACAGAATTGTACGATAAATACTTCTTCCATTTAATATTTCTTAATGTTTCTCGTAAATGATGATGGAGTCGCAGTGGAGGAGAAGGAATGATTCTGCATAAGAAGAAACAAAAATGGAGCAGCAAAAAAAAAATTAGACGCGGGAAAATGAAAGTCAAGAAGGAACAGAAGCAACAAAGAACTGACAGAGATTGATGGCTGTTGGACCTGTAGATTTCAGGTGTCATTCCAGAGGCGAAAAAAAGCATAATGGAGGCTGAACAGCAAGGACTCAATTTTTACTAGGTTGGTGCAAAAAAGTGGCGCGATTTATTTTCAAAACCATGCAATTTTCTTTGGACATGATGTGACATCTACGCTTAATCTCAAATAATCATAGAGGAAAGCAAGCTTTTTTGTTCTGTACGTATAAGACATGTCGGGTGGAGTCAGGAGTCATGAAACAATTGAAAATTTCCGAAAATGTCGCCTTCAACCTTTTGAATTTCAAGAATTTTTCTGCAGCACCGACAGCAACAAAGCTCAAAACACCTTCTTTGTATTAGGTCGGGACGCCAGTACTTACTCCATTTGTGAGCTCTGGTGCAACGGCTTTGCTGTAATCGAAATGTGGAAGAGTACTTTTTGATACATTCTTCTTGTTATGTCCAGGCTTCCAGGGGGCAGGGTGATCATTTTGAAGCTGGCTTCATCACAGGCTCTTCCCAGTCCCCAAATCTTCTGTACCACGAGAAAAGAATTGCCAAACTTGATGACCTGAAATTAAATCTTGTTGTTCTTCGTTTCTCAGCTTTGGGAGTTCTCTGCGCAGGACGTCAGCGACCTGCTTATAGAATGAGCAATGATCCGTGCTGGTCACAGGAATTAGATCGTCCCCCCTAGGAACTCCGTTCGTTAAAGTTGCGGGAAAAATGAGACCAACACAAAAATGCGCCATTTTTTTGCACCAACCTGATAATATGTATTAGATTGTAGGGAAAGTTCTCGCGGTTTTTAAAAGTCTGCTTTTTCAAACGCTACGCTGTCTTGTAGTAACTTGTCTTTTGTGTATATAGGGAAGTGGGGTATGTGCAAGTCTATTGCTATCACTATCTGGCAAACTCCTGCACAACCCTTTACAGGAAGATGGAATTTTCAAAGCAGTAGATTTGCTACCTTTTAATATTTGACTTCAAATGTGGTGAATCACCAGCAACGTCCAGTCGTTGTATCAACGCTGTATTTGGAGAAAGTACAGGGTCCGAACGCACTGCACAGGATTGGTTCAGAAGCCTCCATGTTGGCGACTCCAACCTCTGTGTTTCCACATAATCGGAACGCACTTCAGGAGTCGACAGTGGCCGATTACAGCAGCTGGTGGATTCAAATCCAGGGCGAACTTTGTGTGAAAGGGCGTATTGGGGTGTTCATTTTTTCAGCATCACCGATTGCCTGCATCAGTTGGGTAGGGTACAAACGTTATCACAGTGAGTGTCAGTGAGTGATGGTGATCTGACCGAGGGCGAGCTCCAACGACGTGCAGAGGCGGCTATTGTGTTACTCTCGTATAGTTCGTTCCAGAAACGACGATAATTGGCTATTTATGCCCATGACCTGCATTTCTCGCTTGCCTCTCCGAATACGGCACTATTTCTCGCATTTTCTATTTCTCTGGTATATTCACAACTATGTTCCCTGGTGAAACACACTATACAGCAGCATAAGGAACTAGCCTGAGTCCACCTTTACAGAGGATGAGAAGTGGGATCTGCACGTCAACCTCAAGCGACACTGGCACTGCGTTGACAAGGATGAGCAGCCTGAGCCGCAGTCGAAGCCAAGCCGTCACTGGATGAAGGTCATGGCTTGTGTTTAATGTGACAGCGAAGACATCATCCACTACGAGTTAGTTTCACGTGACACTGCCGTCGCAGCGGACATACCGTCTACTGAACAGATTGGCTGCAAAAATCGCAGAGAAGGTTCCGAATCACGGCACGATCCGACTCCTGCACTGCGATGCGTGTCACACATTGCAAGAGTGACCCGCCAGAAGCTACTGGATTTCGGATGGGAAGTGCTGCCTTTCCCATGGGAGAGCCCTTAGCTTGCAACAACAGATTACCATCTTCTCCTGTCGCTCTCTGAAGCAATGCAAGCAAAAGCGTTCGATGTTGAAGATGACTTGGATCGCTGGTTGGTCAACTTTTTCAAGTCAATGCCAGACCAATTCTAAGCCGGGGACGTCGAGACGCTCTCCGAGAACTGGCGAGATATGATAGGACATGATGGTGATTTGCTCGTTTCTCATTGAGCTTTCCTGTTTTCAAAAAGTCAATTGAATATAAAGTTCCAGAAACCGCGAGAACTTTCCCTACAATCTCACATTTTTTCAAGAAGGCAACAGCAGTAAGAAGACGTAAGAAGACGTAGTCATAGTAAGAAAACGCACTTATGAATGAACTGTTCAGATTTTTTCCGAGAAATTTCGAAGCCCTCTGAGAGCAACTCACTGAGTAGGAAAATCTGTTGGAGAAAAATCTGGAAGATCTTACAGCAAAAAAGCAAAACCTAAACCGTTCGGAGCAATCACTGCTACTCTTACTTTGAGCAGTGCGTAAAAATTTTGCGAGAATGAAGTCCTCGTTCTACCCTCGCAACGATCAAATGTGAGAACACAGCAGAACAATAACGAATCTCTAACTCATAAGGTGTTGGCATTATTATGAGAGTGCATTCACGGAAAGCACAAAGAACAGTCTAATAACGCGTTGGAAAAAACTAATAAATGTAGTTGTATTGTAGAGAAAGAGATGTTTTCGCCCATAGAAGAGAGCACTTCCGTAGGAACGCGAAGGACATGAGTACAATACTAGCAACAATAGCAAAAAAAGAACTTGAGACAAAGCATAAGTTTGCAGCTTCTCATTATCAGAAAGCCTTTTTTCAGTACGAATTAGGGTTCATGCAACATTATGTCTCGTAAGAATGATGTCACATGTGGATTTACGGAAAGATTACACTTGTTTTGCAAAAAGGATGCATACATTGAAATCATGTTTACTACATGGAGTGTAGGTGACCTTTCGATAAGCTACATGTGAAGTTGCGAAAGTTATGTGCATACGACATTAATCCTGGTTGGATATTTGCTTTGTAAATGAGCATGTCAAGCTCCATCATCCCGCCCACTTTTCGCCTGTGAATGGGAAAAATCGACGCTTCGCCCCCCACCCCCCTGATGGGCTCCGCGCCACACCCTCCGCCAATCTTACATGGCAAATGTAGCAGAACCCGCACTACAAATGCGTGCTGGAGAGCAAGTGGTTTGTGTTGTCTCTCTCAATTTTTCATTGAAAAAATGGATCGTTCAGGAGGTCAAGATAGCTGCTGGGGTCTGGGAAAGGTAGAACGAACGTATTTAATTCATGGGATTTTTTGGCCTATGATTCGGGTTCCTTCTCCAGAAACAACTGGACTAATCCCTCTTTTAACCACAGTCCTCCGGCAAAATGTCTCTGCAGCTTACATAGCACCACCACGTAGTTTAAAAAGGAAACATTCAACGTTACCATCCTAAAATATCCTCTCATTATTTGCATACGGTTTCAACCTAAGGGGCTGCTCCAAGAAACGAAGGGGAGGAGGAAGGAAGGAGCTTGGCAGCAGGATCCAAGGAGGAGTGAGGGAGAATTATGCTTTGGTCCTGTGAACACCAGTGGCCCGAAAATGGATCGCCGAATTTTTGAGATTACTTCATGAAATGGATAAAAATTTTTCGTAAGCTTATATTCTAAAAAATTTGGATGGAAATTAGAATCCTCTTTTCTTTTCCTTCGCTTCACAGCGACCTTACTCTATTAATGCACGCTTCCATCCCACACTTGGAGCTCATCTCTGGTTTCCTCAGCAAGCCAAATTCGGCTCCCAAGAACTATTCTTAATAAATATTTTGCATAAAATGTCATCTCTAGCTGAAACTATTCTCACAGATAAAATTTCAGTAAATAATTGGTTTGAATCAATTTAGAGGAAGATTTTCATGGGAAGAATCGCAAAGATCAGACGTTGCTATGCTTGCAAGCTGAAAGGCGCTTGTAGAAATTTTTTGATAGGGAAGGAGTTCTTGAATAAAACCAGGGCCCTAGTAAACCCCCCTAAACTTCAGATGAACTCAAATGAAATGTCAACTCTGAGTTTGGCTAGGTCACTTCAACGTCCACTCACTTCATACGTACCAGAATAATAAGCTGAACTCAGAGTTGGCAGCGATATCATGGGAGTTCAGTGGAAAACTCAAATAGGTGTTGAGCAAGAGGTCAACTCTGCGTAGAATGGTCAGAAAATCGAAGAAATAGCGTTATCATCACAGGAGAGGCCGATAAACACCTCCCGAGCTACTTAGGCTTAACTATCAGTTGACGTGCATGATGTCCGATTAACGTGAAATACTTCATGTAAATGGTTCAATTTTTTTCAAACTGACGTGTTTCGAACTGATAACGCCTGACGCTGGTATATAAAAGATGAATGGAGAGTTCGTTCCGGTCAGATACGAATGAGACGAACCGAACACGGACAAGGTGTGGTACCAACAGAGTCGTTCGCACGGCATTTCACCCGCTATTGGGTCGAGGTGTATTGCGCATGGATTTCTGCGAAATTTTCACTTTCCCACCACCGGACACTGACACGGTCTTTCAGCGACGGCGCCCAGTAGTGGGAAGAGAAGAAATATCTCGAAATTTGGAAATCCAATCAATCAATAGTCGATTCAAAGTGGTTTCATTAGGAAAACTCGTCCTAGCGCTAAATTCGGCATTGAGAGGTCGGATGAAGGATTACTACGGGCCCAGGTCTAGAGCAACCTTGCAGCCACAACGTCAAATAAGGGAGGCTTACCCAGAAACAAAATTCAAGCTTGAAATATGAGCGGTTCAGTAAACAGAAATTAGTTGCAAACTTCTTTTTCACACAAAAAATATTGTTGAATGTGGCGATTCAACCCTAAACGAGCATAGAACCCAGAGTAACCTTGGATGGCGTGATCTGGTTAAAAGAAAGATAGTATACGCTAAGAACAAGATTAAAGAACAAAATCAAAAGCGATAATGGCACAAGACATAGATTTGTATGCACTTGAGAAAAGAGGAACCGACCACTGGAAGGGAAATCGAAGAAAAGTGGTAGATGATGGAGAGGGGAAATATTGAGCGCGGGCGGCCCTATGTCTAGTCGGAATACTTTTTTTATAAGATTAGTCGGCAAAATGAGGCGTACTTGGATCTTATACTTGTACTAAACTATAGTTTTACAAAATCCTAGCTATAGAAAATCGGACAAAAAGCTCATTTCTGTAGCTTCTGAAAGTATAGGATGAAAGGAGCATGAGATGACAAACTGCTGACAGAAACACTTCGAGAAACTGCTGCAGCCGAGCGCTCGTATCAGAAGTGCACTAGAATTAAATGTGAGCAGTGCTAAGCAGCTCCAACGCCTTACAAAGACACATTAGCGTAATTGATACATAGCGGACGTAATTACGCCTAGAACTCGTCCACACCACATCGGCTGAGAAGAACAAAGGAATGGGGATGGCTCGGCAAGAAGACGACGAGGCAGGAAATGCAGATGAGCTCAGCTCAGCTCACGTGGCCGACTGCACTAATGTGGGCGTGGCCATCTCGTGAGACTACGAATGTCCAAGTGCGACACCACAACTCCGCCAAACGGCAAGCCACGCCCACAGGGGGTGGTTTCCTGGAGTGGTGAAATGCGTCTGCAAATGTCATCCATATGTGTGTCTAGGCTGGCCGTACACTGCAGAAAAAGCGGCGCCGCGCCGGTCCCCGTTTGTCACCTACACAGCCGAGACAGCGCTGCTCGACGAGCAGCTCGTCCAATTATTTTTACGATCGCTCATTTCGCGCCAGATTTTATGCGCACAGGCTCAGGCTATAGTGATTTATAAGCTGTGTAGCTGGTTGGCGTTCTGCGCGTGAAAGGCATTTTCGGGGATTTTGAATCTACATGCACCACTGATATTACCCATGGTAAACGATTTAACGTAAGCAGATTTACCCTTTATCTGGCACTCATCAACATGTTTACCCATGCTTGACGTCGTCTATAATCAGCTGCTATCTATGGGTATAAAATTACCTGTCATTCTACTAACCGGGCCCTGGGTGAACAAAGACAGTTCCCTAGGAAAATAACCTTAAAAACAGATTTCTATTTCATCGTCGTACCTCTCTATAGTGCCTAGTAAGGTATAAGTTGACCTAACCTGGAAGAAGACATCAGAGATAACTTACAAGAAGAACGTATAAAATCAAATTCAGAGCTGTTCAATAATTTTCGCATCACGAAATCCCGCCCATGCGGTCTGCCGCGCTGCACCACCCACGATGCGCGATTGACGAGCTAGGATATGTGGTTGTCGGGCGTGCCTGTGCTTATATGATCTGAACACTCCGGAATAGGAACAAAGACAAAGACAGTGGAAAATATAAACAAAACATCGATACCAACGACACCCGACAACCCCATGGCTAGCTGGTGTTCCGCTCCGCGTAAGTGATGCGGTGCGGTGGACCAGATGGGCGTATTCTGTGATGTGAAACTGATTGGCCGGCACTGCAGCCTTGAGCGAGAAGGGACCAAATTTTGGAAGTGGAGAAAAATTGATGTTTGATGTCCATTTCTAGACGCGCTTTACAGTTTCAACTACACAACAAGTCTGATTAGAGTGGGACCGTCGCGTTGCCTCTGAATATAGAAATTTTATGCTAAAAGTGTGTAGCTTTAAAATAAGGGCATTAGTCAACATCTTATTTTGAGAGCTCCTTATGGTAGGTAGCATCACTGATTTATATCGAATTTATTTTAAATCTCACGTTGGAGTTGTGACAGCAGCAATTGAACTTCTCTCGTTCATTTGCTCAAGTGCTTAGAATTCTTCCTCTATTACTTACTCTTTTTTACTACTACTGGTATCCATACACACTAGACATACGACAGGACAAGATGGAGTCGAAGGATTAGCAGAGCGGACTTCGCCATAAAATGGGATAAACGGTAATGAAGAAATTTTTCCATTTTTTTCCTTTTCTATAAGGCATAGCGAGTATGAATAGGGTTGAGCTTCTCTCTGAAGACTTCCTCATTTCCTGCTTGTTTACAGCCGCCTGATGATTTACTTCGTTCAGTAGTTAGTGCATGGGAAACCATATGTTTCCCATGCACTTGTTTCTGCTTGAGACTATAATACATAGCAGTGGCTGAACTATAGTATGTTCCTACGCTTTCTATGGATAACTCGTATTTTCGAGTAAATTGTTGGATAGGATGTGTTCATTCATAAAGTTCTTTTGAAGCGATTTGACTGCGCCTTGAATACATGCGTCTTCCGTAGTACCAATTAGAGCTGTTTTCATGCGAGCTGTGCTTATGTTTTTGGCTATCCTGGAGCTTCGTGAATGAGGCTGATTGATCATTGCAAATCCCAAAAGAATAAGCAAATATTCTTTTGTACGTACGGTTCATGCGTCTTTAATGGTATAATTAGTAATAATTTACCATAGCAGGACGAATTTAGTTTATTCAATCTCAACCAGGTAATTCAATACCTACACAAGCATAAGCACGTCTGGAATTAGATAGACAGATAGATTTATTCATGCCATGCTCTATCACAATGTAACCTCTCACATGGAAGTCAAAGTGAGAAAAAAAAGCAAAATGGAGAGGTTTCAGAACGTTCAAATAGGCAGTAGGGTTACAGATTTCAAGAGCAAGGTGAGCCAAACAAATCTATTGAAACACAGCTGCTCCCACAGATAGAGCGGTTGTCGCAATACCCGAACAGCCTCTGAAATCTAACCAATTCTATGAGTAGACCCAAGTACATATGACAAAATCGGAGCTCCTCATATGCAGCTACGTCACACCACCAACGTCCTTTTTGTCTCATGCTCTGCATGATTAAAATAAGGTTAGATGATCAAGAGCAACACCTCTGGTAACCCTCCATGGTCCTCAAGCAAACCCAGGATATACAGATAGAAAACAGCAAGTGAAAATAAAGTAAATGCTCATGTTCTTAGTTGTGGGATATAAAAAGTGCTTCAGGGCTGGGATTCATGAAACGATGACCAAGCAAACCAAGGATGGCTAGCGTGATTGGTTATCGTAGCGACTACGTAGTGCAAAGAGACGCAGATGGCAAAATTTGGTTTGCTAGCTTGGGTTTGCTTGGTTATCGTTTCATGAATCCCAGCCCAGGCAACCTGTCAATACCTTTCCACTCAGGACAAGCAGTTACATTTAATCAGCTATGTGAAATAGGTTGACATTTGTTTTTGCAGAAGGTACTTCATTGCTCACTGCTTTCTTTATTCATTTACTCACTTATTCCTTTATCTACTTCTTTATTTACCTACCTCCTTCGCCAAAGCTATGCTGCCCACTCTAAAGGCGTGGATGTAGAAACAAAGGTTGATAAATACGAACATCAACAGAACAGGATGGAAAGAAAATAACAAAGGAAATAGAAAGGTAAAAGGAAAACTGAGAACTATTCGATGTGTTTCCTGGAGATCACTAATCACTTATGACCTCGTCATCTTGGCTATTTGCCATATTCAGCAAGAAGTACACGACTAGTAAACGACTTCCGCCGGAAATCCCCGCCAAACGTGAACGGAGATGGATGCAATAAAAATAAGCTGACCACTGTTTCCTCCTCGGCAAGAGCTGTTAAGGACTTCAGATCACATCTCATGGTTAGGTCGGAGACGTATCTCAGAAGAACTGAGATACGTCTCCGACCTAACCATGAAAAGTAATCTGAAGTCCATTACAGCTCTTACCGAGCAAGAATCCGTTGACACTTGACCCTTTGACGGTGAGCCGGTGAACCGCGCTTTTTTTTGATAGGTACAATTTGAGAGATGATCAAGTCTGAATGATCTCAGCGATTTTCTTAGATGGTAATGTGGTAACACTGTGAAGGCAGTGTATAAAAATCCATGTTGAATTTCTTATGGAAATTCCGGAGCAGAGAAAGAAACCAGGACACGAGAAAATGTGAAGCGTGAAAATGGCCCAGTTAAGAATTGAGCTAAGGACTGTATATTTCGGCAGTCACTGCCTAAAAAAGTTAGAAAAGCCTTTTGCTTCCCAAATTTTGGATTTTTTCATTAATAACGGAATTCGTACTCACTATATATCGTAACACTGTAAGGATACGGAGGGAGATTCAATCATGACTCTATCATTCTTTACTGTACCTTATATGAACGTGTGTTGGCAGTGTCCACAAATTTTCCATGTTTCCGTCGTGAAGTACAATTATCAGGTGCAAGATTGCATTAATAATGCTGATTTTCGTCAGTGTTCCATAGTAAGGAAAGGCGTCCAATGTTCTGAAGTGACAGCAATGTAACGATGATAGACACACTTTATGTTACCCGTCCCAGTGCTTTTCCATGGCTAGTTTTCATGGACCCATAACCAAGCGGAATCAGGATAGCAAACCACCTTCCACTTTCTGCGTACCATATACGATAACCATTCACACTAACCATCTAATTTTTTTGGTTTTTTTTTTCATAAATCCCATTCCAGAGCACACGAGTCAGGGTAATGAGTCAGTGAACAAGGTGATAACTAACCGAATAAAAAAAGAATTCAATTAAGCAGAGCACTAGGAAATCCGCGATATAATAAAGTAAGTAAAGCAGCAACAAGAATGAGTGCTAATGAAATTCATCAATGAATGAAGCAGCCGAAAAAACATAGGTAGTAAAATGACGATGTAATCAAAAAGTGCATGTTCACATTGCGGAAGCTGAGAAAAAGAAGGAAAGACGACTTGTTGAATGCTCCTTCATTTATGTAATCAACGTTTCTATTAATATATAATTTTGTATATGGGTATGTTCTTACGTTGCTGTAACGGTTTGCAGATTTATTTTTCAGGAAAGATCTACAGTTGCTCCCAGATGTAGTATAGCATCTAGATATGGCACTGGATTGTGGAACAAAAATAACCCTTCCTTGCTTTTGGTGTGAAAATGCGAACTTCATCTGAGAATAGTGCAGGTTGGATGCGCATATGCCTTGTACCTGCGGGGAAAGGGTTGGGGCACCCAATGTATCAAGTCAGCTTCAGATACTCTCAGACTCCCCTGGTACCAATTTATCCACCCCAGAGGGGTTGAGGGCTCGATTGCTCTGCAGGACTGAAAGGCAAATGCGTGGGAAATCCCTGGAACAGGATTGAATAAGGGGCTGACCACTTTATTCTTTGATGAATAGTAAGTAGTCACTCAGGTGGAAAAATTCCAGTAGATTACGGGTGCTTTCGAGCAGATTTCGCTTATTTTTCGCCGAAATATTTCCCGATTTCGCCCGAAAATTACACGTAAATCTTCGAAAAATAAGCGAAATCCACTGGAATTTACCCGAATTCCGCCCGAAAAATAAGCGAACTCGAAAGTACGCGAAAATTGCTGCGACATCAACTGAAATTGCTGCGACATCAACTGATGCGACAAGTTCCAGCCAGGATCGGCTGTCACGCAGCGTTGCGCCGCTGTGGGCCCAAAGCAAAATTGCTGCACTCCGTCAAATCCTTCCGGGTGCAGGTGATATGATCGGCCACCATCGGCCACCTCTGAGTACGGTTCTCAAATGAGATCACTCATGCAGTACATCCAGTTCACGGGCTCCGTAGATTCCGCTGGTGAATATTTCTCATGTTAGCATGGTATAATTATATGCATCATATAAATTTACAAAGCTTATTGGTAGTTATGATGAGTGAATTTTTTGGAATTTTTTGAGGCATAACCCATTTCGGACGGTGAAGAAGCAATGGCAATAATTAGTGAAAAACGAATTTACCAGAGAAATAAACGAAAAATACACGAAATCTACTGGAATTTACACGAAGTGCAGTTTCCAGTAGATTTTGCTTATTTTACGTGTAAATTCCAGTGGAATCCACTGGAATTTACACGAAGTGCAGATTCCAGTAGATTTCGCTTATTTTACGTGTAAATTCCAGTGGAATCTACTGGAATCGAGAAAAATTGCGAAATTCCAGTGGATTACGCTTATTTTACGTGTATTTGTTTCGGAAATAAATTTTCGAAACAAATACACGTAAAATAAGCGTAATCTACTGGAATTTTTCCACCTGAGCAGTACATAATAAGCTGTTATAAAATCTTTGCCTTTTATGTAGAGTAATTCTAAAAATTTGAAAAATACGTAGTGCGTCCGATCCGCCGGCCTATGGGTACACAATCCCCAAAAAGGGGCAGAATCGATCGCGAATGAAAATGGAACAAAGGCATGTGTGGATGTGCAGACAGTTAGAGTGTCATGTCGTGATGACGCCTGTGAGCGAGTCCATCTAACCGACTGTAAAAGCTGGGATCGACGTCTCCCTCGTTCCCAGCTTTTACACACCGGCCGAGAGGCTTGTGCGTTCCATTTATATTGGAGGTTTCTCAGCGTTACTTTACTGCCGTTAGAATATGTAGCAGGTAGTCCCATTAGTTTAAAGTTGCTTCATATCACAGGTCCCACTCTGTGATGTATGGTTCCTTAGATAAAAAAAAACGATCACACAGAGATGTTTCATAAAGTCAACGTGAACGACAAGTGACCTAGATCCTTTCATTAAGCCGCCTTAGGGGAAAACGTGCGGTAGTGTACGCAATGTGTACAACCTAACCCCTTGCAAAAATAATCCTGACAATTGGAGAGAATGGTTCTGGATCTGGCTTTTAATACTACTATTCGAGGCCGTGGTTTGATGTGACCCTCTAGAGCATCCACTCTTCTGGTGTCTTACGTGCATTGACGTACTTAAAGATCACTTTTCTTATTTCTTACTAGCCCCTGGCTATTACAGGGTAACGCTTAAATATTGTACTACTATAGAAAGAGCACACAAAAAGTACAATAGCCCATTTGTCTCCTCAGCAACTGTTTAGGAAAACAAAGAACATTGATGTCGCTCGATGTCTTCTCCTTGAGCGCTAATCACAGTCCTCCGACGTCTGGGACATTTCATCATTCTCGGCCATTCGTTATTTTGCTGGACTTCGCTTCGAGCTTTCCTTTGCGACATCGTCGGATATTGAATATTGGCCTGTTTCTTTAGACAGGCAACCTCTCCCAGTACAGCATAAATCGAGAACGTTCCAATTAGGCCGACCACTCGAAAGCAAAGATGAAGCCGAGCACATTGGCATGGCCCCTGTCATGAGAGATTTTCCATTTTTATGGCGGTGCGCTCCATTCAGTCAAAGACTCCAGTAACCGTATCCATAGGGATTGATAGCCCGTGGAATCACCTAACTGCTCATTATACCATGTACAAGATCTCAAAGATTTGCGATCATTCAAACGAAAATAGGAGAAATTCTACATTTCAACGAAAATTGCAGCATATTCCGAATGAGGGTTGCGGGAGACAATCCTATTAGGTGCTTCAGAATCTTCGCAACATCCTTTATGTACCCTATAATTCCGAATATTAAGATTGCAGAACTGGTCAGTCGTAGGCAGCCCTTTGTCGATGAGGGCCGGCGTTGCGTTCGGCCTACAGTGGAGCGCCTTGAGCGTTCACAGGCTGTGATCTGCACCATAGGAGGGAAAAGAGGGAAGTTTTCTGAAGAGGCCCCGTGGAAGAGTGGTTTCCATACGTTTTAAGTACATTTTTCATTGTGGGCCAATAAATATGCGCCACCCTGTATTATATGAGAGTGCGGCCAAAAATATCTAGATTTAATACGAAGGAATGTCATAAAAGCTTCTCCCATAGGTAAAGGGTCAGCTCAAGAAATCTCAGAGATCCATGAACAAAAAATCAAAGCATCTCAACATCACGCGTCTCGGCAACCTACAATTGCTTGCCCAAAACTTGCAATTAAACCAATTTCAAGACGTGCAATTATCAAAGCCCCACATAATTCCATGGCATAAATCTATGCGGAGCCGCACGATGAAAAAAGCGGTGGATAATTGCCGGACATACATAGCGGGGGACACCAAATGACTAATGACAGTCGTATACATTTGAAAATATGACCGCTGTCTGCAATTTCCTTGATGCCCTTTATGGCTCTGGCTGTGTGTGTGCACTGCTCGCCAGCCGTCTTGGCAGCAGTGATGATGTCATTGCAGTGAAATGAATATGATATGACTGGATGAGAGAATGGATTCAAGGAATTGCTGGAAAGGGGTAGGAAAGTGTAACGTGGATAAGCTGGAAGAGGCTCTCAGATGAGCAGATAGAGCTTAGGGATTAGCGGACGAGTCTTCCACGGTTATCATGCCTAGTGCTCAACTCCCACACAATGGACGGCCCAAAGCGGAAGTTGAGCCTTTTCCTTCTTTTTTCATAGTTCCAGCATCTTATCTTATCTCTTAGGCTTTCTGATCTTCAAAAACTCACACTTTTAGCGGATTTGTCCGTTTTTCAGCGCTTTACATGCAGTTCTTCTTGCAACTACCTTCTTGCATCTCAAAAATGAAGTTGACACATCCTCTACAAACTGAGATACTCTTGGGTTTCCAGGAACGCCGCGAGGTGGGCCTACCTGTCAAACATTTCAATGAAGTGCAGAATGATTAATGAGGTGACGCCACCTGTCAATCATCGGCTGTCAAAAGTACACGGTCGCGACGAAAATCTCGTTTTAAAAAGCGCGTAGTATGGTAGACATCTGCTATTTTTCCGACAGTGATGAGCGAGGATGCCAAATCGATAAATTGATTAGACTATGTGAAAAAAGATAGGTTCTCGCATTAAGATGTAGTATACATGTAGTGAAAAACTCCAAAAGGGCTCCCATGGTGCCAACCTCACACGGGAGGCGTGGCAGCGAGGACGTCGGGGGCGTGGCCTGTAGGCGAGGGTGTGCACGTTATTGACAGCCGCGCGACACTAATCAAACACTACGAGAGAAGTTGAAATTCGAACCAATCTAAAGCGCTAGAGCCTTGAAACAATATCGGATATGTGGGGAACACGTTGAGGCTGGTATGGATCGATTATCGAACGAGGGTTACTGGTCTTGGCTCGCGAGATACAGAATATGGACCATGGTAGTTGAGTATTACTATGCATAAAAGGAAGCCTTAGCCGAATTTTGAATGAGTTACGTATTAACGCCTAACGAGAAATTGCACATTACTCGTTAAGCGACAAATTACACCGCACTAGCACAGGTAAACGAGTCTAAACTAAGTGAGCTACAATACTGCTCCTATCTCTCTTTGTTTGAGGGTGTATAACACACGAATGGAAATTCCTGAAATTTGGTCGGTCTCTAAATCTCTTTAAAAAACGAAAGTTGTAGAACGCTCAACAATTCATGGATCTTCAGATGCCCTCTAAATCATTCTATCAGGCAATGTTAAATACTTCGCAATCTGTGTTTAGTAACGCGTCCATTAAGGCGAAAAAGCACATCACACTGTTTGCTTACTTTTACACTCTAATATTCGACATTCTTTCAATGTTTCCTGCTCGTTTTCTTATTTATTTAATCAACTAATAATTTCTTCGTTCGTCAGCGCTCTTATTGATTGGTTGTTTATAATGGGTTGTCGGTTTTGAGTGATCGCGCGGGAATATTTCAGCAATTAGGCTTATTCTACTGAAAATGAAGATATTTAGGTCAAAAGAGATCAGATTCAATAACTTGGAGGAACAAAAACAAGAAACAAGATCTGGCCTATTGCATGTTGATCTATTAATTTTTCCCCCTTACTTATCTTCTTGTCACTTAGTTGAAATTGTCTCCGAAACAATTAAATAGTTTCTTTTGTCCACGGTTTGCATCGCTCTCCTGAAAAAATGCGTACTTGCCTTGATGATTCCCTTCGTGGACAGATCCGATTCAGTAGTTCAAGCATCACTAGACTTCGCCAACTCCAAACGTGAAAGGGATGAGTATTCATGAAAATCAAGGGGGAGTGGTGATCGATAGGCATGTTTCCATTGTTGTTATCATTTTTATGCCTCTCCATTTCATATATATTCTCGGCAATATAGACAATGGATTCTCGGGAGCGATCTAAGGCAATGAAATGTGGCAGTAGATACGTAATGTTTTTGTTATTCTTATCTCTTAGATTGCCAGATCATTTAAATTCGTTATAATTGAGTGAAATCCGCGGATACGTTAATTTACACATTATTTTGATAGACATTTGTCCACTTTGCTGTAGCGCTATAATAAAGGGATCGCATAGGCCTCAAAAGGTTTTTGTATCGAGAAAAATCGAGGATTAGACTATTGCCAAGCGGAAATGTGAGTGGGAGTCTATAGAACCCCGGCAGAACAAATGTACTCCTTCCAGTTTATTGATAAGTTGAATCAAAACTCTAAATTTGAAATGATTGATAGATTATTTCATAGATTATTTCAATATAAAGTTAACGGATTGCGATTCATAATCCAGACACGGCACAGTCCAGTGACTTCCTCTCCTTTCGATGATTGCAGAAAAGGAATATTCCAGTGTTTGGAGTACGTGTATTGGTAAAAGGCGAAAGGAAATATGAACATATTTACATGGTGTTCGTGCTCACGTGAGATTTAAAATAACACGCCACAAATCTCTTGTTTTATAAAGCTAATGTTATAAGAACTTAGGTGCAGATCTATTCAGGCATTCCAGCAAATGGACCCTCTTTTCATCTCGAGTCAAACTCCTAAAATAAGCAGGATTCGTATGCCATCCCACTGCTGTTTAGTGTTATTGCTCGCTATCTGATTACTACAACGACAACGCGAATTCGCGTTTCCTTTCGTTCCATGGCTATAACCCACCATCATAAAGCAATTCACTTACAGAACAGGATGGCAACAACACTAATGGGATGGGCTGCCATATCTCATGAAACCAACTCCGAATTCCCATGATAATTCAAGGATTTCCCACCCTGACGTGACTTTACCTCTCATCGCAATGTGGTGAGGGCGACCTGCGGCAAAATCGGGCAAAATAAAAGTTTCAGGGATTTCAACGTCCACGCTGGAAATTCCGTGTTGACTTCATAAACTATGCCAATCCACTCCATTAGAGCTCTCGATACCTGGTTCGATACGAGAATCGCACTGTTCGCATTGGGTTATAGCCTCTGAACGAAAAGATCGCATTTCAATGAACTTAGTGCGGGTTTGTACATGGATTCGTGCTGACTAGAGAGAGAGAAAGAGAGAGTGAGAGAGAGAACGATAAAAAGTTTCATCATGGCATTTCGATGAAGAAACAGAACTGCATCTGACCTAATCACCTAGCACAAAGGTCGTCTTATTAGATTACACAGAAAAAGCAAAAAAATATCCTGAAGTATTTTCTATCATTTTCTACGAAGTGCATGAAATTTCTCGTCGCTTTCTTTCGCGGTTAACGATAGATCCTCATTCTGAAACAAAAAGACTGTTTCACTCTTGTGAAAATGACCAAGTCAGCCGTGATTGTGAATTCGCAGGAGACATCCGATGAAGTGGAGGGGAATGGAGTTTCTGCATCACTGCGTCTCAATGCCACCTCAGGATATTGGACTTCAGGAGGAATTCCTGACATGTTGGAGATATCTACTAGTGAATGACATACTTTGCATTAGAATAGGCTTCTGAAATCACATGAGAATCCGCTTGCTATTTTTCTGGGCTTGTCATTATTGAGGGCTTTAGTATATACCATAAGTATAAGGCGAATATATAGCCTAGAAATTCAGCGGTTGCAGCATGTCACTCCCAACAGCCTATACATCATTACTTTGGTTATGATGATATTATTCAACAATTTCTGCACCAAAATTTCTATGAGGTGTCCATGTCCAAAAATTATTCAGGGGTACTATTGGACGGTTGGGTACAAAATCCAAGTCATGTTGAAGCGAAGCGAAGTTACGGAATGGAGTGAGACTATTTACAGAACCTTATAAAAATTCGTGTAAGGGAAGGGTGGATATTTAACGCGTTGAAGAGGAATATCTTTTCAATTCTGTCCAGCATTGCTATGTAGAGTTACTGTTAAGGGCAGCGCAAACGGAGTTTTTCGTGTCCGAGGTCATGACCGTTTTGGATAAACGTAGCAGTTGTTTTAACAATTCTACGAGGGTTGCACCGCCGTAGATATCAGCAATATCGAGATATGAAGAGATATAAAATAAAGAGGTACAACCCGGAAATCAATAACAAAGAAGTGTTGCAAGAGGTGATGCGTTTGATTACTTGATTTGAAGTAGAAGACTCTCCCCCTATCTTTAGCTTTTCTATGGTACTCTCATTACATAGTTAACAAGATAGCGTGAATTTATCAAATGTTGCCTCTGTTAAGATGTGTTCACCTGCTATCTAAGTTGTCGAATACCAGTCTGGCCGTCCGGTTGACGCCAGACTTCCGGACTGCTACTGATGCTCGCTTCGCTCGCATACTCCATAATACTTACTTAGATACTCAGTTAGTATTATGGAATATGCGAGAGTCATGATAGGTAACATTCACCACTGGTTCCAAATTCGAGAGACTTATCGGCTATCAGCCATTTGATGTTGTTATTATGTTGCATGTTTGTTAGCTTATGACGAGAAGGTGATTTGTTGGTAACATTTGGCTTTTAAGAGGGCGTTAATGCTGGGGGCTAATCAGTAAACATATGTTTAAAAAACAGGAGTCTTCTTCATTGAACGCTTTCAAATGTGGAGAATTGCCTGGAGTCGGGCCCAATGGTGTGATAAGGGTGTGCTGGCTTCCAAAAATGGGAAAGCGCCCGAAGTCGTGTCCATTGCTGTGATAAAGGTGTTCTAGAGCTCAAACGTTGGGAAGCTACAGAAGACGGGAACAACGCAGTGATAAGGGTGCGCCGACGTAAGAAAGTGGGAGCCGGGTCCGACTCCATGGTAATGGTGTGCCGGCGTTCAAAAGTGGAGAAACACCGCGATACGAGTCCGCTTCTGAATGAGGGATGTGACTACACCCGCTTACCGCTTCCCTCATAAACATTCCTCTCACGACATAGTTGTAAATTATTTCCTTCCACATTTTCCTCCCTAGCCTGTTCAATTTCTCTTTGAGTCGACCACCCCTTAGGCTCATGGCGTACTTCACAGCGACCCTGTCGCGGTGAAGATGAGGGTGTGCCGGCGCCCAGAAGTGCGGAGATGGGAGCGACCATTAATGGAATTCTGGATGTTGATAGCTATAAATTCTAGTGAAACCAACACTATTCTTCTATTTCTGTTATGTCCTCGTAATGTGTTATTCTGTCATGGACACATACCGTTGTTTACGATAGGTACTTGTAAACCACCACGTCTTACTTAAGATAGCCTTTGTATAGATACCCGTGATGATTACTACTTTGAAGTAGGTATCTGTTGTACAGATATGAGCATCTAGCACAACAACGCCCACATCTTTTGCATAAAAGGCACTGGATGCTCAGATCTACACATATTCGTCTTATGAAGATCGCCAGTACCGTCAAGTCGCCAACTGCCGCGGTCTAACCAGGGAAGGATACTAGGGGGGTCCGACAACACGTGACGAAATGTACATTGTCATATGCAGTTTTTCATGCTGATTCCAAATCCATTATCTTTATCTGCTGCGGAGCTCTTTGTGGAGAGTTACGTTACGGAGTTGGTATAATATCGGCTAAACTCTTTCAGCCAAATCCAACTTTCGAGTTATATTCCGCTGGAAATGTGCGTGGAAACCATTTCAAACTTATCAACCGATTGTAACTGGTCAATGCTTCTAAAACAGTCTTAGTTCCAGATAAGTTCCCACGATCTTCCAGCAGAATATAGCTAGGAAGCGAAATTTTGGCAGCTTTGAACAAGTTGAAATCATGCCACGTAACTCTTCACAGATTGCTCTACAGCAGATAAGGAAAATGGATTTGAGATCAGCATCGAAAACTGCATTTGTCAATATACACTTCACTACGAGTTGTCGGACCCCGCTAGTATCCTTCCCTGGTAAGTCAGGGGAACCCTTCGAGGTGTGGACTGACTAGAACATAAACTGGCTTCTACTCTATCCTTGCCTGTATCCAAATCAGGAAACCCTTCGTGGCGTGAACTGAATCAATGGTTTCGCAGGGAAGGTCATGGAAAATTCGAAGTACCTGATGGTTGATTCCGCAGGGAAGTCACGGAAAATCCGGAGTCCCCGGCATTTGAAGCAAAAGTGCGAGCCCAACACAATATAACAGGGTGCCTAACCCTGATCTAGAGAAACCACTGCAATAGATCTTTTATTAAAAAGAGAAAGAAGGCCTGGTGGCCCACAACAGAAGAAGAGAAAATGGCCGCGCACAAAGCGTGGGCCGAACACATAACACAAAAAAACCCGTCACATTGGACAAAGCTGGCCTTTTATGCGGCCAGGTTTGTCCAAGTATTGGAAATAAATGTTCTACGATAGCTGATCAACAAGAAACGACAAAAGGGCTAAAACAGTTGCTCAAAAAAAATGCATCAGACTTTCGTCAAATGTATCCAGATGATTCATTCAGAATCGGCCGAAATGTAGCGCACTCGGGAATGACTTTTTGCGCTATTCAACTTTACTGGCCCCAAAATCTTCAACAAAATTTTTGGCTGAAACTTCGCGTAGGGGGGGGGGGGTATTCGAGGTGCTGAACACGAATATCGTATCAATTTTACACCCCATTTTTGTGTGGTTACGGTAGGGGTACTGTAGATATGATACCTCACGGAACCCTCTCAAATTTTGCATAGTAGGGTTTTTTGACGCTGATCACGAAAACCTCCATGATTTTGCACGCCACTTTCGTTTCTACCCGAAATCGGCATTTCTCTCAAGTTCCTACTGTACACCTACCGTGACCCCGGCAAAAATGGGGATACGATACAATATGGATACGATGTTCGTGCTCGGCACCTCAAACACCCGCCCCCCTACGCAATGTCTCAGCCAAAGTTTTTTTTTTTGAAGGTTTTGGGCCAGTAAAGTTGGATAGTGCCGTGATTATTGGTCCATTCACAGAAAGAAGTTAAGCGGTATGCTTGTGCACTATAAAGCATGTTTGGTATTGATTGAACTTGGCCGCGTTTGCTATAGCAAGCTGGTATATATGGGCTTATTAAAACTGTGTTGTTTTGGTAATCGCCTCGTCTTGCTTAGGAGAACAAATTCCCCACTCAACCCCTACCAAAACTCTTGATTGAACACGGAGAGAATCACAAGGATTCAGCCACTGAGCACAACTCTCCCTTGTTTTTCTCGTTGTAGACGAAAAGATTCGCACATAAAACCTATATCGTTCTGCTCAGAATTTTGCCCTCTTGTGCAAAAATCACTGTCATTTATGCGGAATGCGGCGAATCTGCTGTCCTCTGGATCGTGAGATATGAGCGATTACTGACAAACACAACCAGATGAGTTTTACTATATAGTGATATGCCTCCTTTGCAGCTGAGACGGACTTCGCCGCGGACTTTGCTTCTCTGTATTCCCACATGTTCTCGTCCGATCTCATTTTTAGCTACTTCTTGTACGCGTCCTTCTTCCTCTTAACAATGCCTTGGACCTCCTCTGACCACCACCACGTCTGCTTGTGCATGAACGGTCTCCCTGGTTCAGTGATTCGTGAGAAGTGAGAAGGTTACGTGCTCCTTCGGTGATTCCTCGCTCCAACCGCGACCAATTCGTGTTGGCATCTCCGGAAGCTGCAGCACTTACTGCAGCCTTGATCACAGCTTGCAATTCTGCCTCATGTTCCGTCATTTCCCAGCATTTGATTTGCTGCAGCGAAACCACTGGTCGCACGGGGCGCCGATGTTGAAGGCGCATGTTCATGACATTGTGGCGCTATACTAACCCAGGATGTCACCTTGGCATCAATGATATTCTTCAGCTCCTTGCGCCGCACAAGCATGTAGTCAATTTGCGTCGCAACCCCTCCAATGCAGTATGCAATGAGGTGTTCATCTTTCTTCTCGAAGATCGTGTCCACCACGGCCAAATTCGCAGTTTCAGCGTAACTGAGGAGCACTTTCCCTTCTTTGTTTCGTGTGCCATAGCCTCTACCGCTGTGCCACCTCTCATAGCCATATCTATGTACTAGACCCGACATGTCCCTTGAAGTCACTGCTGATTATTAGACTTTCATTTTCTCCGAACTCCTGTGTGAGCGCTTCAAGATCGCTCACGAAACGGTCCCTCATATCGTCAGTACATCCACACTGTGGCGCGTACGCACATACAGCTTGCAGTGCGCAGTGTGTCGCCTCCTCAGGTGATCTTGATAAACATGAGACGGTCGGAGATGCGTTGAACGCCGAAGATGAAGTCACGGTAAGCGTCGCTGACGATGATTCCAACTCCATTTCGCCCAGATGTTGTGCCACAATATATGAGCTTATAATCATCGTAAACATCGCGCGCCTTCGCTCCTTTCCAGTTCGTTTTCTGTGCACAAGCGATGTCGACTCCGCGCTTCTTCAACTTAACAGCGAGTTCAAGGCTTCTACCTGTCAACGTCCCAAAATTTATCGATGCTAGACGAATCGTGCGATTCTTCCGCTTGCTTGAGTGGCCTTTGAGGGCCAGTAGTCCTTGCCTATTATTCGCAACGTCCGGACTTCATTGATGAAGCGTGTCGCCACCGGGGTACGCCTTAGCTTTTTCTACAGTTCCTTTAACAGCACAATCTATGATTTTCTTCTAATGCGACGCCCTGGTTCTTGATTGCTTGACCAAGGCGGCGTTTGTGGGGCTACATTAATAGATCAGTTTGACCCTTTCAGGACCCGACGAAGGCGAAGCCGCCGAAAGTTGGCCAATAAAAGGTTCACTAACAACCTCGTGTTCGGCTACAAAACTATATTTCATACTGATACACCATGCCGAGGTTCAAGACGACCGGACTTGAGAATTGATGATTTCTTCTTTGCAAGAAGTGCTAGAATCTGGAACGACCTTCCTGCAACTGTGGTTCTCTTGCCATCAAACTCATTTTTTATCAGCAGATTACGGATGATCCTTAAAAAGAAGGGGTAATCGGAGCCCTGAGCTACTCCTCTGACGGATTTGCTGTGTTGCCATCGCTCTTCCTCGCCGCTGCGATCCGCTCCCTCCTCCCCCAATTAACTATTCGATTGTTTTCCTCCTTTTAAGAATCACTCTTTTGATACCCACCTCCGTCATTCTTTCACATTCTGGAATTTGTTGATGTTATTTTTTAACTAACTTGTATACCGTTGCTTAGATCTTGTAACCAACAATAAAAGTAATGTAATGTAAAGAATATCGACAGAGTTACAATTCCTATTTCAATGTCAGAATAGTTGTGTGTAGTGGATATAATAGATATTTCTATTATATCCACTACAAACAACTATTCTGACATTGAAATAGGAATTCTAACTGTAATGGAAATATCCACGGATCTCCCTCCAACAAGGGATCCCAGCCGATTTACAGCGAGGCTACATGGCGCGACCCAGCGTGGCGGATAGGAGGTTTACCGCGGACCAAAAGCAGCCATGCGCTTGCCACGCGACGCGGGTAGATCTAGGAGATGAACTCCTTAGTTCTACAGTGCTGGATTCGATTCATACGGCCGGCATATAAGTGTGAACATGCACTTACGCGCGTGGGTGTGTGCAAATGCTTTATGTGTGTTTATGGCAGTATCCTGCAGTTCGGATTTGGCCAAAAGCTCGCACTCTAACGACTGGGAAACACATGAGAGTAGGGGCCGCCTCTTACAAATAATTCTCTCCTTCTCCCTGCCAATCTAATGCCGGCGACAGGCCGTAGTGACAGGCCGGCCGACGAACACCCCATCTCACATCACATGGACCTGTTTGGACTCCACCTTGTTTCTTTCTATATGTAGTGTCAGCAACAAGATACAGATCGACTACGTCCTCGTGAGGTACCGAGACCAGAAGCTTGTCACGGAAACAAAAGTTGTGTCATACGAGACGGTCACGTCCCAGCATCCACCGACGATGAAAATCACTCCGCCAAATCAGAGGCGCGTCGCGCGATGCGGACCGGCTCGAATCAGGTGGTGGAGACTAAGAGAGAGAGACAAGTAGTTGTCATCCCCAACATCAAGTTGCCACCTGTCACGAACCAACAATATCCCTGCAGCAGCTCGTTCTGAACTCGGCACTAACAAACCAGACTGACGAAAGCTCAAAAGAAAAACTTGGATTT
This sequence comes from Ancylostoma caninum, assembly GCA_037903475.1. Taxonomy (NCBI): domain Eukaryota; kingdom Metazoa; phylum Nematoda; class Chromadorea; order Rhabditida; family Ancylostomatidae; genus Ancylostoma; species Ancylostoma caninum. Next base: position 938,953 of record JBAJFG010000248.1, read on the forward strand.
GGACGGAGGAAGTGAGAACGGAAGTCCGCGAAAAGAAGCGTTTACACCATCTCTTCGTTAATAATAAAACGGCAGGCAAGTGGAGCTGTTATAAGGAAGCGAGGAGGGCTGCGAAGAAGGTTGTGGCCGCTGCAAGAGTGGCTCATTACGATGAAGTCAGTAAGAAGTTGGACTCGAAAGATGGTGAGCGCTTTATTTACCGACTTGCGAAGCGTCAAGCAGACGACGTCGAGAAGTTTCATAGCGTCAACGATGAACAAGGTCATCTTCTCATGGACCGCAAGATGGCGATGCAACGATGGAGTGATTATTTTGAGAAAGTCTCAACGGAAGAATTTGTTCATCCTTCTGTTCCAGAAGACCCCCCCACCTTCGGACCGGTACAGTCGATCACCATCGAAGAGACCATGTTCGCATTGAAACGGATGAAGCTAGGCAAGGCAACTGGACCAGATAATATGGCAGCGGAAGTGTGGAAGGCACAGTGTTTTTCAACTTGGTCATAGCGAAGAAGAAAGCGCCCGAGGACTGGCAGCGAAGCATCACCGCCTCGATCTGGAAAGGTAAGGGCAGCCCCGCTGAGTAAGGGCAGCGCGAACTATAGGCCAATCCGTCTGTTGTCGCATACCATGAAGACCTTCGAGCGTATCATTGATCGCCGGATTCGTGAAATCGTTCAACTATCCCCGAACCAGTGCGGTTTCGTATCCGGATGCGGCACTATCGATGCCATCCATGCTGCCCGCCTCCTGATCGAGAAACATCGTGAGAAGAAACGGCCACCACACCTAGCATTCCTCGACCTGGAGAAGGCCTTCGATCGCGTTCCACACGAAGTAATCTGGTACGCAATGCTGCTTCAAGGCATTTCGGAGGAGCTTCTAAGATGGGTGCGGATGCTTTACGCCTATCACAGGAGTAAAGTGCAGGCGGCAGTCGGCACGTCGACAGAGTTCCCCACAACCGTTGGCGTACACCAAGGCTCAGCTTTCTTTCCGCTCCTTTTCATCTTTATCATGGATGCCCTCACAGAGGACCTTCAAAGCCAGTGCCTCGGACGCTGTTGTATGCCGACGACGTAATGCTAGCTGGCAGTTTTAGCCAAAATTCTGAGCGTGAATGAGGAGACCGTGGTGCTTTGTCTCTGCTTGTAATCATTGGCCATGTCGGCTCTCAAAACAAGGTCGAAGCAGTTCCAGTATTCCACCACTATGCTACCAAGTAAGGTACGAATCCTCCTTCAGCGGCCATGTCAACTGAGATATCAGGATCTTGCAAGCTGTCGAAGCTTGCTTTATCTGTTACATTTGAGAGATTGGAAATTGATCATTTGCTGTGAGTGCTCTTTTTAGAAAGCTTTCAAAAGACTCCTGAGTAAAGTGAGTCGACGCACGGAACTCGGCGCTCTCATTTTGAGCTCACTGCGCGAATCCAGTTTCTGTTTCTCAAGACAGTTTTGACCACTAGAAGAGATCAATGAAACCTTCAATTTCTATGGACAAGTTCCGCAACATTAGGAGATGACTTCTTTCGAGGCCCAGCGAAAGCTTCGATTTTTGCGGGCCAGACTACCTTCTACATCATGAGATGACATGGAAGCCCAAATGGAGAAGCGTCGAGGCCTCAGGAATTTAAACATCCACTTCTCTGGTATCATATTCCCATCTACTGAAAATCTGCCTCAGCAGTTTGAGGGTGACTTTTCCGAAACCAGGAGCACCTACGGATTGCAATTGACCTCTCAGCTGAAGTCTTGTTAGTTGGACGTCTGCGTCACACTGGTATTGCTGCTTAGTTGGCATCCAGCTTCTACCAAAATCCAGCAGAAGTCGAAACTCACAGCAAATGGATAACAAAACGAAAAAGTGGTTAGCTCATTTGTCCGATGCAGAGGCGACAGATCACATAATTGATCTAACTACCGACGCAATTATAAAGGGTTAACCAGTCAAACTGGGCATATTTAAAAAGTATTTCTCATCATTTACTTCATTTTCTAAAAATTGGACAATAAGTAGACAGAAGCTGGCAAATACGCGAGAATTCGAAATTGTGTACATATAATCTTTGGTGCTTCCCTTCTTCCTAGGCTCAACGAACTCTTCTCAGACACAAGCTCGTTTCTATTCGTCAAGTAGACTAAAGCCTCAATCACCAGGATGTGACGGAAGCTCACATGTTTGACAATTCATAATTAATATTGATTGGAAATTTTTGTACGTGCGTGTACAAGAGAACCAGCCACTGTAGTCAAAATCTACCATAACAGAGATGAGCGGAAGTCAAATTTGAAATGTAGGAAGTCGGAAGTGCTAAAAAGCACCGGAATATCGGATGTGCCGGAAGTCGGAAGTCGGAAGTTGGAAGTACAGGAAAACAAGTGCTTGAGCACACAAAAATTTGAGAGGACCGTGAACCATTCGCTATTAATGTTGTAGATGAACATTTCGAACACTTTTTAATATTCTTTGTTAAATGATAATCTGAATTGAGTATAATAAAGTGCTGATTGGAAGACGACCAATAACCAGCATGCAATCAACACTCAAAGTAAGAATTCTTAAAAGAAATGGAGAGGCAATGGCAATGGTAATAGGCAAAGTGCTGGCTGTACTTCAGAAAATTGTATCTGTACATGCTTTGTATGCTGCTACGACCTCCAGGTTGTTTTGTGGGACTTGTTTATTAGGGCCTGACGTTTCGACTTAAACGTCTTCTTCGGAGGTCTGAAAGTGGTGTAAAGCTCAATTATGCGTTCTTGGAGACCAAATTTTGCGCCTATCAACGGCTAATGCAACATCATTCCAGATTAACTAGACAGAACCGCCCATAGACAGTAGGCAACTAACCACCATTTTTGAGTCCACCATTCTCGCGGATGTTCGCACCGATCAGAAACGCACACCACGGACAAGTGAGTGCGACTAGATGGAACGCGGGTTTGGGTATCGTAGTAATCTACAGCTCGCACAGTGATACGAAGGGAAGGAAGTCATTGGTAACGGACACGCATTCATTCCGGTTATTCGTGCTCGGATTCCTGGCGGAAATCCAGAACCCCTCTAATGCTTTTCGCGCAGTGATGTCTGTCTCATGGATGGGAATCGTGCACATTACGTCAAAGTCATTGCCGTTGTGTAGTTCGTGTCTATGCTTTCCAAGTGCTGATACAAGGCTCCCTCTTCGTTTATTTGTCAGATGTTCCCTCATACGAATGCTAAGCACAGTTTCCCCAATATATAGAGCTCCGCAATTCAAACAAGTTATTTGATAAACAACTCCTGCCTTCGAACAGTCTCCATTCTTACGTGCGGGCAGACAATGCAGTCTTTCGATATGCACTCCTTGTCGTAAAGTCTGTTTCTAACCAACTGCTTTTTGATGTTATCATTAGGTATGTTAACTAAGGTAACATCATTTTGCAGTTGCCCCGTTCCAGACATCGACGTATGTCTGCAGACATTTCATCGGAGACGAATGGCAGGCAGAGCGTTAGCTTGTTTTCGTGGGTCCTGTGTAGGATTCCATTATGCCGAGTCCTAAATCGGGAGGAAGCCATGTACCCGTTGCTGCTCGCGATGTTGGATGCCATGAGATGTGATTCTTGCCTCTCGGCCTATCTAGTGCTGATGTAGTAAGCACTAGAGAGGCCGAGAGGCAAGAACAAAACATATTTCGTACAACAGCTCGTTTGACGGGTGCTGGATTGTGCCATGAATTCTTTCTCATCCGTTTGACGATAAACAGAGGCATCCCTTAGATGCAGGTCTGTTATTTCACGATCAAGTGCTTGCGGGATTATTACAAACTCCCCTCCTTTATCACTTACTGACACGCGGATAGAACCATTGTTCGTCATTTCTCGTAACTGCCTGAACCCTTCCCATTGTTCTCGTGTCATGTTGCTGTGTCGTCGTCGCTTGTACTTATTCAAGGTTTCCAGTATACCAGATGCTAGAATCCGAAACTTCATATATGCTTCGTGCATTGGTGTCGGTTCCTTGTAGAACAAACGTGGAAATGGAACAACGGGTAATGCTCTTCTGCTGAGGCAGAGTTTTGTGGCTGGCTATCACGTCTAGACGTCATCAGATGACATGCGATCAATGTCGCCGGACACATATAAGGTCAGAGCTATCGTGCTTTAAGCATTCCTTGATAAGTGTGATGGTACGCCTGATGCTGAGCCCATACATCTCAATGCCGGCAGCATGAATTTCTAACATTTCCAGAACTGCTTGCAGGGCTTTGTTGTTTTCGACATTAGTGTACAAAGAAGTCACGTCAAATGATTCTATGACACTAATGCAATCGAGATTGGAAGCGCGTAGTCGCTCAAGGAACTGGTTTGTATTGGTCAAGTGGGCGGGTATTTTTGGTAGTAGCTGTCCTACGATTTTTGTTAAAAACCACGAAATCCGGTCGGTTGGGCCCCCTACACAACTCACGATAGCTCTGACCTTATATGTGTCCGGCGACATTGATCGCATGTCATCTGATGACGTCTAGACGTGATAGCCAGCCACAAAACTCTGCCTCAGCAGAAGAGCATTACCCGTTGTTCCATTTCCACGTTTGTTCTACAAGGAACCGACACCAATGCACGAAGCATATATGAAGTTTCGGATTCTAGCATCTGGTATACTGGAAACCTTGAATAAGTACAAGCGACGACGACACAGCAACATGACACGAGAACAATGGGAAGGGTTCAGGCAGTTACGAGAAATGACGAACAATGGTTCTATCCGCGTGTCAGTAAGTGATAAAGGAGGGGAGTTTGTAATAATCCCGCAAGCACTTGATCGTGAAATAACAGACCTGCATCTAAGGGATGCCTCTGTTTATCGTCAAACGGATGAGAAAGAATTCATGGCACAATCCAGCACCCGTCAAACGAGCTGTTGTACGAAATATGTTTTGTTCTTGCCTCTCGGCCTCTCTAGTGCTTACTACATCAGCACTAGATAGGCCGAGAGGCAAGAATCACATCTCATGGCATCCAACATCGCGAGCAGCAACGGGTACATGGCTTCCTCCCGATTTAGGACTCGGCATAATGGAATCCTACACAGGACCCACGAAAACAAGCTAACGCTCTGCCTGCCATTCGTCTCCGATGAAATGTCTGCAGACATACGTCGATGTCTGGAACGGGGCAACTGCAAAATGATGTTACCTTAGTTAACATACCTAATGATAACATCAAAAAGCAGTTGGTTAGAAACAGACTTTACGACAAGGAGTGCATATCGAAAGACTGCATTGTCTGCCCGCACGTAAGAATGGAGACTGTTCGAAGGCAGGAGTTGTTTATCAAATAACTTGTTTGAATTGCGGAGCTCTATATATTGGGGAAACTGTGCTTAGCATTCGTATGAGGGAACATCTGACAAATAAACAAAGAGGGAGCCTTGTATCAGCACTTGGAAAGCATAGACACGAACTACACAACGGCAATGACTTTGACGTAATGTGCACGATTCCCATCCATGAGACAGACATCACTGCGCGAAAAGCAAAGGGTTCTGGATTTCCGCCAGGAATCCGAGCACGAATAGCCGGAATGAATGCGTGTCCGTTACCAATGACTTCCTTCCCTTCGTATCACTGTGCGAGCTGTAGATTACTACGATACCCAAACCCGCGTTCCATCTAGTCGCACTCACTTGTCCGTGGTGTGCGTTTCTGATCGGTGCGGACATCCGCGAGAACGGTGGACTCAAAAACGGTGGCTAGTTGCCTACTGCCTATGGGCGGTTCTGTTTAGTTAATCTGGAATGATGTTGCATTAGCCGTTGATAGGCGCAAAATTTGGTCTCCAAGAACGCATAATTGAGCTTTACACCACTTTCAGGCCTCCGGAGAAGACGTTTAAGTCGAAAAGTCAGGCCCTAATAAACGAGTTCCACCAAACAACCTGAAGGTAGCAGCAGCATACAAAGCATAGTATCGAAATGCCCAGGTTTAAAAACCAGGGAACATGGAATCTATTGTATCTGTACAATTAAGAGTCAAAATTTCGAGTGATGTAAGCTATTGTCCGAATATCCATGTAGGTCTTACGCTTGTTATCTGCTCGTTACGGAACACAATAACGATGAGTAAGAGCACAGTGCTCGTATAAGAGAAGAAGACTTTGGAAGATCAACCGATACTCATAACAAGCTCCTACAAAGAAGAAACTCCAGGTTGACCAGAATTCAGGATCATTTTGTGATTGAATATCTAATGAAAAAATCACCCAGGCAAACTTTCGGAACCCTGCAGAGCCTGATTTACTATTGCTGACCGATTTTCGGAACTTCCTCGGAAATGTGACATCACTCGTCGATTTTTTCGGAAGTTCCGCGGAATTTCCGGATGAGATGCAGAGGAAAAAGTAGCTTCGGAAGTTCCGTGGAGCTTGACACTTTTCTGCGGAGCTTTGAGACACATAGAATGTACAAGAAACTAAAATATCAAATGCCATGTTCTCATCCAATTTTTGTAGTGGTATTTGCTTGCTTGACTTCAGCTAGCCGTGATAGAACAAGAAAGTTTTCGCTATCTTTTCATCGAAATTTACTTCGGAATGCCACAATAATGACATCTATAATGTCGAATTTCGGGTACCGCTCGAGTCAGATAAATGTACGTCTGGGATTATTCCTATAAATACGAAAACTTGAGAGATTTTTAGTACAAAGGAATTTTTTCATATTATCATTGAAGTTGAAACCTGATGCAGATGCGAAGCCCAGAGGGCAAACCTGGTTGAGGCTCATCTCCAGAAAACGAAGCCACAAGAGGGGCAGTTAGTGCTACGTGGTGGAACGATCTGTGGTGGGATTCATGATCCTACGAGTTTTGGTATCGGGACGCGTGAAGGTGTTCATAACTCCATGTTGACCAATTTTACCTTATTACTCGAATTATGAATGACTCTATAATGCCCGAACTACGTTGCTCTCGTTCAATTTCGGAACTTCCGCGAAGCTTATTCAGAACTTCCGTCGGGTCACCCGCGGAAGTTCCGAGCAAGCTCCACGGAAGTTCAAGTTTGTCTGGGCAGTACTGCCATATATATTAGGGTGGTAAGAGAGTCTTAAGCCGTTTGACACTTTTTTCTGCTTCTTTTTGTTAATCAACATACAATAGAATTTATTCAACAATATAATCACCATAGTTAGTCACTACAGTGCCCCACTCAATGGGCATGTGAGCGGTCCCCTTCACCCAGAACAGGGGAGACTGGGAGCCAAAGAAATCGCTGACCACCCTTTCAAAATCCGCAACTTAGGTGAATTTTTTCTTAGGGGAGCTTTAAGGGAGCGAAATAACTCGTAGTCGGAAGGGGCAACATCATGAAAAGAACAAGTGTTTCACTAGTTTGTCTGGCCGTACGGCTGACAGCGGACTTTCAAACTTTCCCTGATGCTCACTTCGCTTTCGCATGACCTTATCCCCTTTTCATTCTAATAGACTCACAGCCATGCCACATTTTCGCTATAAGCGTTCCACATCCTTTCCACTGCTTTCCCTTATGTGAAATCGGACTTGACAAAGAATAAACCGCGTTCCTCAGGGCAATTTTATCCTTCCCTCAACCGGAACAACTCTCAGACACTCGAACCGTGCGAGGGCTCTGCAGTGACCGTCCGAGCGCTTCTCGCCAAAACGAGTGGTACGGTCACTGAAGAGCGCTCACAGAATCATGGGGAGCGCTCGCATGGTTTTCCATGTTTCTCGAGTCACTGCTTTGGATCGGTCATGAATATAACGAGAATTATTTGCGACTCGTGAAACACTTTAAACCTCACGAGGGCTCCAGCCCCTGCCAGCGAGCTCCGGTGATCGTACGGCCCGGATTCGGTGTGCTCTCGGACGGTGCAAGTGCGAAAGTAATGCTCCTTATTCCGTTCTCTTTTTTCTATTTCTTCTTCCAATCTCTCACAAAACCCTTTCCCTTGAATGGCACAGCCCTAGGACAATGTAAAAAACGGATGAGCGATTCCCAAATAACACAGGCTCGATTCACGATTAAATCACCGCCAGAAGTCCGATAATCTGAGACCCTCATCTCAGCCCATCATTACATTCGATGGTGTCCAGATAGGGAACCTTCACCGATGCTGATGAGGGTAAAATGAATCCTGCTGATACTTCCAGAGAAAAGTTCTCGCGAAATTGATGTAAATTTGCCACAAAAGGCTTCAACTAACAAAATCGCTCCTCACTCCAAAACAAAGCTTAGCGTAGTTGTCAGACAGGTTATCAATGTCACTGTCACTGAGGACGGAGGGTGCGTTTGGGCTCAGTCAGAAAAGGGGCATGGCTGACGGTTTCCCGTTAGCCACGACCTTTTTTTGGCACCAGACAGCCAGGAAGGCTCATGCAGAGGGGTGTAATTCTTGAATTCTTAGAACCCTCCAAAATTTTACCATGGAGGGCTACTTGCTGTGTGGACATCATTGACAGCGCATTTGGTCCTGATTCAAAAGTGTATTACTTCCCTTTGATCTATTAAAGTTTCTCGAATTTTTTTTTCAAATGGACTCTTTAGATGACAGCTTCATTTTGAGTGCTCTGTAGCTGTAATTCTATTGTAGTCGAAACGCGCAATATTCACATCCTCTAAATGAGTCGGTGTAGCTGTCAGCAGAAGCACCGTAACACCTGTGTTTCTACAGGTCATTATTAGCTACGCCCCTTTTTTTGGATGAGCCTAAACGCCCCGCCGCTACTGAGGACTGGGTGTCATTAACATCGTGGGTGAAGTGCATCTGAAAATGGCTGAGAAATTGTTGAAAAAGTAGAGACGAAGCTGTTATGTCCGATTAAAAAAGTAGATATTGTGCAGATGTCAGCTGGACTTAGAATGAAGTTCTGAGGAGAATCATATACAATACTTGGTATTTTCGTTCACTCCCAACTAGAGCCCCAGGGTGAGAAGTTAAGTAAGAAGAATAAAAGGCCGAACAAAGCCTGTAACCCGATTCGTCATCCGCCTTAACGCCGTTACACGGTAAAGGCGAGTAACCTGCCTTCTCGGAGAAGGCAGCAAACACTCTCTGAACAGCTAGCGGTCACGTGCGTGGTGTGCCTCACCGCGTACGTGCCCTAGTTGTGACAGCACAGAGAGTGTTAGGAGACTGCTCCTGGAGCAGTCGTAGGAAACCATCGTTGGTTATGTGTGCGTAGTCGCGTTAGCTTAAGACCGCGTGACTGAGGCAAGTAACAATACAACCAAACGACGTAGCGTGTAGCGTTATTTCCAGACTGAGATGGACGATAACGTCTCCGACATCAACGCGGAAGAACTCGAGCGCATTTTGCTCGACGAACCATCGACGTCGCAGCAATTCGCGACGATGAACGCAACACTCGACAAGCTCGTGAGCACCGTTACTGCTCTCGCGAAGAATACTCAAGTCCAGGTGAGACATCTAACGGGCGTTATGCGCGAACACGTGAGCGCTGTCGAGAGCGCGCCTGAACTTATCGCGGATAGTTTTGTCCAGGGGTCGACACGCTCGTCGACAAGGACAAATGAAGAGCTATCACAAGTTGCGCATGCTGTAATAGACAGCGATCGTGCTGCACTTCTTACAGAGCTTGCAAATTTGGATAAGATCGGCGACGATTTGAGTAAATTATCGCAACTAGTGACCAAAAACATGGTTGAAGTGCTTGATGAAACTCTTTCTCAAGCAGACCACGACGATCGGTGTATGAGAGAACTTGCCGATCTTTTGCAAGTAAATTCAACGGAAGTAGTAGAAGAAGTGAGAAAATTACAGGCTCAGAGGAAAGATCGGCTAACATCTGCTGAATTTCAGGAGCCTGCGAACGTAACCCAAGGTCCGTCGACCAGTGGCAGCCAGAAACAGCCCGTGTATGAGCAGCTGAATGCAGGAGAGTTCGGCGACAACGAATATTACACGGAGTTTGACCCAAGGTAGGTGTGCAGGAAAACACGGTCAGCCTTGACTGTGTATGAATCCGAATGACCCACCAGCCATGTCATTTCAGCGAGAAAAGACAGGCAACGTGAGGCCACGGATACCGGCACCGTTCCGATCGACGTTGACATCGAGGCAAGACCAAGGTGGGTGCCACGACATTGATGCTAATATGGGTCGTATGTTTGCGGCCATGGCACTTCCGGAGGTTGAGATATTCAAGGACCCGCAAGGAAGAAAACTTAATGATTTCATAACGGGTCTTACTATAAAATACCAAGGGTTGGGAATTAGTAATGACAGGTTAGTTCGTCTTCTACTATCAAAGTTGGATGGCAATCCGAGAGCTGTGGCAGAAGCTCTTCCGAGGCACGTAAGGGAGGGGGATTTCGACGTCTTGGTGGAATCGCTCAAGGCGAAATTCAACCTCAACGACTCGGCACAGCAGATGAAAGCGTATATGGAGCTCAAGCGCCTCAGGAAGAAGGGGACGTCACGCGCTACTGCCTGGAGCTCGAGAGCCTTACCAGCAAGACGTACCCTGATGCGTCGCATGAAGAACTCTCGCGCACACGAGCGGGAGAGCTGGTGGCTCAGCTATCGGAATGGCCAGAGTATCTACAATTCTACACGACAATGGAGCTAGCGCCAAAGGGATGCGCCTATGAAATGGTAAAGAACATGGCGCTGAGGTGCGAACGAAGCAAGGAGGTTGCTGCAATGCTGCGGGAAGTGGCGCAAGCAGGTAAACCGCGACGTCCACAGTTCAGTCAACGGAACCTTGCACAGGAGCAAGGACAGAAACCATTTCCGGAAAGAAGTTCGCGTATCCCTGGAGAAACCAAGACTAGCGGAGAATTAGAAATAAAGGAAAGAAGTGGAATAACGAGGGAAAGGAGTAAAATACCGAAGTGTTTCAACCGCAACAAATCCGGATATCTCCGACGCGACTGTAAAGAGCCTAACAGGAAAATGGCAAGCAATAAATCCGACGACCAACATCCTGCCGCGCCCAAGATCCTCACCACATCCTTGAACAAGTGGATTTGTGGATCTATAGAAGCCTGTGAGACCCAGAAAGAGTTGTTTGGAGAACAAACGGTAGCTGATGTGAGGCTGTTAGGTTTGTCTCGCAAAGCGCTACTGGACACTGGCTCGCAGATAAGCATTATCCCTCTGGAAATGTTTCAGACGAGTTTAGCAGCAGGTTTTGACCTTAACAAGGATGTTAAAGAGATCGAAATGGATCGGCAGCAATCTATTTTCGATGCTTCCGGGAACAAAATGACATTCAAGGGAGCAGTGCGATTAGCGCTACGATTGGATGGTGGCGTGGAACAGGGGATCGCGCTCTTCGTGATGCCAGGAGGCGACGGAATGTTGGTACTAGGAACTAACGCGTTGCGCAAGCTCGGATTCAGCTTTATTCCTGAGAGCAAGCTGATGCTCCCAATGGATGCTACGGTTAAGAAACCTTCCTAGCCCTAGAAAAGAAGTCGAAAAGGAGAAAAGGAGTAGCCCTAGAAAAGAAGTCCAGAATGGCGAAAAGAGGCCCTAGAAAAGAAGTCCAGAATGGCTAAAAGAGGTGGAGACAAAGGAAACCAGAGCAGCTGATTGCTTCTGTTGCAAAACGGGTGTACCTCAGACCTGGAGAGACCAAGACGGTGCCCATCAAGTGCGGAACAACGATGGAAAGTGGGATTCTATGGTCGAATTCTAGCCTGATTCCTGATGTAGTTTATGATGGCGATACCATCATAAACTACATCAGGGATCCAGAAAAGGATATACCTGTCACCAATACTGGAACGGAGCCAAAGTCTTCAAACTAGGAGAAACGATAGGCAACCTTGAGAAATCGAGAGTTGTGGAAACCGAACCAGTCAAGTGCCAAGGTAACATGCTGGAGCGCACAGCAACGACGACTGAAGACAGAGGGGAGAAGCTGATAAAGCTTCTGTACGCCAACAAGAACGGCAATAGGAGTGAAGCCTTGGAGGCGTTGGTGATGCAGTATTCACACGTATTCGCTGTCACGGATCAGGAGCTGACACAGACGAAGATGGTGGAGCACACCATAGACACAGGCGACGCCGCACCTATAAAACAGAAAGCAATGCCCATCCCACTGGCGACCAGAGTGGAACTCCGTCAAATTCTAAAAGATCTTCAGGATCGAAAAGTCATCGAACCTAGTAGATCCAGCTGGGCGTCACCCATCGTCCTTGTGCAAAAGAAAGATGGAACGCTCAGGCTCTGTGTCGACTACAGGAAGCTCAACCAAGTTACTAAAGTCGACAGTTACCCACTACCGACAATTGATACCATCCTCCAGAGCCAAGGAAAGAAAGTGTTTTCCACTTTGGATCTCTCGTCAGGCTACTGGCAAATAGCACTTTCAGAGGATGCAAAAGAAAAGTCCGCGTTTATCACCACGGAAGGGCTATATCAGTTTTTGGTACTACCATTCGGTTTGGCTCAATCGCCACCAGTTTTCCAAAGACTGATGCACGCTGTGTTAGGCCCACTCTTAGAGGACTGAGTATTTTGCTACTTGGATGATATCATGGTAGCGACAAGTTCGATGGAAGAACATTTGGCCACGCTCGAAAACGTCTTCAAGAAGCTGGAGGATGCCGGACTGAAGCTCAATCCGAAAAAGTGTGTCCTGATCGAGGATGAGGTCGAGTTTCTCGGACATATCATTGACAAAGAGGGGATACACATGGATCCGGCAAAGGTCGAGGCTATAGTACAATACCCATTGCCGCAGAACCGCTCAGAACTCCGCACTTTCTTAGGACTTTGCTCTTTCTACAGGAAGTTTGTATTGGGGTTGCTCGAGAGTGGCAGCGCCTCTACATGAATTAACCTCAGAGAAGACGGATTTCGAGTGGAATGCCAGCAGAAAGTTATGCTTTGAGAAGCTAAAACGCATAATCACGGAAGCGCCGGTGCTGGCTCAGCCAGACATCGAATGAGCTAGGAGTGGACGAAGACCATTCAGGATCCATACTGACGCAAGTTATCAAGGACTGGGGGCAGTCCTCAGTCAGGAGGGGGACGATGGCTTTCTGCACCTCATCTTTTTCGCGTCGAAAGCCCTGACAAGTGCTGAGAAAAGGTACCACGTAACGGACCTTGAAGCCTTAGCTGTGGTCTTCGCACTAAGGAAGTTTCATATGTTCGTCTATGGACTTCCCGTGGAAGTGTTCACGGACCACAAAGCCCTCACTGCTCTTTTTAAGCGGACCACTGTTTCGGATAGAGTGCTTCGCTAGGCGCTTGAACTTCAAAAGTATAACTTCAAGATCGTATACTTGAAAGGAGCTGCTAACCGCATAGCGGATGCGCTGAGTCGTGGTGCAACTCCAGTAGCAGATTGCGATGGAGGAGAAGAAATCCCCAATGAGCTAATAGTAGCTGCGATCACTGAAGATCCAGAGTGGACCAAGGAACTTCGACAACATCAGATTTATGGTCGGATGATAAAAGACCTGGAGCAAGGAATCCTCGGAAGCGACGTAGTTTTTCCAGAAATCAACAGGAAATTCAAAGTTGCTGACATTATGATGGACCAGCGTTTGTTATCCTTGCTGGAGAAGGATGTTTGTCTGAGAGTCGTTCCACCAAGTAAGCGGAGGTCAGTGTTCAATGAGGCACACGGGGACTGCTTGCCGGACATTTTGGTCCAAAGAAAGTGATCAGGCAGCTATCAAAGCGAGTGTTCTGGGAAACAATGAGGCGCGATGTTCTGAAATGGTCAGAGGAATGCCGAGAGTGCATTTGCCATAATGGACATCAAGCCATGGTCCCTCCACTGAAACCAATCGTTACTTCAAAGCCTTACGAGATCGTGGCTATGGACATAGTAGAGATGGGTTGGAAGTTGCGATGGAAACCGCTACATTCTATCCATCATAGATCACTTCTCAAAGTTTGGCGGAGCCTACGCGATTCCCAATAAAACTGCAGGATGCGTGGCTCGCGTATTCTTCGAAAGGTGGATAGCGGAAGGTGCTCGTCAACCAAAGTGTATCCTCTCGGATCAGGGAATTGAATTGAATTCGACAATAAACTGATGAAGGAGTTACGAGAGCTCATGGGAATTGAGCACGTTTTCACGAAGGGTTATAACCCACGTGAAAACGGTGTAACCAAAAGGTTTAACTAGACCCTCATCCGGATGCTGAAAAAGAAAGTGAAAGTGTCGGTGCCAACTGAATGGGACAGAATGTTACCGTTTCGCGTATTCGCTTACAATACGTTGGTGCACAAGTCAACGGGCGAGTCCCCTTTCTTTTTACTTCACGGTTTCGATGCTTATGTGCCGTTGAACGCAGTTCCTGGGCACGAAGTGAGCAAGTATGCAGTCGACCTTGACAGCTACGCTCAGGAAATAGCGGTAGGGACACAGATCGCTAGGGAGTATGCTCGCGACGTCAACCAGAAAATGAGGGAAAAGATGAAGTCTGGGTATGATAAGGATAAGCGTGTATGCCGCAACCCACCTAAATTAGGGGATCGGGTATACATGAGAATTCCCAGTAAGAAACAATCGGTGCAGAACCCAAAACTGGTAAACCCGTGAGAAGTACCGTATCGCGTAATTGACACTAGTGAGAATAGCGCACTCATAACTTTGATCGGTAGTAACAAGGAACCAGTAAGGGTGCCCTTCGATACGTTGAGGAAACTTCCACCGGGAGTGTCAAATGAGCCAATCCAGACTAAAAAGAGTCGCGGAAAAAGAGGACGACCCAAGAAAAAGCCTACTGAGGAGAGTCCCACAAGCAGTAAAATTATCTGTTTCAGGACACTCATCGGTGCCGACCACGTACTGAACTTGCGCCGCCGTTGCGAGTGCGGACTGTTTGGCCAGATGGCTCACTGTGCATTGCCTGACCTCACGTTTTGGGTGGCTCGCTCAAAGGTCGTCAACGACATGTTCGAACTTGCCAACATCGCGTCGATATCCGAAGAAGAATGCTGGAGCAAAAGCGATAAGGAGCGAGAGTTGAGAATGAAGAACTCTCAGTACCTCCGTATGGTATCGCTATCGCGATGGATGCTCATCGTAAACGTTGCCGGGAGTACGCGAAGGCCATCAACATGGCCAAAGGAGAGCGGTTCGAACAGTCAGCTGTGTTCCCGTGGCCCGTACGTACGTACAAATCCTTCTATACCTGGAGAAGATGCGTTTAACCATCAACGATGTCATCAAGATCACGAAGTTCGATTTCGCATCTGCGGAGGTAAAGGAGAGACGGCGGGAGGAAAAACTGCTGAAAGCCAAGCGACGACACGAAGAGCACATGCCCAACTTCTATGTGATCCAGGATCCCCAGCGCCGTCGGCACGACATGAATATCACCTTCCGTGACCCCCACGAACGCCGCCGCAACTCCTCCCCCACCATGCACAGGCCGCACGGAGACCAAGCTAAGCGGGATTGCCGCTCCCACAGCCCCACTCGATCAGGAGATCACCAGAATCGTGCCGGAGGCAGCAACTGTGAAGCCCATATTCGAGATGAGCAACGATCGAGCCACCGTCCAGACAACCAACGTCACACAAGCCGTCATGAGGATGACCCGCGTACGTCAAGCCATCGCCCAGATGACCCCCGTTCTCACAGCCATCGTCGGGATGACAAAGTGATTCGAGCCGGCGAGGAAAACCCACGCAAATGAGTCGGGACGATTCTTGTTCCCGGAGGGACGTGTAGATAGAATATGTTACTCGAAGTGTTCTGAAGTATTTCTTTTCTCCTATACACTTACCTGTATCGTTATCCTATTCGATAATCTTGAAGTTGCTTTCTTGTAGTTTCTACTGTTATTTCGAAATAGCGTAGTGCCTTATATGTGCGCACCCGTGCCAAGGCCCCGCGCACAGGCTATATAAGGCCGGCGCAGCCTCAGTTGTAATATCTCTATCGACGATTCGCTCCGAATAAAAGGATTGCGAAATACCCCTAGACCATCCTACACAGCCCGCTCCCGTCACATTTGCAGATATCACAAAAACTTTTCTCCTATGTGTTTTAGTTGAGGAAATTTCCCACTTTAGTACTGAATCTGGCTCCACGAAGTTCGCTCGTTTTCCCGCAATTTAGATGGAAATCGATGGGAAATTCGCGGAATTTCCCATCGATTTCCCATCAAGCTCCCAAAAACATAAGGTCTACAAAATTGAAACTCTGGCAGAAGAAAGAGCTGATCGTCCTCTATAGACAGATAGAAAAACATTCGCTGATTTTGAGTCAGAGAACCTCAGCACGAGGTCTAAGTAACCGTAGTTTTCCACAAACTGGCGTCCCCATAAATGCGAATTCTCCCATGTTTTATCGATCGATTTCGCTTCCCTCACTTCATTTTCAAACCTTTAAATCCTCTCTACTCCACACTAAATCCTGAACGGTTCCAACCTGTGCAAAAATTTTTTGGAGGCGCCGGGAATCGAACCCGTGGGCGCGCAAATGCCAACGCTGAAACCGATTCCTCGCATGCTCTGCCAATCAGACCTGTTTTGACATGTAATGACACGATTGTTCCTGCTGGTAGTCTGGTCCGATCGGATAAGGAAGGGTATATCGACCCGACCTCAAGGTTGTTTTAGTTCCAATTTTGGGTTTTTAATGTGTTTCTTCTGTGTGTTCTTCCTTGAAACTGTTCAGTGTTTCGGTGTACAGAGAAAACATGCGCGAACAGAAGGGGGGGGGGGGTCGTGAAAAGGTGGGGGTTGGACGAGGGAATAGGGGGGGGGGGTCGTATTGAGGGTCGGTTTTTCCCATCGTCATGCTTGACCCTGGCCGGCGGTGGTTATAGGCTACTTTGCACCCGGGATTATCGATTGATTTATCGATTATATTGATTTTATTGATTTTTCGTTATTTTTGTCGAGGGGTCGGTGGGGGCATGTCTTCTGGGGTTAATCAATACGGTGAACTCGAGTATGACAACCATTTCGCACGAAATATTGATTTATTGATTTAATCGATTTTTTCATTTTTGTTCGGGGACGGACAAGGACATGTCTACACGGGTTTCTCAATACGATGAGCACGCATATGACAACCACTTTGCACGAAATATCGATTTATAGATTTCATTGATTTTTCGCTCTTCCGCCCAATGAAGCTGTGAAGACATGTATCCAGGGGTTCATCGATAGGCTGAATATGAATATGACAACCAGTTTGTACGAATGCATCGATTCAGTATCACCAAAATAGCTTTGCTAACTTTTCAGCCACAGGTCGATGGGGAAGGGCCACTTGGGTTTCGCTAACATGATGATCACCAAAATTATGGAGATTTTAATGTTTTATTGAATTTATCGGTGATCCTCCTATATAAAGACTGGTAAGGGTCCAGATTTTTCTGGCGTCAGACCATGAGAGTCTTGTGAAATCTTTTGTGCAATGCAGTACATAGACAATGGTGGAGGGAGAGATGCGCAGACGTCATACGAAAAACCGATTTATGGAGCGAGATTGGACTAGATCTTCGCGGGACCCGCAATTTCGAAATCCTTGCGCAGTGACTGTCCTACGCTGGCGGTCTCACAGCCAACCGATGAGACAGAGCTAGCAAGGCTTTAAGGCAGCACATTATACGGAGCAGGATAGCCACTGCTCTTCACTCAAAACCAACTGTTGCACCGCAGATCAGCATGAGCGAGATCCGTGTGCGGCCTGTGAGCTCTCCAGTAGAGTTTTACATTCGAAAATGTTTTTCGAATATTCGAATATTCGAATTTTCGAATTTTTGGGGACCCCCGAATTTTCGAATATTCGAACTTTCGAATTTCTAGGGATCTCCGAATTTTCGAATATTCGAATTTTCGAATTTTTGTGAACCACCGAATTTTCGAATATTCGAACTTTCGAATATTCGAATGTTCGAATAGTTATTCGAATAACGTTCCATTTGGTGAAAACATTTTGTACCCATGTACACATGCATTGTAGGCGAACAAGGCGATATGTTTGCCAATTACAACGGGCATGAAACTTTTCGGGTAGTAAGTTTCATTTGCCGTTTTGAAATTTCTCACAACCTTCTCATGAGTGGAAGCCTGTGCTGCTGTGGAGTTGGTCCCTTATCGGTTCTAAAATTGCAACGGGTTGAAATTTGTAAGCTTAAGAACGTCACTTGAGGTCTGTAACCATCATTAGAGGATCGTAAAGTGGATAAAACCCTTCATCCGTGAGAAGGCTTTCGCTTTAATATCCCCGTGTTGTAGTTTAACAAAACATGCCATGGTACTAAATGTAGAGGTATTGACGCGGTAAAAATAATGTTGGGTACAGCGGTTCATTTACCTTGATCATGAATGAGTTTCCAGCTATCACATAAAAGCGTCAGCAAGATAACAAAAACACTGTGTGTTATCCCGTTCCTCATTATTACTTCTGTTTATCGGGTCCAACTGCATGCTTGTACGTTGAATGTTAAGACCAACAGAACTTCTATAACAAGAAATCGGAGTATGTTTGGGCAGAAGGGATAATAATAGATCTCAAGATTTTGTGTGAAGTTTGAATTCCATAAAATTCAATTCCGGTGATGTACTTAGAAAGAGTTTAAACGAAGCAGTAGTCGGAAATCATCTAAATATAAGGAGGAATGCTGTGTAAAATTTTATAGTTTGCATCTCACTTAGATAGTTCTGGAGGAAAGGCTTGAATAATCAAAGGTATAGTTGAAACTGCTGGTTTCTTAAGTGTCTAGAAAAGTACATACGTAGGTTTCACCGGAGAGATCATCGTCGCCAATGTCGTATACCTCGTAGGATTGCAGTTTCAAAGCTTTCAAATGCTGTTGGTGACTTTCGAATGCGTGCAAAGATATGAGCAGATTTTTGGGAAATTGAGATTGAAATGAGAAATTGGACTGGAGTTTCAATCGGAATGGTTCTTCAACGAACGAGAAAATGGAACTGAAATAACAGTTGCAAAGCAAAACAATTCCAATTCGAATTTTCGGCGTAAAGTTCTCGAATATTCGAATTTTCGAATAATCCCGGACCCTCGAATTTTCGAATATTTGAACTTTCGAATATTGCGGAGCCATCGAATTTTCGAATATTCGAATTTTCGAATATTCGAACATTCGAATAAATAATATATAATATCGAATTTTATTCGATTCGGTCAAAACTCTACTCTCCAGGCCCAGTGCAGCGCTGGTATCCGTCGCACTTCCCACATGCCGCACGTTCTCGTCATAGCATCCGTCCGAAAACTCTGAGCGATTCTGCAGCCACGGAAGGGATTCCAGCTGTACATTCACATGCATAGAAAAAGTGCGTCATTACAGACCACTGTGACATTTCCTGTGATCAAGTATGTAATTATTCAAATTTTCTGAATAACTCCTGACTTCCTCACATTGCTCTCGAGGTTTACAAAGGGTGAGGACGCACGGACGATAGGTGTGCCAGGGGCGAATAGTGACAGATACCGTTATGTCGATGGAGGTAGGGGTTGTACTGTGATTCAACGTTGCGGAGAAGCCAAGATACGGGTTCGCAGATGGAGGAGGGGTCTGACATAGCCTAGGTGGGAGAAATGCCAGAATAGGGGTTCACCGAAAGACGATGAGTCTGGTGGCCAAAAAGTGAGTGAATGACAGGAAACGGTCATGCCGATGGAGCAGGGGTCCGCTGTGGCCCAGGTGTGAGGGACACCAGCGTTCTGGTAAACTGAAGGGAGGATGGGTCTGCTGTGGCCTGGAAGTTGAGGGAACGCCAGCATTCGGGTCTAACGAAGCGGCTTTTCTGGGGCCTGAAAGTTAAGCGAACTCCAAGATATAGCTATACAGATGGAGGAGGGGGTGCGTTGTGGTCTGAACACGTGGGGGACGCCAAGATATGGGTTCGCTGGCATTGGAGAGGTCCGCTGTGGCCCTGGTGCGAGAAACGCTAGAATATGGGTCTGTTGTAACCAAAACTGTGAGAATGACAGGATACGGTTATGCAGGTAGAAAGGTGGCTCAGTTGTTAAAAACGCCAGCATTCGGGTTCATCGAAGAGTGGATGAGTCTTCTGTGGCCTGAAAGCTAAGGGAACTCCAGGATACGGATTCCTGAATGGTGGAGGGGATATGCTGTGGTCCAAAAATGTGGAGAACGCCAAAATACGGGTTCGCTGGTGTACGAGAGGTCCGCTGTGGCCCGGGTATGAGGAACGCCAGGATATGGGGTACAATGAAGGGGGATGGGTCTGTTGTGCCCTAAAAGTGTGGGAATCCCAGTATGCGGTTATGCCGATGGAGGAGAGGTCCGCTTTCACCCAATTGTGAGGAACGAGAAGATACTGTTGACGGATGGAAGAGGGTTCCGTTGGCCCAAGTGTGAGGAATAAAAGAATTCCAGTTCACCAATGGAATAGGGGTCCGCTGTGGCCCAGGTGTGAGGAACACCAGCATTCTGGTCCACCGAAGGAGAGATGGGTCTGATGGGGCCTGAAAGTTGAGAGAACTCCAGGATGCTTGTTCGTGGATGGTGGAGGGGCTGCGCTGTGGTCTAAAAATGTAGGGAACGTCAAGGCAGGGGTTCGCGGGTATAAGAGAGGTCCGCTGTTTTCCAGGGCTAGGAATGCCATAATGTGGGTCTGATGTCCGCTTAATGTGTGGGAATGCCAGGATGCGGTTATGCCGATGGAGGAGAGGTCCGCTTTTACCCGATTGTGAGGAGCGACAAGATACTGGTTCACGGATGGAGGAGAGGTCCGCTTCGGCCCAGGTGTGAATAACTGTGTGAATAGCTCAAATGGCAGGAAACGCGCCTTCAAAAAAGATGTTTGTCCAACAACAATCTCAACTTGAATCACTTCGAATTCTTAATTACACTGTGTCGGTTACAGCAAAGAGTCGACAGTTACTAGATTCATATAAATGATAAGCATGCGCAGAGTTGAGGATGACTAGCCATGGTAGGTTACATTTAAGAAGTGCGGTGACAACAAACGAGGGATGTATCATTGCATCGGAAAGTGAATTTATATGGTTATGTGTGATAAAGGGTGCTCGAGCAAGGCGCATACAAGAAGTCCGGAGTTGGCTAGGCGTACGTATTTTCACTTCCATTTCAGTTTCCTAAGGATTTCATAGGCGCGAAACTTTTGCACCTACCTCAAGTGGCTGCCCCACCCCACTTTCTAGCGACCCGTAGGGGCGCTAGTAGTAATTAACCTCAGCAGTATGATGTAGCCAAGGTAGTGAATCACCCGAGCAAAGCCGGGTACGGCAGCTAGTTACATAGAAAATTGAAATTGGATGGAAGACGCCGGGTACGGCAGCTAGTTACATAGAAAATTGAAATTGGATGGAAGACCAAGTGTGACCATTCTGCTGTCGAACAATATAAAACTAAGACACATGTATTCAATCCATTTTTTCCCTAATTTTGCCAGTCGTCAACAGACAAGACGGGAGAAGGCTTCACTACTGCGATGCAAGTAGCCATCTTTGACTTGATCCAGAGTTTTTTCTGAGATGCTTTTGTGGGATGGAAACAGTGCTAAGAAATAGCATATGTTAGGCCTTCCACAGGAAGCCTTCCTAATGAAAAGTACCTGCTGCTCCTGTCAATGCTATGGTTTAACTTTGTTTACGTATTTGTTAACGGCGCAGAGGAGCTTCGTATCATTTCCTTTGGTTCTAGCGCCAAAGTCAACGCATGACCGAAAATGTTCTGATATTCGGGAGAAGCGCACTTTCCGTGGGGTCGATCATAGGTTAAAAAGTGGACCTTTCCTTTTCTGAGAAGATTTTTCTACAGCTTACAACGTGAAGACAGTGAAGGGGTTTTACACAAAAAGTCATTCGTGAGCTCTCCAGTTCCAAATTAGCCACCATCGTACTCCTCCAGTTTCGAACAGTTGGGTTGTACCACATGGGCGCTTCGGAAGAGCAAGCATGTGCTACACCACACCACAGGGCTTGCTTGTGGATTGTTTGGAAGAAGCAAACGATGAAATCGACAACGGTCCCTACGGAGCATCACTTACGTCCTCCCTTGTGTTTTCCTTAGAGCTGTTCCCAAGAATGGAGTTAAAATTGACCGAACATAGTCTCATATTGTTCGCCATATTCTTTTCTGTATGTTGTGAAGAAACCCGTCACATCTATGCCAAATTCTAAGGTGTCCACGAGCCATTTGAAGCGGACAATACTTTTGCCGCACCCTGTACAGTACGAACACAGCCCTGCGCCCAGATTGAGCTGCGATCCTAGGTTTGAGACATGCAAACCAGTATCGCCCCCGAAACAGTCTTCCCGGGGCGAACGCAGCTCGTGGGGCGACAAGATAAGCTTTCACCTCACCGTGTAACTGCTGTTGAAACGTGTTCGACCTGTGTTCGTCGTCCCGGAATCTCTGAGTAAGATCCTCTTTTTCACTCATTTTCTGGAATATTGCGCGCATTTACGTTATTTAGAGAACTTCATCTTTAGGTTTTGTTTTTTCTTTTGCGATATGCCTGTATAGTGAACATTCTATTTTCTTTCTGTTTATATCTTCCCCTTTTTAAGAACGCTGTCTTACTGTTCATTTACCTGACGGCATCAAGAAAGGGTGAAAATAATGACAGCGTTATCGGCTTTTCATTCGATCTCATCCGGGAAATCAGACCACCTTGCTCTAATACAGCCAAACCGAAGGATCTGAAAATCCTTTTTTTCCATGAGTTTCAACAAAATTCATAATTTGCATGTGCTTCTCGTAGTCCTAAACCTGAAATTAGGTTGAAAACTCGGCGAAAAAACTTTCCGTGGGTGCTGCCTTTCAGTTTTGCACCAATCTCCTCCCCTTTTCGAAGCAGCATAATCTTTTCATCATTTACAAAAAACATGTATTTGGAACGTGGATTGTTGCGAGCACTAAATCTTCCTTCGTTAGGTATTGTTCCATGCGAGAACCACAGCTGATGGTATTTCTCAGAGCGGACAGAGGGCGCATATCATCTTCTAGCTCTTTGATCATCAGATTGAACAGCGGTATTAGAATAGAGATGGGTGAGTAGTAGCGGTGTTGTACAAGTTTGATCGCATGCGCTAGAGTCGCCAGTATATCACAAATTTACCTTCAGTAATTCCCAATCCATCGCGTCGAACTGCGGGTATGTTGGGTGATCCGAAAGATAAACTTCAATTGCTTTTCTGTCTTCCAAAAATCGCTGGATCATAAAGAACATGGAGTTCCTCCTTACTGCAGTTGCCTGAAAAAGCAGACTGGGTTCACAACATAACAATAGTGTAATCCTTCCTCAGGGGCGCGTGTGGCGCAGTGATAAGAGGCTCGCTGCGCACGCACAAGGTCGATGGTTTGATCCCGCCCCTGGCCAACCAAGCCATCCATCCCTCCGGCGTCGGTGAAGTGGTACCAGAGGACTCTGGGAGGATAAAGCACTGACTTGGTTAATCGGGTGCCTCCCCGCAGCAAGTCACTGTATATGGCAGATGGGGCACATAAGCATTCAACGCCTCTACGATGATCAGATGAAGTCGAATGCGTGGCGCATCCCACAAACAGGATTGATAACGCTGACCACTTTATCCTTTACTTTAATCCTTCCTCACCTCCAGCGGCTCATTTTGAGGCAGATCCATAGTACTTTCTCAATCCGTCGTTGTCTCGGCAGCTCTTTCTTAGTTTTCAACCTTCTGAACCTGAGTGACCAGACATGAAGCGCTATTCGGCTCCATATCGCCCAAGAGAGAAAGTCCATCTTTTATAGCCCAATGAGCGAATAAATGATATGCCTATCTGCAAAAGGTTAAGTAAAGCCTACCACATCTAGTTTGTGCGCAAACAGTCCACTTGAAGCAAATGATTGGTCTTTACCACTGATGTTGCAGCGTCGCGAACAAACATGTGTCTTTTGTCTTCGGAATTGTTGAATCGATTTATGTCGTCATTATGGATGCGGACACATTTCCCGCGGTGTGTCTTCTTCCAGGAGTGTTGCAGACAAAACAACGAACTTTGGTTGGAAGCAAGCATCAAAGTAGTGCGCCATGACAGAAAGAAATGAGTACTTGGAATCATCCGAAGTCCATCCCCTGTAGTGATGCTAACATCAGTGACGTCCTTAGGAGCCTCGAGAACTTTAGTGTAGTATTCATTGTACAGTGTTTCGAGCAGATTTCGAGTGAAGTAAGTCTTGACTCCGGCTTATATCTAGGTACAAGCACATGTAAAAGATTGAGAAGTCGTGGCTTTTCGACGAAAGCGAAGGGCAGTGTTCAAGTACAAATCATATCCAAGATAGCCCAATCGACTCTCATGGTGGTAACACCCGTATACTTGTTCACGATATGAGCGCACACTCTATATCAACATCTGCGGAGGCCTTTTTTGATGCTCTTTCTTTCTTTTCTGTATTTGCTCGAATGGCTTGAGAATTTCTTCTGTACTTCTTCCCTGTCGAATACTTTCATCGATATCTTCCCTTCATTTTTTTCTTCTCGTCTTCATCTTGTATTTTTTAACACTCGCCGGATGACACCTCGATAAAAGGAAGCGTAAACTTGTTGTGGAGCAGTCCTTTCTCTTTTCATTCTTCCAGTCACACAATGAACAGAGTATCCATTCGTTTTCATCTGTGAAAAACTTGCGATGCTTGCTCATGATTCAGTGACCCTCGTAGTGGTGATCTACGGTAGGCCCTATAAAGAGCAAATCACGAGGTCTAGAACTCCGATATCTGGCCCGCTTCCCCATCCTGAAGGGCGCCTTGAGATATCTTTTGAAGTTCCGATCTACTAATAAAGTAGCAGCGGCATAGAATCTTTAAGCAGGGCTACTAAACTTGTATTTTATGCTTGCATCAACTAATGCTAACCAATCTTGTACCATGTGGAAGTTCTCATATCCTCAATCTCGAATGAGTAAATAGTATCACTCTCAACAGTTATAGTCAGCAACTCTCAAAGAGTTTAAAGGCAGTGTGTCACCTCGTTTTCGTGTCTGAACTTTTACCAGATTCTGAATCTCCTCGACACGCTGAATCCAAGGGTATATCTAACAAATTACAAAATGGTCTCTAAACCCTACTTTTAAACGTTTTTCGGGATAGGGTTTGTAACAGTTTGTCGAGCCGAGTGAACTGGTGAAGCCGTTGATCTCAACGATCGGACATGTCTGGACATGTTGGCCAACGCTGCAGACGTGGCGGGCAGCCAGCACATTCACGGACCGCTCCGCCCAGGTGGTCCTTTAAATGCACTTTCGGACACTCCGAAAGCGGGGTTTTCGTCATTTTTATGAGCTTTGACTCACATCTGTGGAATTAGCGTGACGGGGACGTCTAGAGTCTGTTGGTATCTTCAGTCCACGAAACGAGGTGAACACGCCTTTAAAGGCAGCACTCACAGAAATTGCGTTGGAGACTTCGCGGTATATCGCTGTTTTTAGGGATGACGAACATATCGACAATGATGAAGTAGCATGAAATACGCGGAAAACACAGAAAATGGTGGCACTATATCATGTGCGTCCACAGGGCGGACGAGTGTTCCATGATGGGTCCCGCCACGAAACCCTGCAAATGGTCCGTATTCCACACGAAATCCTGCGGTAAACCACATACGCACACACAGTCGATGGCGTTAGCTGTAGCGACAGAATCCCTTTTGTCCAGAGCGGCAGATGTGTCCACGAGACTATCTTCGGAGGTAGGCCTGTATTCGCTGTGTTTAACTTACTCTTGTGAGTGTTCAGCGGCCGGTTATACGGTGAGCGACTTCCTTCAGAGGTGAAAATTCCCGTGAGTGCTGCCATTATTAAAGTGTCGATGAGGAAGGCACGAAAGCGAGTGGACATGAGGCGAACCGGTGCGAAAAACTGCGGCGCACAACTTACGCGAGCTGCTGGCAGGCTGAGGAAATAAGCCAAATTCTACAGTTCCGACGCCTGGGGATATCTCAGTAGCACTGTCCCAACTATGGTTATGCGCAGTTTCGAATAAGTTCATGTGAACATCGGGTGTGGGTCATGATGAGGCAAAAGTGGGTGGGCAATGTGCCTGCGATTGGTTCATTCGAACCCTCGCCCCGCCCTTCAGGACCTACTCGCACTAATTCGCGCGCGATTTCACCATAGTTGCCTATGCAAATTTGAATGTGAGTGCGGACGAGTCAACGCTGAAGGGCGGGAAGACGCCGCCCTCTTTTGCCTCATCATGACCCACACCCGTGAACATCGGCATGGCAAAGAGAATGAGGATCTGACAGTAGTTCAAATGCGGAAATGAAGTGGGGCACTGCCCTTTATGGTGGGAACGTGCCAGCAATGCCATTTTAACAGTGATTATGGTAACTTCGATGTCAAATTTACTTCACTGATGTCAACTAGTTATCCCTTTTCTCAAATGTAAGCATCTAAAGGACTTCATAGACTATAAAATCTTTCCCTTAATGGAATGAAGTGTGAATCATCTCAACTTGAAGAAAGCAATAAGAAAAACCAAGAACCGACTATCACCAACTGCTAGTACACGGAAAGCCAAAGTCCATTTACCAGCAAACAATACATCAAAGACCTATCTGTGAGGCGCGTGGATTCGACCTAAGTCTTAGAGATAGCAGTTTGCTCTCTTAGGTTGCCGCTTTAACTCACATGGGGTATAGCACCCTGTGAGGCCGTCGCTGGAGACTGTATCGACACTGACTATTGATTGTGCGTACAGCGTCGCTGCACGCAGATTTTGTCGATTCGATGTGGTCGGCGTTCGCTATTGGCAGTCGCAGTCGTCAGCGACGGCGGCGCTGGGTACTATACTCAAAGTGAAAATTAATCTGTAAAGATTACTCAGCTCGCTCTTCAAAAAGCCCGACGGGTACGATGTGTCAGAAGCGTGCATATGTTAACTTACCTCGTCTTTAAACCGCGGACGTCAGGCGGATAAAATGACACAGCTGCCGAAGAACTTCAAGAGGCCTGTAGTGAAAAATGTCCAACAGTAATATCCATCTACGTTCATTGAAGAAATTCATTGAAGAACGGCATAACACTCTATACTCTATGCGTGCATTTGACGTGTGGTTTTGTATGTGATGAAGGACAGACCTAGTGACAGCACTGACGCAGCTTATGCGCGAGCGTTTCTGACCTAGCGTAGGCCACACGCTCTGCTCAGTGACTATGTGTACGCTGCGTTGACCAATCTCGTGAATAATCCTCCATAACTGAATGGTTTCGTTTATCGCGTCTATCGCGTGCACCTAGTGTGAACTGGCTAATCAGAAACACGGATGATTCACACGAGCAAGATGAGGAGATGAGAAGCGATTAGATTTTCCAATAATAAGCATCGGTGGAAATTGAACAGTTTTCGTGTCGGAGAGTTTGTGATGACCCATTTGGCAAATCTTCATGCTCTTGTAAGCTTTTTGAGAGGAATTACCATGGGCGAATAGTTCATATTGAAGAGTTCGGACAGCATTCTCGTTGTCAAGCTTCCGTCCTCCTCCAGGCTGCTCGAATTTCTGGTGCTTGTAATTTGGTTTTGAATTTGACAAGCTCTTCTCCCTTTATCTGTGAAGCTCATGCCTTACGAATATGAGCGATCCTTCAACTTAGCCTTGCTGATTGGTCCATTTTTGAAAGACTCCCTGAGATCGCGGAATGGCTGTTCTGCGTTCCACTTTTCCCGAAGTGACAGAGCATACTACGGTCAATGTGGATGCTGCTTTCGAAAGAAGCTTTAATCAGTGGAAAGAGGGGATCACGAAGAAAACCATTCGAAAATCTTCAATTTTTACCGAGAAAAGAAGTCGCGAAAAAAGCCGCATTAATTATGCACCAACCTAATAGTTACATGTGAATTAAAGAACTTGTTCTGTATTTGTGCGCATCACACAACGAAACGATAGAATGACACACGAAAGTAATTGGCGCTGGCCAGAATTGATTTCAAAACGGTGCTTTTTGCCATTTTTTGGAAGACGGAGGTCCAAAAAACACTGGAATGTCGGGAGTTTCGGAAGTCGGAATTCCGCTCATCCCTGTACTACACCTACCAAACCGTCGTGCTCAGCTCATCGAGTTGTGTGCGAAAAGGTTACAAATTTCGATTTTCACCTCGATTTAAAGAGGTTTCGCGGGAAAATGGAGTTGGGGGGGGGACCTAGCAAAAGTCGATAATATGACCTGTCCTGCACGTTCTGACTTGATGGGTGACACGTCCAGAACACTCCGACTTGTTCGCTTTACTAACGTGTAGTAAAAAGGGATAAAGTGGTTGGCGTTAATCAATCCCGTCACGAGGGATGCGCCACGCATACGACTTCATCTGAGCATCGTAGAGGCGTTGAATGCGTATGTGCTCTGTACAATGACTTGCGGGGGGCACCCGATGTATCAAGTCAGTGCTTCATCCTCCCAGACTCCTCTGGTACCAATTTACCTACCCCGGAGGGATGGAAGGCTTGGTTGGCCTCGGGCGGGATCGAACCATCGATCGTGTGCGTGCGCAGCGAGCCTCTTACCACTGCGCCACACGCGCCCAACATGTAGTAGTCACCTAAAATGCAAACGAGTCAAACGTATAGGACAGGTCATATTATCGACCAATACCAAGTGCCCCCTCCTGCTCCATTTCACCCGTGTTCCGCTCCACTCTCAGTCATGTTCAAGCATGAGAAGTTTTCAGGAGTGTGAAAGTTTGACTTCCTTTGAATCACGGCTAACTTGAGCGGTCAACCAAAATTTTCATAGTTCTTTATTTCTGCTAACGTCTCGGCGTCGTCGCCTTCCTCAGAGCCTGGAAAGTCGAAACCAGATGTAGTATATCCTCCCAGCCTACAAGTTATAATTCAACATATGAGAAAAAGCGAAAAACGAGATCAGAGGAGTAAAACTCATCAATGCTTACCTAGGTAGCCGGTTAGCCGCGATGTAAAGGCACCACCGCGTTGAATAGGTGTGCCGCCAGTAGGGTGTCCCTACTACTAGCGGCACACCTTGTGCCTGAATCGTAGATCAAAACCCGCAAAGGTCTTGGTACAGAGCCTGTTCGTTGATCACGGAAATGCACTCTTTCTTCCTATTCATTTTTGGATTCTTATCGGGTATTCAAAACGTTTCTAATGTCCTGCTGTCTACAATTTCGGGTTCCCACGATAAGACAGTGACAGCCATCTCGAACGAACTGTTACCATGATTATGTCTGCAATGAGCACTGAGAGATGTTGCTATTCTGGATGTTGCCATGCCGTCCGTCCAGGTGTTCCTTGATCCGAATACACAGTGGACCCCAGACGGTTTCGCCTATGTACTGATCGTCACATGCCTGGCAGGTGATGAGATACACTACATCTGAGACAGTACAGTCCCTATCCTTGCCGAATGGGCATATCACGATGTTTGTTGTTACACAAAGCCGATGGAATAGGAGTTGCAAACGAGTTGAGTTTTCAGATTTGCCGGTGGTCTCTCCACAACTCTTTCTGATCTTCTAGATCGGCCTTAGGCAGACTGGCTCTAAATGGCTCGCTCATTTTACCAGAGATTAACGGCAAGCAGAAAGCGATTTTGGAACTGTCCTCTTCTGTTAGGTTTCTCCGCTGAAGGAAATGATCTGATTTCCTAGTCCGCTCCTTCTCAGGGTAACCGTTACTACGTGCGATGTATTCGGCTAGTTTTATCAAACTCGCTCGCTCCCGTGCATCGAATGTGACTCCATGGCTGTTATGAACATATTTCCTAGTATAGGTTTGTTGGTTTTCCTTGAGTGTGCGGAGAAAGAATGAACAATGATGTTTTTGCTGCTGGGTTAACGATTTTGCCATTTTGTCTTACACTCCCCTTTTCATGTGCACCTGGACGTTACCGAAAGGGAGCCAATCGTCCCTGGGTTCTTCGTTGGGGAATTTTATGTGAGTGGATTGCTGATTAAAAAGACCTAAGCAAGTATACAGCTCGAATTGGGTTGAGCACACAATCGTCGATATAACGGCAATACAGGAACGGGTTTCGATCAAATATAGGTTGTTCAAACTTAGACATGAAGGCTATGGCTAATATTGGTGTAAGTCGCTGCCCCATCGCCAATCCCCTTATTTGCTTGTAGTAATGCCCTAACCAGTGGAAAATAGCGCATTTTGA
Source organism: Ancylostoma caninum (assembly GCA_037903475.1). Lineage (NCBI taxonomy): Eukaryota > Metazoa > Nematoda > Chromadorea > Rhabditida > Ancylostomatidae > Ancylostoma > Ancylostoma caninum. The sequence continues at coordinate 969,014 of JBAJFG010000248.1, forward strand.
ACATTCGTCCAGGAGCGTCATCACCTGCATAGGTGGAATACCCTGAGTATCGTGCTCACCCAACCTTCACATTTAGCCGAGACAGCGGAGACCCCCCGCCACCCTTCGCTGCCCAAATGAAAGAAGCACCTGTAATCTAGCCTGGCGAAATAGTGCACTAAAGGTGGAGACGGGGAGATTTTAGGTGAGCACGCCCGTTATAGCGTGCTCATCTAACGGCCGGCAGAGCTGCCCACAGAAATTCCAGCTCCGAGTCCTATACTTGTCGACGCAGCATCGCACCCGAATTACGAAGACAAACGCGCCGATGATAATCGATTTCATCCAAGCCTGAAAAAAATCGATTAGTTCAAAATCCCGAATGTTTGGAAAAATTGGTGGGATGAGAGAGCAGCCAAAGATAGGAGTGTTGTATACCGTACGATAGAGAAAATCTTTGCCACATGCGAGACCAACGCGCCAAGGTTTGAAAATCAACACTTGACGCGTGGCGGGCCGCGGCGCGGATCCAACCCCGCCTATTTTCCGGGGGTGGTAGTAAATTGGCCGAAACCTCGAGGTAACCGCGAGGTTAAACTCGGAGTCACCTCGTGGTTTCACACGGAGACCAGGACCTGACCTGAAGGTCACCGAGCTGAAACCGTGAGATGACTAATTTTAATTAAGCAAAGTATTTTGTCTCGGGAGGATTCGAACCCGTGAGGATTTGCCTCAGAGACAGCCCACATTGCACTACACCATTTGTACCTTATCGGCATTGAATTGTTTTGGACTATACAAAACTTATCGAGTATATCAAAAACCTATCATCATTAGCATTGGATGTTAGAGTATTCACTATATAGGAAACGACCAAGCGGTGGTATTCCATTTTCAACTTAAATAAGTATGATTTTCTCACGAACTTTTTGTCACACTTACTTGTCACCATTCACTCAACAATTCTGGACAAAACATTGTTAGCTTTAGAGATGGAATCGCTGATAATCCCCGAACATAGCAACTATAGTTCTAACCGAATATTCGTATTCGAATAAATATTCGAAAAATTCGAATATTCGAATATTCGAATAGTCGAATATTCGAGAGTCCCCCCATATTCGAACATATTCGAATTCGAATATTCGACAGGTCGCACTATTCGAATATATTCGAATATTCGAAGCCCATATTCGATATTCGATCGTTTTGTGTTTCTTTGCTTGCAGAAGCGAAAAAACTTTTTTTTGGGTTTTCGTGCAAAATGGTTCTCATATTCGGTTTCAGTATTATAAGAAACCCCGGTAGACATGCTTCTACCGATCTCTGCGTAGATGTAGCGAAAAACCTGTAAAATCGATATAACTGATACATCAATCGATAATTCGCCGCAGAAAGTATCCTAAAACCTTCGCCGGTGCCCGGGCGAAACATGTGCAAAGTTTGGATCGAAAGTTTTGGAACTTTCTAAAAAATCGGCTCAGCACTTTCTTGCCACTCTAATAGGTTTGAAAAATCTCTGAATCCCTTCTATCTTCAAAATAACCAACTGTCTGCCTCTGAAAGAGAGAGTACCCTCTGAACACGAGAAGAACCACTCAACTTAGAAGGTTCCCTTTAGAGCTTAAAGGCAGTGTCTCACCTCATTTTGGGTATCGAGGTATCCACAGATTCACGTGTAGTTCGAGGCGCTGATTCCAATGATGTGCATGATGTCAGGAAACACCCTCGAAAACCCCCACTTTTAAGGCAAAATTTGATACAGGAGCGGACGAGTTTCCTTGCTAGGAAGCTAGCAGAAGCGGAGCTGAGAAGCTGAGATTGCACATTAAAATGAACTTCTCAGCAGTAGCTATATCAAACAAACAAACATTTTCGTGTTGAAAAACCATGCCGTACCCTCAGCAAGCTCTTGCTGCGGAATGAACCCTCTCGTCCACTGGCCGAGAATTTTGAAATTCTCGGCCAAAGAAACCCGTAATTTATGGGGTTTTCGACGTTTACACGAAACTTAGAGTATCTGAATGAGTATCTGAGATGGGAATCTCGAATGCGGCCCATGAGCTGAGACACTGCCTTTAAGACCTGCAGATCAGAATGAAAAAGTACTCCTGAGAACTTTTTCGAGACCGGTCTGCGTCTCTTGCCTCATGATACTATTTTCACAAACATGTATGATTAGATATTAGATCACAGTCTTAGCTCTGTTACCGTGAGGTCGAGACCAGAGTAAAACCTCAAAGTGACCGGTCGGTTACCTCGAGGTCTCAGTTGTTTTAGAATGGATTTTGGGGAAAATGACCTCGAGGTGACGTCGAGGTAACTTTTGAGGGTTACCTTGCGGTTACCTCGAGGTTTCGGCCAAATTACTACCACCCGGATTTTCGCACGCCAATATCCACTCAGATAGGGGGTCTGCTCCGAACCTCTCTTCAATTTTTAACTTATCTGTCACTGCTTATCACCAAACATATCACAGATCCATTGACCACGTCCCTGTTTTCCTGAAATTTCGTCATAAAGTCGGGAAAAAAATTAAAAATTTTAAACTTCATTTTTCTGCTTCCTTTTCAAATCCGCTACAACTTTCGCACATATTGGCATACTACTGTGTGTACTCTATCCTACATTAGCCAAGCTTCGACTCAGCTCTTCTGTGGCCTGAGAAATTTCTGGCGGGAAATCCAAAAAATCTTGGATTTTCACGGAAAAATTCTCCGATCAGCGTTCAATTTCAGATATTTCTATTTACTACTCTTCCTCTACTATCAATGTGTGAACGGCCTTCTTCCTGGCTCCTCTCGATCCTGAGAAATATTGTATGCGAAATCGAAGGAGTCATAAAATTTATTAGCAAAAAAACAACAAAATAGAAATACTACAAAAAAAACACAACAAAAATAAGCCCTCCCCCTTTCTCCGGTAATGCCCACGATTTCGTAGGCAACCTTCACTTTTGGACCTCCGATTTTCACGTTCAACCTTCACTTTCAAAGACCCATGCTCACCACTATTCCACCTATGATCATCTGCCTAATGGTGAAACCGTGAAGTGTGGTGTTTGGACAGAACCTCAAAAAGAGCTTGTGTGAGGGCAGAACCTCAGAAAAAGCTGTTTGGACAGAACCTCAAAAAGCACCGGAGAAATATTACAGAAGAGGACAGTTCGAAAATCGCTTTCTGCTTGGCGTTCATCTCTGACGAAATGAGCAAGGCAGCTAGGGCCAATCTGCGTAAGGCCGATCTAGAAGACCACGTAAGAGTTGTAGTGATACCCTCGGCGAATCTATAAACTCAACTCGCTTGCAATCGTCTTTACGATCGGCTTTGTGTAACAACAGACTGCGATTCAATGCGGCGGTACCCTTACGTGGCGGCTAAACGGCTATCTAGGTAAGCATTGACGGGTTTCACTCCTTTGATCTCGTTTTTCGCTTTTATTCTCATGTTGAATCATAACTTGTAGCTGATTGGGGGTTTGGGAGGATATATTACACCAGGTTTTGACTTTCCAGGCTCTGACGAAGGCGACGACGACGAAACGTTAATCGGAATAAAGAACTGTGAAAATCTTGGTTCACTGCTCAACTTATTCGAGCGAACCATGAGAAGTTCTTTTAATGACCGAGATTTGTTTATATTTGGAATGGGTGATACTGGCCCGTGATTACAAGCCATTGAAAGGGAAGAGGGAAAAGGATGCCACTAGAAGGGAGGGAATGGGCAAGACGGACGAGGAATGCCACACATGAGGGCTGCGCCGGCGCGGACGTTAGGGAAATATCCGAGGATCGATACGTATCACTCGTTATCCGATCGGATCGGACTCTGATGAACTATAAATGTAGTTTGTCGAACAGTTGCGCTAGCGTCCAACGTGTGGAAAATCTCAATGACTGACAGGTGCGCAACTGCGAAGAGGATGCCATTGGACGGATTCAGCTGCGGAAGTGGTGCGCTCTCGTCTAGAAGTGGTGAAGTTCACTGGATGGACCCAGATCTGGCGTCCAGTATTGGAAAATCTACGTGTCACTTGAAGGCGTGGCGAGCTTAAAAGGGGCCTGAGAGTCCGACGCAGGGTAAAGCACGAGTGCGATGATTCAAACCGCCCCTACGTATTTTGGTGACTAGGAAAGGAAAAGCGAATGGGGGAGAGGCACGTATGACGGCAGGGTGAATTTCTACTAGGACACACCCCTTTGCGGAGGAGTGCAATATTCACTTTTATTCTGTAACAAATTGTCGTTTTAAACATAATCTGTCTCAATGCTTAAACGGATGACAGCAGTCAGTAAATCTAAATAATTTCGTTCTTCCAGACTATCTTTTGAAATACGTTACTCTTACAGGGCTATCAAAAATTTTCCGGCCTCCACTTGCCTGTTCCATATTCCTGTACTGTTTTGAGAGCGCCATGTAGGGGAAGCCTTTCATGTTAATTTGCAAAGTGTCCTGACATTTCCTTGAACTTCGCAGGAATGAGAACGTTTTATTCAAGCCGAGGTGTGGTTATCGCTCGGAAAATGTGTATCCAGTGAGAAGCAATCGACGAATTTTTGTTTTGTAAACGAAATTTATTGAACGAGATTTAAATCCGCCCTTGAATTTTAACGAAGAGAAAGTCTTCTAGCATTCCCACATTAAATTTCTCAGCTCAATGTTTTCAATGGAGTGACAATCGATCAGAAACGGAGTGACTTCTAATCACCCAGCAGAGACAAGACGAAGACAGATCACAGCTGCTGTAGAAAAAATTATTGAACATGGTAGACAGACTTTAAGAGCAGAAAGTGTGCAAGAATTTCTCAGCTCAATGTTTTCAATGGAGTGACAATCGATCAGAAACGGAGTGACTTCTAATCACCCAGCAGAGACAAGACGAAGACAGATCACAGCTGCTGTAGAAAAAATTATTGAACATGGTAGACAGACTTTAAGAGCAGAAAGTGTGCAAGAATCTAAGCTATTCAAAACTTCCTTTGGAAATTTTTTAGGCTACCATCTAAGAATTTTAACCTTCGCAGAACATTGAGTCTCTGAAACCTTTTCGGGGTTCGACAAGGAAAATTTCAGTCGAATATTAAAAGAAGGGAAAGGGTGCGTGTATCGCACCCGTATTGCACCTGCCCTGTGGTGGAAGCTACAGTATTCGAGAACAGCCGAGAGATGCGCTCGAAGCTTCGAAACCGCGGGAGGGAGCAGAGAAGGAAACAGTATATGACGAGAACGAGCAAAGGAAAAAAATGCTGTGTGCGGGAGTATAGAAATCAATAAGGTCAGAGAATTTGGGTCCTCCACGGCCGTGACGTCACAAATGCTTACGTGAGGTGTGTTGACTCATATCTGAAATTGTCCTAACAAGCCCTGTCGTGATCCAACTTTTTTTAGTGATTAGAATGACACTTATACCAACATTTCCTAACTTACCTAACTTGTTTCCTCGAATTGGCAGGTGTGGCTGGGATAGTGTAGAACTCCCATTCCAAATTGAAAAAAGAAAGGATGCTGGTAGAGGTATTTAAAGAAATTAGGGCAAATCATACAGGGGGGGCCATAAGTTATTGTACAACGTTTGCTGGCCCATTTCTCCGCAGTAGTAAAATATTTTTTGCCGCACTAGGCACTATTTAATAGAGCTGGATTTGCTCTATCTTTTGATCACAAAAACCTCCTGGATACTTCCAAGATAACGAAAAAAGTTTATCGGAAACATTCATTGCAGACTTTCGGTGCCGCAAAATGCACTAACTCTGCCCGCAATTTCCGAGCAAAACAGCCACAAAAACAGTTTGATATTTTTAGAAAGAGCATTCTTTGCTCTTTAAGATGCATCTAAGCAGTACACCCCACTTTAGAGATTTGGTGGATTTTTCGTAAAAAATTTCCACATCAACCCGCTTTTTTCAAAAACCTGTTCTAAGTCCAACTGCTCCAAAGCAAAACTCTCCCGGGAAACCGGGTTTTAACTGTAAGATACTTTGATCCCTGCTCTATTCGGCAGCGAAAAGAGCAGGATAATCCATGTGTTGCTGGTGGAGAAATAAATGAGCAAACGTTGTACAATAACTTATGGCCCCCCTGTATACGAATTTTATTTGGAATACTCCTTAGTTCGGCATCGGGTACAACACAAAGAAGAATAATGGACTCTAAAAAGAAAAAAAACGTTCGTTCCTCAGTTGGTGATTTTAGCATTTCGTAGAATATGGGCTGAAATATAAGCCCCTACTTATAGAGAACTTCAATACCGAAAAACCGTATTTTTGCCTAGTCATCGCCTTTAACTGGAAGTCTGGTGCCAACATAACTGTAACCACAACGTTTTATCCCTTCTTCACCTTATCGAAAAAGAAAACTTCATGGAAGAGCGCAATCCTTTTTTATAAATAAATACGAAGTAAGCTTAATAACATCATTACAGCGCATTGGTCTGACCTGATTGCAAGAGCAGCTTACGAGTAGATGGGAGCAAAAGGGGAGTATTTTTTCGGGAACGCTAAATCGCACCCTGCGCTTTACCCTGGTCCTGCGTGAGCCGAACGATCAGGCTGACCTTACCGATTCTACAAACATATAACTTTGACAGTATTCTTCCCATACAACCTCAGAGAAAGCATCGCACTATTCGGTTTATCTACTTTCACTTTATACTTGAATAATACATAGAATCCTGTCTGAGTCTCGGAATTCGGAATCCGATAAAAAATTCTCTCCCTAGACTTGCACGCATCCGGCTATGAAGAAGGTGGAAAGAATTAATCAGTTCAGAGAGGAGCTAATGGATGGAATGAGCCTCTTCTTACTTGTTTCGTGGTACGTGCAATAAGCATTACCTGAAGCCGAGCGACCAAAAACTCTAATATGTGTGCCACACACGATACGCAAACTTCGCCTTACAGTAACTTTTTAGTCACAGTCATTCTTTCGATGCTGTGAAAAAAGAAGAAACCAAACATATTTGTGTGCTGTTTCGCTGGCATTTTTCTCAAAAATAACCCCTCAAAGATGCACCTACATATATAGATTTCGTCGCCGCGAATCTGAAAGCCTAGAAAACAATTGATGATATGTGAGGTTACCAATCCATATAAGACCCGTGAATGTTGCCCTTAATTTTTGCACAAGAGACAAAAACGCACTCTTCTCTATGTCAACACCAGCTGCTCCTGTATGCAAACAAGCGTCAATGGAATTTAATCATCTGCGTGTACTTCATACATTATCAGCAGGTGTTCCTCTTTATGTGGCAGCAGCTACGTGATAAAAACATTTGTAACTGAATCAACATTACTCGACAGTTCCTTCTATTTGCGAAGTATTGTTTTTTCATATTTGAGAGCATCTGTAACAATGAAACATGTCACATTTCATTAAGAGCGCTCTACGGATCAATCAATCAGCCGCTCGAACATTTCTTTAATTTGATCAATTATTTCTCTAAAAGAGTATTGATTTTGAGAGGTACTCCATTTTTGCAGCTCGTTCGTGGAAGCCCTATTCCAAGAAATTTAGAAAAAAATAGGTACAGATTCCATTCGAGACTTTAGGGCATATGAGGTCAGGGACTCTGAGAAAGCAGGGAGACTACAAAGCATCCGGATTGGCAGCATACGCTTACGGTGCCAGTTGATGTAGCTGCTTGAATGCAGCTGCTAAGCGAGATTTTCATGCCTTTTCTTGCTGTTTCGGCGATGATCCCCCGGAATATCGTAGGGGTGGGTTGCCACATTTTCCCAAGACCGTTTTCATTCATGTTTTTATTACTATCTGTTTCTTGGACGCAACTGTGTGCAGTGTTCTTTGCTTCACCTGTTCTTTTTTTTATCCCTTGCCTCGGGCTACTTTTTTCCGTACGGAGCGGGCAAGCAGCAACAAGAGAAACCCAGGCACAGCTATGAGTCTTCAAAAATACACTCGAGAATAATGTAGTAGTAAAACATGCCCAAGAACAGCCTTGATGAGTAGCGGCATTCTACCATAATATACAGATCGTAACAGCGTCAGGTTAACTAGAACGCGATTGAAAAATTCACCCAGAAACAGGGGCGGCATCAGTTGATATTGTCTGCTTAAGCTGCCAAGCAGCCGCGGTCGCGCTGCCTCTAGAGGCACACCGGTCCTAAAATTCCCTAAGTATCGGATGGACAACTCATTACACAGGCGAACAGAGGAAAATTGGGAAACAGATCCAAGATTACCTTTAAAAACAGCGTATATGACGCTGCTAACTAATTTGTCTCAGTAAAAGTGCAAAGTAGTGAATGAGTGGCACAATCCGAACCGTTCGAGTTATGCCATTATTTCACCTTCACTATTCCCCACTCCGAACGGTCAGGATTGTTGCCATTCATTCTCTACTTTGCACTTTTACTAGGACAAATTAGTTGGCAGCGTCATACATGGTAGTTCACGTCGTATTGTGTATAGTCACTGCACCAAAGCAGCCTTCCCCTGTAAGGATGAATGAATGTGTTATCGCACATGATGTGTAAGCAATCGCTTTGCTTTTCTCTTGTTCTTTCCGGCTTTTTGTATCCAGACAACGTGATCACTATCACGTTATTGTACCAGCAAGAGAAATTTTCATCTCAGAGAATGTGTGGGTAAGCACAATATTCCAGCGGTTTTATTGCTCCTGAGCAATAGAAAAACAACTTCACTGATGTTAGCAACAAGAAAAAATGGCATGCACAAACTTCATTCCTTGTGTAACCAGATGTGGAACAGTTGCCTGTTTTGCGTCTGGTGTTAAAGTGCATTTCTAGGAATGGTGATGTCAAGTGAGCCACGACAATTCACTCGCTATATATGGGAGAAGCGATGTCATAGAATTGATTCCAACTCATCGGTGTAGTGCTCATATCGAGTAGGTTTAAATCTTGAATCACTTCTAGTGGCAATGCAGATAGGATATCGAGCCTCCATTTGGTGGAGATGAGATATTCTTGAAACTCTTTGTTGTTCCGACTGTCTGCTTTGCTGTTCTGAAATTCATGCTGTATCTGTAGCAAAAAAGAGTGCCAGTCGAGGAAACTCAACCAGCTTCAAAACAATTCAAATATAATTCCAGTTTTGCTGAGAAATTCAATGAGTTTTCGAGCACTCAACCTACTGGTTGCACTCCTGCCGATGGTGACTAACACATTCAAGGTAAAAATGGTCGCAGCTGCATCACAATTGTTTGTTCACAAAAGCTTTTCGTTCAGGTGTATTGGAACGTCCCTTCGGCTACATGTCGGACAAAGTACGACATAGATTTTCACGAGTACAAGATTGAGACTAACAAAAGTCGGTAGAACTCAATCTGTTGCCAAACTGTTCTGCATTCCTATTGTGCAATAAGATCTAGTACAAGCTGACTACAACGTTTTTGGCCAGCGTTGAAGTGCAATTATATTGTAGTCATTGACTATCAAATCAAGGGGAAGATTTGGCTGAGATACTGCTAACAGAAATATACTAATAATATCTCGGAGGCCCCTCTTTTGTTACTGAAGTGGAAACGAAAACGTTCCATAGAGGAATCACCACTGGACATCATCACCTCGTTCCTCAAAGGCTTCGTTCAAAAGGGTCTTCAGAAAGACAGTAGTGTTACGGAACTAAGCAGGTAATTATTCCCACATTGTATATGATACATTTCCAAGGAGATTAAATAGAGGTAATGAGAAGCATGAGGGATTCGCACCCAGCTTCTGGGTAAATTTTGAGATGCGCTTCCGTTCTTGTAGGTGTCCGTTCTTCTGGAGGACTCATTGCTTGAAACTAGAATGGTTTGAGAACTTTTGCTATTACTTATGTCATACGCCATCTAACCTAAGTCCTGCTGTGGGTATTCATTCTGGGTTCGATGGATACAAGAAAGGGATATCTGTTGAGGTCACAGTTCCCGGTATGATAATTTGACTACCATTCTGGAAGCCTTCAGATATATATACAGTTTCTTTGCTTATTTTATTAAAAAAAAACGCTGAGTGTCGTGGATACTTTCCTGTTCAGCTGATGCTATTATATATAGAAATGTTTAGTAGAGGGTGATGATGAGGTAATAATGTGCATGGCAACTCCCGCAAGATAAGAGTCCGCGTTCGCTGCGCCAAAAAGATGCGGGAGGGGGTTCAAGATCTCGTTAGAATGTTTCTATTGTTTGTGCCTCTAATAAACGATCCCTCCTATTTTGGTCATCTCCATGTAATGTTTTTCACAGTACCAGAACGAGTTCAAGGTTACGCTATTGCTACTTCCTATATATTGGGTTGGGGAGTAAGTTTGTGCGGTTTTTCATGGGCATAGAAACCACACTTTCCATGAACTATGTCAATCACACTGATTGGGTTGAAAAGCTTCATCCCTCTTCTATCAATGCTGCCAGAGACAGGGCAGCTTCCCAGCTCCATGTCTGGGAAAAATTGCGTTGTTTGAGATGACTCAATTTATTGCCCGCAACCACAATTCTTGGATCATACTTTATGAAACGAATAAGGGACTTAACAAAACAGGTGGTATATGACTGCACCAGGCCTGTAGAGCCCGCATAGATGGGGACCCACCACAGGATCTTGCTTGTCGTTTCAGGGAAGAAATCAGAGAAATCGCGCACATCCGATGTGGACGATCACCTCCTATTGAGCGCATTAGAGCTTTGCAGGGAGTGCGTTCACTGAACATACATATTGTTAAAAGTCAGCATAAGTGGTGACTTTCCCTTACATTCAAGGCAACCTTAGCGGATTGTCGGCTCTATTTCTCCTAAACTGGACGTCCAAAGCGAGAAGCGACTTCAAAGCCGAAATTGCCCTGTCTAGTGCGGACATACCACTTCTGTGTTGTCCTTTCAGTAGCAGAGATTCCTTTATAGACGTCAATGATATCCGAAGCCACTTGAGCCATATTTGGTCCAAAATTGAAGTTGAGCAGTAGTCGGTTGCGGGGCGTTTCAATTTTGTCGACTTCACATCCCATGCGGTAAAAAAAAGGTGATGCGAAAATTGAGAAACCTGGTTTTGTCGGTAAAGAGCATTTAAGGAGCTACAAAATGGCCATGACCGCAAAACAAGCGAAGGTCAAATCACCGTATAAAAACAAATTGAGATACCACACGAACTCATTCCTCAACCTAATGTGAAGAAAACGGAGTTCTAAGTCTATGTTTTTCACCATCGTCATCGACTAAGGGATGAATAAGTTATTCGTAGATGCAGACATAATGTATCCTGAAGAGAGCACAAATGGAATACTTTCAGATCTGTCTTTTTACGGTGAGAAGGTGGTTATTTTCTACGAGTTCGTTTTCGGAACCTACCCCTACTACAAAGGTTACAACGAAAACCAGCCCATCAACGGAGGCACACCTCAGGTTCACAACTAAGAAATTAAGTTTAAAAAAAACTCTAGCCAAAAATTCCAGTATGACCACTTGAATGTTCAGAACAGTTCATTGAAAGAACATCTGGAAGTCGTCAAGAAAAACATTACGGATCGCATACCAGATGAGAACTTCAATGGGCTAGCTGTTGTGGACTTGGAGGAGTGGCGGCCACTTTTTGATGAGAACTTTTACGGATTGAAACGGGTAAGGGGAGAAACTTACCACAGCGAAATAAAAAAGGAGGAGTGATACTAGACAGAAAAGGTAACCAATCAAAGCAATGTACATTGCCTCATCTAGCACTAGAACTCCACTTTGAGGAATTTATAGTCTCATTGGAATCAATGCACAAAATCTATGCCATTTTCGAACGTTGGGAAGCGTCATTTCTCAACTTTCTGTGAACAGCTAGTCAGGTTCAGTGTTCATTTGATCGTGCAGACTGCCTGTGTCTCGAATTCTTGTGCGCAAGAGAAATACCGTAGAAGGACTAGATCAGAAAGTACGCCTTATCGTAGTGTAGTGTAGCGGGTCAGTGATGATTTTCGTTGTACCAGCAGCATGGATATCATTTCATCCTTCATCTCACAAGGGAGATGCAAGAGGCTAACCCCGGGGATCGAAACGAAACACCCATTTTTGGTAACATAGGCTATGTTACTGTATGTACATCATCTTTGCCCAATGGTCCTGATGCGCGCAGGAGAGCGCTCCAAAGACTTTTCGGCGTCATTCATCTCCCACACGCCCTAGATCTTTGAAAAGGTCTTCTGGATTGAAACTTTGCATACGGGGGTTATTTGAGGTGCTAAATACGAATATCATATCCATTTTGTACCGTAACGCTATTTTTGTAGGGTTACGGCAAGCGCACCACCCCATACTACCGTGCACCTACAGTGACCCTACAAAAATAGTCTTACGATACAAAATGGATATGATATTTGTATTCAGCACCTCAGACCCCCATTTGCAAAGTTTCAGTCAAAAAAATTTTTTTTGAAGAGTTTGGGTTCATGATGGTTGAATAATACCAATTTTCTAGTGCGCTGTCAATGGAGTCCTGGCTTGGATTCATGGAACTTTGGCCACGCAATCCAGCAGTGGTTGGCGTGATTAGCTGTCCCATGGATCATCGAACGTTTGCAGACGCATTTTTGAATAACCTGGTTCCGCCTGGTTAGGCGACCATGAGTCCTTGCTCCAATCATGGCAGCCGCGATGAGGTGGCCGAGTGAGTAACGAATCGGACGAAGTTCCTGCAGTAATTCTTGCAATGGCGCACATATCTGATGTGTTTTAGTCACTAGAAATACTCTAAACAAGTTTAAAAGCCTCAAATTCAAAAGTGCAAAATGGATTCTGCGGACAGGATCCGAACCCACACCTCTGGCTGACAATCCGACACGTTACCCACTCGGCCACTCCGCCACGGCTGGCACGCCTGTGGCAATTGCCCATGCTCGCATACCCAGCGGAGCAGGGTCGTTCACAATTGTGTCTCCAAACACTCTACAGTTCATGAGACAGCTAATTACAGTAATCTCAGTAAGTTTGAGCTGTCAACGTTGCATAAATCGCCTGTAAAATGGACCCCTATGGCAGCGAAGAAGAAAAATCTTGGACGCGCTCTCCTGGGCGCATCCTGACCATTGGGCAAAAATAATATGTATGCATTATAATCACCTTAGACAAGGCTTCTGAAAATGGGTGGCTCGCTGGGATCCCCGGGGTTAGCCTCAGGGCGCAGCACCAGGTGGTCATTGACCACCAGGACTTAGTAGCGTCCTGCAGATTCAGGGGGCTTAGCACCAGTGTCCGGGGCGTAGCCAACCGCTAACCGTCTATACAAGCAGATTTCAGAGAGGCACTTCTGGAGGATCATCAAACTCGTGGCTGAAGACCACCGTTGTTCAACCATTTACTCCATCCCTACCACCCTGCGCTCCAGTGATAATCAGGTGTTGCTCAACCTGTAGGAGACGTATCATGTTGGAATTTTGACTGTAGATGCGCACTATACCAACGAGTATCCCCCCAAAGTGGCACCGTTCGTTTTTGAGAAACCGTCTTCGTTTTTGAGAAAACGTCATTAATGGTCAAAAAGTGGTTTTTGACCATTTTGTGACCATTGATGACGGTTTTTTCTTCAAAAACGAAGACGGTTTCTCAAAAACGAAAGATGCTACTTTGGGGGAGAGTTGGTACCACCTAGGCGCATTTCTTGGAGTTGACAGCGTATCGGAACACTTCCTCAAACGAGGGAAATTTCCTGGGAAAGTTCCGGGTTTGAGAGAAAAAACCACGCTCCAATGATAATTTCTTGTATCTGACAGGTCCTATAACAAGTTTCAACGAGTTCTAGCGGCATCAAACAGTTCTGTACTGGGATTGGTTTTTCGAGGATTTTAGCTAGAATTTGAGATGATTTAGGCTGTCTTCGCCAAATGGTACGCATTTCTTGCTGAAACATCATTCGTCGTCTCATACGCTTATTCAAGTCACTTTTTTAGTGCTATCTGCTTTTCCTGAAAAAAACCCTAGTGTGTATTTACTTGGTAGCCCACTTCGGAATCCGACTGGACTTAGTACTTCCCAACCGACACCTAGTGCTGCGCCCTGGTTAGCCTCTTGCACTTCCCTTGTCAGTGAATGATTTGGAGCAGTTCGTAATACTTTTCACCATCGTTGCCGACAGATAAATCCATGAATGATCAAAGTTGCTAAAAAATTCTTTGAACCGTGTTCTACGAGTTTACGAGTAAACTTCCAAACTTTAAATAAGCTATTAGAAGGACCTCTGTTCAGTATTTAGTTTTCTTTATTTTTTCTTCTAATCCAGTCTATACTACACGCCATATTAAGTTTTTACTCAGGCAATTTATGTGGGATAAAAATGAAGCAAATCCAAATCATAGTCATGACGTGAATAGGTCCCTACGTACAGTGGACGTCAATGGCAGTGGCTCATCCGCGGCCTCGAGAAGGACGGCGCGCAACCGCGCCGCCAGTGCCGAAATGCTACCTCTAGGCGCTTTTCTTCCTCATTTGGTCAAAAATCCTTGAAATCAGATAGAAAGCTGGTGGAAATAGCATAACAGCAGCAGAAGACATCGGTTCCGGCGCGCGCGGCGCGGTTGCGCGGTGTCCTTCTTGAGGATGGGCTACCACCATCGACGTCCGCTATACGTATTAGGTTGTAACATGAACTTAGGTTGTTTTCGCATATTTGAGGGCTTCTAGCAAATGACAACCAGATAGGTTTTCTACAAAAACATCAATTGCCTTGATGTACATGATCTCGCAAACGCTACGCTATACAACACTCCAGCTTGAGCCTTAAAGGCAGGGGTCCACCTCACATTCGCGGTTGAGATAATGCCAGATTCTACATCTCCTCCACACGCTGAATCCAGCGGTATAGGTAAATTGTCTCAAAACAGTCTTCAAACCCGTTTTCCTGGACGGAGTCTGTAACAGATTGCTAACCCGAGTTGACGTGTGAAGCCGTTGATCTTATCGATTGAACACGCCAAGACTCGTTGGTCACCGCGGCAGCCCTGGCAGGCAGCCAGCACAGCAATCGGATTTTTGGAGCGATCCGCCTCCGGGCCCCAAAAATGTAGCCGTTTCGACCGCTTCAAAAATGGGAATTTTGACACTTTTGAGTCGGTTGATGTACACTACTGGGATCAACATGACCAGAAGGCCTAGGATATATCCTTAACTCCAACAGCGGAATGAGGTGGGCCCCTGTCTTTAAGCTGGCTCCGGACTTTGCTTTGCTCGCGCTGCCTTCATGTGAGACGTTCCGCAGATCAAGCCGGCCATTCGCCACTCATCTGTAGTCCAGTTTTCCGCATCTTTGCATTTCTTAGCGTTGAAGTGTACATGTTACGCCTGTTGACCCGTTGAAGGCAGCACTCACGCTGAAAAAAGTTTTCTCTCATTTGTGCTTATTTTGAAGATGCCATCAACTGGAGTGTAACTGCAAAAGGAATCACTCCGAATCGTGCTGTCACTGTTCGAATTTCCGAATATTCGAATTTCCGAATTTTTGCGGACCATCGAATTTTCGAATATTCGAACTTTCGAATTTTCTGAACACACCGAATATTCGAATATTCGAATTTTCGCAATGCACCGAATTCTCGAATATTCGAACTTTCGAATGTTCGAATATTCGAGAATTCGGTGCATCGCGAACATTCTATTTGGTAAAAACATTTTGTACCCATGCATGTAGGCGAACAAGGCGATATGTTCGCGAATCACAACGGACGTGAAACCTCTCGGGTAGTGAGTTTCATTTGCCGTTTTGGAATTTTTCACAACCTTCTCATGAGTGGAAGCTTGTGCTGCGATGGAGTTGGTCCCTTATCGGTTTTAGAATTGCAACTGGTTGAAACTCCTAAGCTTAAAAACGCTTATCTCACTTGAGGTCTGTAACCATCATTAAAGGATCTCGTCGTCTGTGAAAAGGATTTCGCTTTAATATCTTTAATATCTAGTTCAACAAAACGTGCCATGGTAGTGAATGTAGAGGTATTGGGACGGTAAAAATAATGTTGGGTACATAGAATAGTGGTTCAGTTACCTTAATCATGAATGAGCTTCCAGCTATCAGCAAAAAAGCGTCAGCGATATAAAAAAAAACACTGCGTGTTACCCCGTTCCTCATTATTACTTCTGTTTACCAACTGCATGCTTGTACGCTGAATGTCAAAACCAACAGAACTTCTATAACAAGAAGTCGGAGTATGTTTGGGAAGAAAAGATTAAGAGGATCTCAAGATTTTGTGTGAACTTTGAATTCCATAACTAACGGTTATGTACTCAGAAAGAGTTTCAACCAAGCAAGAGTTGGAAATCGGCTAAATATAGGGAGAAATGCTGGGTAAAACTCATTATTATGGTTTGCATCTCACTTACATAGTTCTGGAGAAAAGGCTTGAATAATCAGAACTTCAGTTCAAGCTGTTTTTTTCTCAAGTGTCTAGAAAAGTGCATACGTAGGTTTCACTGGAGAGATTTTTGTCGCCAATGTCGCACACCTCGTAGGATTGCAGTTCCAAAGCTTTCAAATGCATTTGGTGGCTTTCGAATGAGTGCAAAAATACGAGCAGGTTTCCGGGAAAATTGAAGTTGAAATGAGAAATTGGACTGAGGTTTCAATTGGAATGTTTCTTCAGCGAGAAAGTGGAACTGAAATAACAGTTGTTATGCAAAACAATTCCAAATATTCGAATTTTCGACCTAAAATTTCCGGATATTCGAATTTTTGAATAATCCCGGGCCCCCGAATTTTCAAATACTCGAAATTTCGAATATCGCGAGGACATCGGAGTTTCGAATATTCGAATTTTTTGGGATCCCTGAATTTTTGAATATTCGAACTTTCGAATTTTTCGGGACCTCCGAATTTTCGAATATTCGAACATTCGAATAAATATTCGAATTTTATTTGATTCGGTCAAAACTCTAGTACAAATGCGCCCGCCATGCTCAACCCCGCCCCATCCTCTCTGATTGTGTGCGGCTGTGTTTCTCAGCTGATGCAGGATCGATCAGGATTTTTCGATAGCTACGATCCTTCCCACACCCAGTGGCGGACGCAGGGGGGGGGGCGGGGGGGGGCGCGCGCCCCCCCCCGAGAATGGGTCGCCAAATTTTCGAAATTACTTTACAATACAAATAAAAATCTTGTGTTAGTTTATTTTTAATTGTTTATTTTTATTATTATTTTTAATATATTTTTTATTTATTGTTTATTATTATAATTAATATTATTATTAATTTTATTTTCCGTCTGGGTCCCCAAAACGGCGGAGACCCCACTTTTCTTCCCACGCCCCCCCTCCCGCCCACTTTCTGCGTCCGCCACTGCCCACACCCCACCTGCCTCATCCATCTCAGGCGATAGAACTCGTACACATGGACATGCGTTGGCAATATACAACATAGTATTTCTCACAAATTTTGTCCTTTCGAATGGTCTTTTCTCTACTGTGGGCCCAGCGGGGGGCCGGAGTAGAGCTCCATCGAAAAATCAGCGACGTTTTGTTTATCGCGAGTGCTGTCTTTATGTGAGGTGACTTCTCACAGATTGACACCGGAGCAATCTGTGGACCAATTTCTGAGACGTCCAACATATACCAACTTAGGCACTATTGCGAGTCCATCTGGTGAAGTCTTTCCCATTGTTGGCTGCGTGAACATCTTTACACCGCGATAAGACCGTTCCTAAAAGCTGAGTATCGTGACCTAAATAGATCGTTCCGCTGGTAGCTGGTTCTCTTGCACAAGTGTACCACAGAATGCCAATTATTATTAAGTATGATCTCTTTAAGCCATATTTCAGAACTATTATCCAGACTAGAATGAACATTCTTGAATGTAAACTGACGGCATTCAAAGTGCCAGAACTATATATTGGTACTCGAATCTTTTCTTTCGAATATTCGAATATTCGAATAATCGAACATTTCAACTTTTCGAATAATTTGAATATTCGAAAATGAGTGAAACAGTCTTGTCTTGTGGAGGAAATAGAAATACATGCTTTCGAACCAGCACTTCTGGTGGTGTACGTTAAAAGCGAACTCCCATCTCATTTTCGTATCTATCTAAAGATATCTAAATTATCAACAGATTCTTGGTTTTCTTGACATGCTGTTCACGGGATGGTTCAAGATGCTTTTTGACCCGTCTTTCAGGACGATGTCTGCAACACTCTGCTGAAAAATGCTCTTACCCCATCTATAGTTTTTGTTCCGTCGTGCTCGTCCTCTGGGGTCATTAAGTAAGACAGGAAAGTAAGAAGGTTACCCTTTGAATAAAGTGACAGAGTATGTCACTATGGACAGCACCAGATTGGTGATAATGTGACAGCAATGTACCTGTGGCAAGCGCAAGAGGACGCCCCCCGCTCGAGAATGGGTTATCGTATTTTTGGAATCACTTTACAAAATTGATTGTTTATTTTTAAAATTATTTATACAGAGTATTCAATATTGTAATTGATATTCTCAAGTTTTTTATTCTCCACTCGCGTCCCCAAAGTGGCGGATAGCCCAATTTTCTCCCACTCCCCCCCATCCCGTACAGTTTCTGCGTCCGCCACTGCTGTTCACATAAATATAACTGTAGGTACGGAGTAGAGTTTTGACCGGATCGAATAAAATTTGAATATTTATTCGAATGTTCGAAAATTCGAAAATTCGGGGGTGTCGAAAATTCGAATATTCGAAAATTTGAGGGTTCAGGATTATTCAAAGATTCGAATATTCGAATATTTTAGGCCGAAAATTCGAATATTTAGATGTTTTGCTTTGCAAGTGCTACTTGAGTTCCACTTTCTTGCTGAAAAACCGTTCTATTTGAAACCCCAGTCCAATTTCCCATTTCAACATCAATTTTCCTAAAAACCTGCTCATATATATGTACGCATTTGAAAGCCTCCAACCACACTTGAAAATTTTGAAAGTGCAGCTCTGGGAATTATGTGACACTAGCGACGATGATCAACAGCTTGAAAAGCCAGCAGTTTTACCTAAACTTCTGATTATTCAAGCTTTTCCTCCAGAACTATGTAAGTGGGCTGCAAACTGTAATAATAAATTTTACACAGCATTCTTCCCTACATTTAGCAAATTTCCAGCTACTGCTTCGTTGAAACTCTTTCTAAGTACATGACCGTTGGTTATGGGATTCAAACTTCGCACAAAATCTTGAGATCTTTTTATTGCCCTCTTTGCCCAAACATACTCCGACATCTTGTTATAGAAGTTCAGCTGGTTTTGACATTCAACGTACAAGCATGCAGTTGGAGCGGATAAACAGAAGTAATAATGAGGAAGGGCGCGTGTGGCGCAGTGGTAAGAGGTTCGCTGCGCACGCACACGATCGATGGCTCGATCCCGCCCGAGGCCAACCAAGCCTTCCATCCCTCCGGGGTCGGTAAATTGGTATCAGAGGAGTCTGGGAGGATGAAGCACTGACTTGGTACATCGGGTGCCCCCCGCAAGTCATTGTACAGGGCAAATACGCATTTAACGCCTCTACGATGCTCAGATGAAGTCGAATGCGTGGCGCATCCATCGTGACGGGATTGATTAACGCCGAACACTTTATCCTTTATCCTTTAATAATGAGAAATGGCGTAACACGCAGTGTTTTTTTTATATCGCTGACGCTTTTTTGTTGTTAGCTGGAAGCTCATTCATGGTAACTGAAACACTGTACCCAATATTATTTTTACCGCGTCAATGCCTCTACATCCACTACCATGGCTCGTTTTGTTGAACTACAACGCAGAGATATTAAAGACAAAGCCTTTTCACCCTCAAGTGAGATAAGCGTTCTTAAGCTTAGGAATTTCAACCAGTTGCAATTCTAAAACGGATGAGGGACCAACTTCACAGCAGCACAAGCTACCACTTATACGAAAGTTGTGAGAAATTCCAGAGCGGCAAATGGAACTTATCAAGCGAAAAGCTTCACGCTCGCTGTGATCGGGAAAATATCGCACTGTTCGTCCATATGCATGGGAAGAAAATGTTTTTACCAAATGAAATGTTATTTGAATAAATAGTCGAATATTCGAAAATTCGGGGATCCCTACAATTTCGAAAATTCGAATAATCGAAAATTCGGTGGGTTCAAGAAATCCGAAGGTTCGAATATTCGAAAATTCGATGGTTCGCACAAATTCGGAAACCTGATTATTCGAAAATTCGGAGGTCCCTAGAAATTCGGAAATCCGAAAATTCGAATATTCGAAAAATGTTTTCGAATGTGAAACTCTAGTGCGAACGTAATCAGCAATAACATTCTTTCACTCTGTTTCTTATCTTACCATAGCAGTGGTTTATCGGGCTTCCTGGAAGGAATTATCTGTAACCAAGCCGAAACACGCACATCGCACCCTCACCCTATGTTCCTACCGTGTCTCAACTAGGAAATCAACTTTACATCTGTCCCCAACCTCTGCAAAAGACAAAACTAATAGTTAGTTTAGTTATGTCTTCCACGGAGGGTGGTGAACGCCTACTTCACTCAAATTCGCGTACCTCCACGTAAATTGACACGGACTTTTCTATCTGTAATCCTCTGAATTCAGCACGAAAGTGAGCCGAAAGGGGAGGTAGCACGTTATTAAAAGTTTGCAGGTGATAAGATGAGCATCTTCTGCTATGTAATTTGAAACAAATCAAATCCCTCTTCTTCATGGGTCTTGCCAGTCTTGTATTGTTCAAATTTTTCATTAAGCAATCAAAGAAAAATAACAAAAGAATAATGACGCATGCTTATCGTTCGAATTCAGTCAAGATACCTCAAATGCTGAAGGTAAATCATAATTTGTAATCCGTGAATATTGGCAGTTGTATCATTATTCGAATCGTGGGTGCTCGAATATTCGAATAATCGAATGTTTTATCTTTTCGAATAATTCGAATATTCGATTAACCGAATATTTTGACTTTTCGAATTGTTCGAATATTCGAACAGCGATAACTTTGAATTATTCGAATTTTCGTTCGAATACTAATGTATACGCAGAACCAAATGGCAAACTTAATTAATTCAACCAACTGAGAAGACAACAATTGGGAGCTTATGTTTCAACCTAATAATTTTCTAGGAAGATATCGTTGGACGAAATGCCATCCTTCGTTTAAGGTTTTCCGAAACCAATCGATAGTACTAGCAAGAACCAGCAACACAGGCGTACAAAGTGAATCTGAAATCGAAAAAATTGCCGAAAAAGACTTCAACGATGCTGCAAGGTAATGTTCTCAGATTCCAGCACCTGTGTTCAAGACGCGGAGACCATTGCAATGAGCGTTAATACAATGAGATCCTATTGTTCAGGAAATTCTTCATTGAGACAATTCAGTTGGGGCGTGAACTGCGTCCACATGCTTCATGGGGGTTTTACGGGTTTCCCTATTGTAACTATAATGCGGGACAAAATGGTGAATTCGAATGTTCAAAGCTGTATAGAGACTGGAATGACAGGTGTGATTTTTCATATGTTCACCACATTCGGTGAATGTGAAAAAAGGAGTTTTCCCTTCTAGTTGCATTTCAGGGTTTTCGAACTTGAGAATTTGTAAGATGGCAATTCTTACTTCAGGAACTTTTGCTTTCATTGAATTTTCACCTTTTACATATTGCGGCCACCATATTGTTTTCATATTCTTATTCAGAATGATGTTCATCTTCAACGAAAGTAATGCTTTATACCCATCAATATATCTTGGTTTCAATGCTACGTCGGATCAAAAATTCCGCTACGTTCAGGTAAATGTATATAGACACTGATCGCACGATATACGCATATATACGCACGCTTCAATCCGCTTCTCCACATGCAACACGTTTGAAATATTGAGCGGAAACACTCTATTAAGGAAAGATCAGTGCTCATAATATGGCCCTTCTAACAAAAGCATCAAAACAGTCTTTCAGGCTATACTTAGAGAAGCACGAAGAGTCGCTAATAAGTTCACTCCGCCACTTCCTATCTACGCTTACACAAAAATCGAATACAATCCTTTAGAGGAAATTGACAACTTCTACGATACAGTACGTTCATTAGTTTTTATTGTATTAGCAGAGATATGCAAATGAATTGATACACAGCTACTCAGCATGTTGTATTAGGGTGGTCAGAAAGTCTTGAGCCGTTTGACACCTTTTTTTCTTTATTTTATTATTCAGCACACAATGAATTTTACTCGACAATATAATCACTATCATTAGTCACTACAATGTTCCACCTAATGGGCAGATCAGCGATCCCCTTTTCCCAGAACTGGGGAGAGTGGGAGTCAAAGAAGTCGCTGACCGCCCTTCCAACATCTTCAAATTTGGTGAATTTTTTCTTAGCCAGGAATGCCTTGAGGGGGCGAAACAAATGATAATCAGAGGGGACAATATCAGGGGAATAGGGTGGATGGGGAACCGTGTCCCAGCCCAGCACCTCCAACTTTTCACGTGTCTCTTTAGCTACATGGGGCTTAACGTTATCGTGGAGCAGGTGGACAAAAGCTCGTCTCGGCCGTCTTTCTCGAACAGCGTCCGCTAATTTGTGGAGCTGATTGGCGTAAACGCTACCGGTGACGGTGTGTCCTTGCTGGAGCAGCTCGTTATACAGCATTCCTCGCGAATCCCAAAAGCAGCAAAGGAGACACTTCTTGGGGTGAAGGTCCGATTTGGCTTGCGTTGGAGGGTCTTCTCCTTGAGGGAGCCACAAGGCACGACGCATATTGGAATCGTAGAGGACCCAACTCTCGTCTCCGGTGATCAGATCCCTCAGAAACTCTTTTCGTTGAGGGCGGAGAAGGAGAGACTGACAAATGGATATCCGGGTGAAGCGCGTACTATCGGTCAAGACATGAGGGATCCATCGAGTCAGCACTTTTCTGTAGCCGAGGGCCTGAAGGCGACTGAGGACTGTTTGATGGCTACATCTGAGTCTCGTCGCAAGACTGCGGGTGCTAACTTCCGGGTCCTCTTTGACGGCGCCGAGAATGACAGAGTCTTCCACCTTGAGGAAGCGTCCCGACCGAGACGTTTCTTCGAAGTCCGTATCTCCTCCTTCGAAGCGAGCGAAACAGCGTTTGACAGTGCTGATGGAAGTAGTGTCTTCTCTAATGCGTTGTTGATGTTGCGAACGGTTTCCGTCGCTCCAGTGCCGCGGCGCCATTCATAGAAGATAATCGCTCGAATGTGCACTTGTGGAATTGACATCATAATTAAAGTTAAGAAAGGCAACCTGGGTTTATATACCTATCGGTTTCGAGAGTGATACTGATAGAGGATGATACCACATGGTAGGTCGTGGTACCGGTCAAGAATCGAAAGTTCTGAAACTTCTAAAAAAATCGGCTCAAGATATTCTGACCACCCTGACACATACAGTGGACGTCATTGACAGTGACCCATCCACGGCTCCGAGAATGGCGCCGCGCAACCGCGCCGCGCGCACCGTGATCGGTCTCGTCTGCCACCGTAATGCTATTCCTAGGCGCTTCTCTTCCCGATTTAGTCGAAAATCCTTAAAATGGGCAGAGCTGCTAGAAATAGCATAACAGCAGCTGAAGACATCTGTTATGGCGATGTCTTCAGCTGGCGGGGCTGGCGGCGTCCTTCTCGAGCCGCGGATGGGCCACCGCTATTGACGTCCACTGTACATGTAGCAGAGTTCCCAAGGACACATTTGATTTTATCGACTAGTTGATCATTACACCTCATCAGTCATTTTGATTGCGTCCGCCTCCCATCCCAGAATGGGTATCTTTTGTTTGCATTCTTACGGGTGTTTGTTACAGCACTTCACCTCAAAGGCATCGCTCACTGAAATTTTCGCGTCAGGTTGTCAATTCTGATCAATTCGAGTGCTCGGCACTCGCCGTAACAATTCTACGGAAGTTGAATCGCCGCAGACATCAGCATTCTCAAGATATAGAGGGATTAGATGCAATCAAGCGTTGTAACCGGATGAGTTAAAGCATGAAATGAATGGACGCTCTCAAGCACTATCGTGCCTTTGCTTATGATAGAACTTGCTTTCTTTCCCGTCCCCCTTCATTTCAAGCCCGGGTAGCTCAATGATCTTTTGCAAGCGGGCTTACCAATGAAAACGGTCCTTGTGTAGGATTTGACAAAATTGGACACTGCGTTTGTTCTCGGTATAGTGCCAAACCTAGGAATTTAGAAAAATCTATAAGAGTGGAAACATCGTGAGTGCTGGTTTAAAAAAAATTCGAGAGAAAGCTTGTCATTGTTTTTGAGCAACATTTCGTACTGAGAATTATTTCTTTCTATCAAATATAATCGTAGTACCTTCAAATTTTCAGTCAGATTGATTGGACTAAACAGCGCAGCCAAACCGACAAGAGACACAGCGTATCTCGAGCAAATGAACGTTCTTTACATTAGCTTTCGAAGAAATAAGTCAAAGAGTCATTTCAAGAAGGATCATAAGCGAACTCCTACAGTGTGCCTTCTCCCATTCACACTGTTGGATTGTCTTCTCGTCCATTTCTGTACAATTACGTAAAGATACAAACTGTGGTAGGAAAATCTTTGCATCCCTCCATGCTCTCTGATCATAAAAACAGGTCTTCGCAATTTTACATGAGGCTACCCTCTACTCTGATGACTTTGCAGCACGAATGCAGCCCGAGCAGCGTAATGCTTCAGGCACATAGAAACCCGAGCAGCAACAGCTCGCAGTTGCAGCCACCCTCCCATTCATTGCTGCTCAAGCTCTCTTCCGTTTAGTAGCAATTGCCGAGGGACGTCAGCATTCGAGGCAGATCGCGGCACGAGATGGTCATTGACCAACAAGACTTAGTAGACGTTGGGCAGATTTGGGGGGCTTAGTACCTGTTGTGGGCGTTGAGACTCTTGGACCTTGTGTGGTCCGTATAAAATATAGAAATGGTGGGTCAGTGGATATCTTTATCTGACTGTACAAGGAAAATGAGTGCAAAGAGTAAAGTGAGTAACGAGCGCCTTGTGCGGCTTACAACATCATACTGACTAGGAACAACTATCTCTAGCATGAGACGGGTCAGCTCCGCCCCCTCCACAGGAGGTACAGTATCGGCGGTGAACATGAATACTACAAGGATCATCGATCTGTCGATGATAGTACCAGCGCTTGAGGTGAAGCCCCGGCCGCTGGCACTAAGTTCCCAAGGTATTAACAACATCAACTAATGACAACGAACTCGAAAATACGCAGTGCAAATAAATCTTCGTTAGCACGGCGAAAAAATTTGTACAGAATACTCGTGAAGGATGGACCACTGAATATAAATGAATGTACAACTTAGAACTCACCCTTCTTTGTGAGGAGACAAATGTTGGAATCAAGTTCGAACCCATGGAGTTGAATGCCTAAATTTTATGATTTCAAAGAACAACACCGATTTCAAATCTGACTGCAAAAAATAAAACGTAGACCTCAATTATCAAAAATGGCACCAAGTAAATAAAAACTAACATTTCCCTTGAACCTCATTAGCAGACTTCCAATAAGCAGAGGTACGGCTAGCGCCTGAATACGAATCGTCGCCTTCTATCCGGGAGACAACCATACGTCACGTACTCAAAGCGTGCAACTCGAGAGCAATCAGCCTAGTAAGGCAAAAAATAGGCAGGCACAACTACAAGTCTAACACCAGCAAAATATAAAATTAACTGGTATAAAATCGAAGCATGATAAACAAGGAGGGGGACAAAGGAAGATTTATAAATCAAACAAAACACGACACTTCTCTCGAGATACCTTCGACGTGAAGTTAATATCCCTCAAATGAATATTCATCCATGAATCGTACGACTCGACTGTAAATGTCCCTTGTAGGCTCCACCATTCTTCAACTTAATGAGGATCGGATGATTCTGAACAGCTCGCACCAAAGACAAATGTAGCTAAGATACACATAAGCAGAATGCAAACGTATTGCTACAAGTAAACACTAGCGACCTCCAGTACAGTTTTGAGCGTTAAAGCTATCATTAAGGGCACATTTTTCGACGATATTATTGATCAGAAACATAGAATGCCTTCACTTAATAGAAATTATCACAAATGAAGCAATGAAGGCAGCCATTCTCAGCGTAGAGCGCGGAATCGCATTGGAGCGCGTTTTTTCCTCAAGCCAGGATTTCTTCCAGAAAATTTCTTTAGTTCGAAGAAGTGATTCAATGCGCTTTCAACTCCACGAAATACGTCTATGGGATATCAACTCTCCCCCGAAGTGACATCCTTCTTTCTTGAGGAACCGTCTTCATTTGAAAAGAAGAACTGTCGTTAAAGTGGTTTTGCTGCACCCCGATTTGAGGGAGGGGGAGCAAAACCACTTTTTGACCATTAATGACAGTTCTCGAGGGCAGTATGGCAGCGGCTGGGAGGAAATGGGTTTCCACTAGGCATATTACGCCGCTCGGGCTGCTTCCGATCTGCACAGTTATCACATTATGTGTTTCAGAAAGATCTGTGCTCTACGATCAAGCAACCCGCTGACCTTGGAATTGATGGATTAATTTTTTGGAGTAGCAGCAACAACATGACGTTGCGATGCCCGTACATTAAAGAAAATATGGAGAAAGTAATTGGACCGTGAGTGCTCCACGGAAATATGCTTGTACTATTTATGGAGTCAATCGTATAGATCTTATAATTGCTAATACCTTTCCAGAAAAGTTAGAGCAATAATAAGTCAACAGAAAGTCTGTAGGAAGATCAGATGTAGCAACAACGGCAAGTGTGTATTGCCGACAAATACCACGTAAGTGACGAAATTTAGAAATCATTCGACAGATTCCAAAAGAAGAACTTTCTCACTAACTTGAAGTGAATCAGTCGTGGAAACTAAAATGAAATGTTTTAAAGGTGCCAAGATTTCAACATGAACGTGAGTTTATACAAATGTGAGTGTGACGAAGGCTACAGTGGTGATGACTGCTCTATGTAAATCACACATGGTTTTGTTGTAACTCCAAAACATCAGGCGTAAACGCAGCTCTCAAGCTATAACTTCATTGTTGTGGTTTGTAATAAAAACTATTTTGGATATTGTCTTAGTGGAATAAAAGCATCATAAAAGATTTTCTGTCATGTAAACACAAAACGCACCATATTCATGTGTTTCCACATTTGAACAGAGCGGAGCTTGAATGACAGAGAAGAAATAAATTGCAATGAAACTGCAGGCAAATTTTTATCCGTGATGAAATTCAGTTGATCAAGTACGCTCTTTCAATTGTTTTTAGACCGTAAGGTTGCGTCTTTTTCCCAGAGCTTTCAAATTTTCAAATATGGTGTGAATTTCTGTTTGTCAGAAGTGAGTGCTTAATGTTAGCCGCTTCCACTGTCGCCAGTTGCTCAGTCCAGGGAGACTCGTAGTCCAAGCCGCATCTGCGAATTGCATTGAAAGAAGTATGTTGCGCACATGGCGTACGGCAGGAAAGGTATGCTCCGCTGCACTCGGCGTCCCGGCACTCGGAAATTGGAGAGAATTTATTCAACACCCGGTGACCTCAGGCCACATGATGCAAAGCCCTACAGAGGTTGTCAATTGGCTACGTTGAAACGAACTCTAGTCTTTCATCCTCTATATTCTCCGGACACAGTTCAAATGCCACCCAATTATCTAATCTCACCTAATTAACTCTTTTGTGCCGGATTTAGAAGGAAAATATTTGACAAAGGGAACAACCATAAGTTCGACCGCCACAACCGGTCAAATTTCTGGTTGCTGTAATTATTGGTTCGACCAATAATTACGCTTTTTTGAGGAGCAAGGCGTCGACGATTTCCTCACTTTTTGAAAAGAGGTCGACGACTACGGTGGTGTTACAGTTGCAGTGCCGATGAAAAATTCGTTGTTCTAATCCTTTTGTGGAATGAAATGCATTAGATGCTCAAATTTTTCCCCAGACTTAAATGCTTACTAATCTGAATTTGTTTTGGTGGATCGACTAGGATGCTCCCGATAGTGAGAAACCCTAAAATTCAGAAATCTTCAGAGTAGTAAGAACGCCAAGGTATTCAGCTGTCCTCTGCAGGCTGTTGCTTTTCTAACCTACATTATCCTCTTCCGTAATAAGGTAATCCAACGTCCCTTTCTACAAAAGGAGCTGAAGTGCAATGAAGAGCAATTTTTCCAGTTTCTTTTTTTCGAAAGTCCAAGCATTAATAAGAAAAGCGTAAATAAGACTTATCAAGTCCTTGCTTCCTGAAGCAGATTGAGGCAGTACATGCTTACCCGCTTTCGGCATAATCTTCATTTTGAAAACACGAAAACATTAAACAAGATCGCTGACCACTCTTCTATGTATGTTATAGGCCTCTCTTATTAAGAGTATAAATCACAGATTGGTAAGTAGGAGAGAGTAAGGGGTTAATCAGAATTAGGAAAATATCTGTAGAAGAATAGTCCCTTAAAGACTTGTTGTGCTCTTCCAAAATTTACAGTGATTCGCTCGATTTTGCGAATATTTCGAAAAATGATGAGAAGTAATGAAGCAAAAATTGAAACTAATAGCAAGACACAAATATTTCCCTTAGTTAAGAAAAGGGTTAGCGTCAGAGGAGTTAGAAAACTTCTCAAGATAGGCTGCAGAAAAAGTTTGGCTGCGAGGAATATGAAGGAATTGTCGACGTGTAGTGATGTGTCACAAGGCATGGACAATATGTATTCATTATATATGAGACTTTCACGAGGGAGTTGCTGATGTCGATAAGGAAAAGTGCATTTTATAGACACCTAACTGAATAAACCGAGCTTGATAAGTATCAAAGCTCAGAACATTTTGCGTATGCCATATCAAATCAGGTTTGGTGGAGAAGATTTGGGGAGTTTTTCTGTTTCTTTTCGTAGACGAACACTGATTACCATTCAATACTGAAACGCGCAGTGAAAGTGCACTATAGGTAGCGCTGCCTACATCTGGCAAATGAGGCACATTCACTATGAGCAAAGGAACAACATGTACACTCAAAAAAAAAACTTTATTTGCTCAACAACTCTTACACTTTTCACCACTCGTACACTCGTTGCACTTCACAAAACATATGAATGAGCAGCCCAAGAGTAAAATAATGCAGCCAAATGTGGCTCAAAATCATGGTGACTACTAGCGGTTTGCCTTTAAATGAAGTATGTGCTGTTTGGGGGGAGGGAAGACTAAGACTATTTTGAAAAGTGATTTCCGGACGTTTACCGGAAGAGCTCTCCTCCACACAAGAGATTTTTGGTCCATTACGCGGAAGGAAACATATTCCAGAACGTATTGTATTGACAGCAAGCGTCTGGCGCATTTACATGAGACCTTATGTTGTTAGCACGGTCAATGGGTCGGTATGCTTCTCTGGTCAACAAAGTCATTCACCAGTCAGGGGCCTGTGAATTAGTTCTAGAGCAGTCTGGGAGGATGAAGTGCATGCTGATTTGGTACAACGGATACTTCCGCAAGTCAGTGTATGGAGCACATACGCACCCCTCCACTATTTTCGGATCTTCTTCTTCATTAGAGTTTATCGCATTCGTTGACGGGGTCCACTTTCCTGGTCTTCTGACTCCATTTCGTTCTATCTTGCGCCTGGTCTGTGTGGACGCCCACATGCTTCAGATCGGCATGCAGTGTGTCCAGCTTCACTTTTCTCGGATGAAGTTGAATTTTGAATGGGATAGATAACGCCAAACACTTTAACTTCCATCCTTTATTTATGTATTTTCTAGCAGGGCAACATTGAACCCCTCCTCCATCGGCATAACAGTATCTGTCACTATTCGCGCCTGGCACACCTATCGTCCGTGCGTCCTTACCCTTTGTAAATCTCGAGAGCAATGGAAGTTAGGAGTTATCTAGAAAATTTGAATAATTGCTCATCACAGGAAGTGTCACAATGGCCTACAATGATGCACTTTTTCTATGCATGTGAGTGTACAACTGGAATCTATGCCGTGGCTGCAGGATCGCTCAGAGTTTTCGGCCGGATGCTAGGACGAGAACGTGCGGCACTTGGGAAGTGCGATGGATACCAGCACTGCACTGGGTGTTGAGAGCTCTCAGGCCGCACAAGGATCTCACCCATGCTGGTCTGCAGTGCAACAGTTGGTTTTGAGTGAAGAGAAGTGGCTGTCCTACTCCGTATGTTGTGCTGCCTTAAAGCTCAGGGATGAGCGGATTGTCCGTATCCGGTTGTCCGTTTTGCAGTTATCCGTAGGTTTTGGCCTACCCATAACCGTGCAGCGCGAGCACGGCCCAAAAGGCGTAATTGTTCGAGTAAAAACCTTAGCAGCAACGAAAAATAGCAGAATAATTATTCTTATGGTTACCTTCGAGATCTTGAGCACATCTTCTAGTGATAGCTTCCGCAAATGCCCTCAGAAGGGTTTGACTTTATCAAATTTGGGTCCATGACACATATGTTTAAAATTGATTCACTTAGGCCAATATCGGGCTGAGACTTTGTTTGACATTTCCTCGCGCATACGCTGCTAACGTTCCCCATACTAGCTACAACATTGTAGCCTGGTTTGTATCAATGATTCAGTTTGACAGGAATTTTTGCGAGAGCCTACATTTCGATTACCTTCGAAAAAGCCTAGGAAAGTGTATCGGTCTGAATGAGAATGAAAGGACAGAAACAGGAGGAGATGTTTTTTTCGAATTTGTGCCAAAAGTAAGGTGAAAACATAAGTCACCACTAAAATATCCTCTTATATAAATCATGGTAGTGCAACAAAATTTTCTAGAGCGCAGACGTAGAGGTACTAGCACGTGATCGCACGCGCTCGCAGTGAGACTCAGTTATAGACTGTGCCTCGCGAGGATGCGAAGCTGATGGGGCATTCGGCCGATGTTTCGTCATAGGTGCATAGACGTAGTGGAAGTCGCGTGCGTTCGGGATTTCGCGGCGGGACCACCAGCTAGCGGTCTCGAGCCCTCCAGGCGAGACAGTGTTCACAACAATTTGACGATGCGTAGTAGCAATGTACGGAGCAGAGTCGCCCGTCTGCTGGAGCTTTGTCGTTGACTTCACTCAACTTTGGAACAGTGGAGAATAACCACTTCGAAAAAAAGTGTGCATACTGTGGAGGATGTATCGAAGGATTCACTCGGTGTCCTCACTTGGGATATGCTCTTTAAGCACCTCTCTTTGAGGTCCCTTTAAGGGTTTGGGGATTATGCTGCTTGAGGATCCGTCTGTTTTTAAGAAGTACAATCAAATACACGGGGTGAAGAACGCATCATCACAAGCTGTTGTGACACTTTCTGAAACCAGTTGTGCAACATGTGCAGTTGATCAAACTTTCTAAATATTTCCTATTTCCTTTCTTCCATCACTTTCGAGATTTGCAAAGAGTGCGGCTGCAGTGATGACGCACAGATGAGCTGGGGCCCCGTAGTCCAGAAAAACATCACGATAGGTGTCCGCCGATCGAGAAAGAGTCCGCAGTGGCCCAATAGTGGGCAAACAGCAGGATACGGGCCCATCGATGGAGAAAGGGTTCGCCGTGGCCCAACAGTGGGAAAACGGTAGGGTACGGGTCCATCGATGGAGAAAGGGTCCACCGTGGTCCAGTAGTGGAGGAAACGCCAGGATACGGGTCCATCGATGGAGATTGGGTCTGCAGGGGCCCATTAACGAGGAAATGCCAGGCAACGAGTCCACGGATGCGGATTGGGTCTGCTATAGCCCAATACTGGAGAAAGCGCCAGGATACGGGTCCATGGATGGGGACTGGGTTCGCAAGGGGCCGATTAGCGGGGAAAACGCCGGGACACGAGTCCCACCGATGGATCGGGTCTGTGCTGGCCCGGTAGTGGGAAGAACGCCAGGACACAGATCCACAAATGGAGGATGGGTCTGCTCTGGCCCAACAGTGGGATAAGCGCCAGGATACGGGTGCACTGATGGAGAATGGCTCATTGTGGCTCAGTAGTGGGGAAAACGCCAAGATGCACATGTGCCGGTGGAGTAGGGGCACGCCACGCGTTCATTCGTAACTCAGTCGACCATCTCTTTTTCCTCTCAGTTGGCTGTTCCTAACGGGTCCAGGCATGTAAGAACTGTGACAAAAAAGTGTAGGTATTATCAGTACATCGGAAATTAGCTTTATATGTAGGTGCGGGACAAGGATAAAGGCTAAGATGGCGAGAAGACTCGTGTTCGGGCAAATGAAGACTTTGGGTATAAAACCCTCGAAGAAGATCCACACAGTGGAACGCCGGAGGACAACAACAGGGTTTTTAGGCCCTGAACTAGGAATATAAGAGACGGTGGTTCAGTGGTAGAATGCTCGCCTGCCACGCGGGCTGCCCGGGTTTGTTTCCCGGCCGATGCACCAAAATCATTTTTTAGGCCGATGCACCAAAATGATTTTGGTGCATCGGCCTAAACAGCCACAACTCGAACGTCGACGTTGGCGGCCAGACCTGTAGAGTATACGCAACACATAGAGAGAATTTCGTATTGAGCTCAGCTAATGGTTAGTTTTGCTTTTTTGCTGATTTTTCAAGCATTTTACACGTGTGAAGCTTTCGCACATACTTCAAGTGGCTGCCCCACCCCACTTTCTAGCGTCCCGAAGGGGCGCTAGTTATTCCAAAGCTCATGGTTTGAAAATATGACATCGATTTTGCAACAACGAATATTGTGTTTTGTAGCATCTGGAGCACTTATCCGTTACCCATTATCCGGTATCCGTTATCCGGCCAATTTTGGCCAATCTGTTATCCGCACCGTTATCCGGGTCGTGGAATATCTCGTATCCACCTATCCCTGCTGCGCATGTCTCCCTCCACCATTGTCTGTCTATGCACTGCACTGCACGAAAAATTTCGCAAGGCTCGCGTGGTCTGACGTCAGAAAAAGGGTGTGGATCGTGATGAGGCAAAACTGGGTGGGCAATGTGTCTGCGATTGGTTCATTCGAACCCTCGCCCCGCCCTTCAGGACCTACTCGCACTAATTCACGATTTCACCATAGTTGCCCATGCAAATTTGAATGTGAGTGGGGACGAGTCGACGCCAAAGGGTGGGGAAGACGCCCTTTGGCGTCTTCCATTTTGCCTCGTCATGACCCACACCCCCAGAAAAATCTGGACTCTTACCAGTCTTTACAAAGGAGGATTCTTCTACTAATCACCCCACTGACAAAAGATTAATGAGTTTAAGCAATACCCGAGACATGGGCTTATACAAACCCTCATCGAAAATTAAATTCGTTAGAAAGTCGCATTAAATGCAGGGTATCTATATCTACCTCCGCTTCACGCTCTGCAACCTCACATCGTCTTTGAAACTTCGTCGAAGCTGATGGAGCATATCCCAATATCCCGTTAAATTGTAGCCTTCCGTTCAATAGGAAACAACAACAAACACTCTCATACACCGCTTCAAATCACACCGGAATTCTGTTCTGTGTGCGTTTTTCATTGCTACCGTAATTCTGGCCCGCACTGTAGATATACGATTCAAACGAAATCACTTAGTAATATTGGATAAACAAACAGGATAAAGGTCATGCACATCACGGAGCAGAATTTAAGGGTGATTCTGGCTTAATAAAATAGAAGGAATAGAAGCCTATTTGCACAAATCAGCTGGCTGACAGCTAACATCTGAATATTTGGCGTACATTGACGCCCTTTTACACGCTTGTGTGATTGGTTACTTATTATTGTGTGTATTATTATTGTGATTAGTGATGGTGATAAAAAAATCCGAGGAATTTCTTATAGAATATATTATTTTTTCTACGAATTATGTACGGTCACGGCTAATAGTGTGATCCCTGATATCCCTCTAGCAAAGCTGGAGCAACTGTGGAATGAAAAAGTCAAAGTTTGCCATTTTTGTCGCCATATTTGTTGAGCTTTACTCGTGTGCTTGAAAAGTAGAAGGTAATGTGCTTATTTGGTTGTGCTGCAATTTCCTTGCCATATCTTGTATGAAAAGACAATGGGTACAGAGCCGCCCATGCTTGATACACTGCAGTATCCATGGGAATAAGAACGATGATACGGTGGTTGAGATGCAGAGATGACTGCTAGGGAACAGCACATGAATCTCTTAGAGATGTCGTAGAAAAAGAAAAAAAATCATGCAGCTTCAAGAAATATTGGGGAAACTTTTTCACTTGGCTTATGCCTAGCTGCGCTTCTACTGGCTATTTGTATCTATGTTGATCCAACACAGCCTTCCCTCAGACGATAGGTCTGCAGAAGATTGGCGGAGTTTGAACAAGGTAGCAGAGGAAGAGTCAAAAATATGTCAATTAAGGGCAATTAAGAGAAAACAAACAGAAAAAGGATTTTCGTGTTATCTGGAGCAATGTCATATGTTTGCTGTCTCGTACTCAGTAAGATAGGGAAATATCCTCCACCTGCTATGAGTGAGACTTCGAGATGTCAAACAAGTCGTGGGCTGTGGCAGGTGGTTGTGGTCCATCACCTCGCTCTAGTTGCGGAAATTCCAATACGGAGACATGAGTCTTGAAGGTCAAGGTCGACGTCGAATCCGTGAGCTTGAAGACGACTGCCTGAATTAACTGGTAGAATCGCATCCAAGAGAAGCGCTCGTTAGCGGAAAAACTTAAGACGACTGCCTGAATTAACTGGTAGAATCGCATCCAAGAGAAGCGCTCGTTAGCGGAAAAACTTCAAATGTCATTTTTTTGACGTTCGCCAAGCTGTTGGAAAAATGGACAGGGTGAACCAGTGGGTGTCACTTGTCATGAACGCTGACCAGAGGCCTGAGTTTTATCAGATCTCATTGAAACCGCTTTCGCAAACAAGAACTAGCCTTTCCCTGATGGAGTCGTGACCTGCGATGGGAAATGGGTCCTATACAATAAATTTAGACGTTCTTCGCAGCGAAGATGAGCTTGTTTTTACAAAATCTGAATACTACTTTTATTATTTCTATTTTCCAAAATGTCCCGAGTCCCCAGAACAGCGGAGACCCCACTTCCCCCATAACTCCCCTATTCCCGACAACTTTCTGCCTCCACCACTGCCCTCAGGGTTTCCAGCAGGCAATGTCCAGATACCGCAAAAACCCTCTAACCCAAATAAAGAGGTTTAACGCCTTTGGTTGGCCAGACAACAAAACCAGTAGCTCCCGATGTTTAGTTTTACTAAGTGTCCTGAACCAAATCTGACCTGCGCATTGGAGCACTGCACTGATAGAACGTCCACAAATGACCTCTCAATTGAGTCTGACCCTAGTTCAAAGCATGAGGCCAAATTCTGGCGTGGCCGCGGCCAGCCATGTTTGGTAGGCCAGAAACCGAAAGAAAATGCTGATTTCAACGAAAACGGCAACATCATGCAAAATGACATTGAAATGGTACAAAATGAATACAATATTCATGCTCAATACATCGAATAATCCCAATCAGCAGAATTTGAAGGAAATCTGTGAGATATCGTATCTACAATATCCTTGTTAGTGGCAGAACATGGCAGGCCGAAGGTGGCTAAGTGCAGCCACGCCGGAATACGGTCTATTGTCATTGAAAAGCAGCACTCGCGGAAATTTTCGTCTTGACCATTTCAGCGTAATGAGGTGGTGTTGAAGTTTCTGAACGCCTTCGTAAAGCTGAAACCCTCCGATACCACCGGAACGTCCCTTTTTAAAGCTCATGGTTTGGTAATATGCAATGGCTGTAGTCGTGTTCCATGGGTCATGGGATGAGCACCGGGACCAAAAGGTTGATGTGATTTCCTTTCTACCGCGGTTGAGGCAACAGCGCGAACGCCGGGCATGCGCGGTAACTCGTTCAAAGTGGTCGCCATCGCGAAAGAAAACCTGCTACTAAGTTAAACTCAGGACGTTTCCTCTGCTCGTCTTGTGCGAGAGCTATCCGGAATGCTCCAAATTTTCTCGAAGTGTGAAAATCTAAGGGTCGAAAGTTTCCGTGGGTTCTGCCTTTATGAGTACTTGCTGTTACAATAATTTGGCCTACCTTGTTATTCTGTGGTACCTAATAAAACTTGACTTATTCAGGCTTCTACTTCCTAATCACTAATTTTGTTCTAACCATGTAGGATTGTTATTAATAGTATTAGAAAGGATAGGGCGCAAGTACACACAGTGCTGGCCAGAAAATCACCTTTGGACCTTTTTTTTTTTGATAACTTCTCTCTCGATGGAGCCTGAAATCTCCAATTTTGAGAGGTAATGCGGCTACCCAATGTTGATGCACAAAGCCATTAACATCCTCACTACGCTTGTAAATTTCGATAGGAAAAGCGACTCCCACTGGTGGAATTTCCACTAAAATCAAACTTTTCCTGTGAAATGGCTACATATCCAACAGAATTCCGGTGAGTTGGAACGGAGTCCTCACGTCTCCGGAGCTCATTTGACATCATCTTAAGACTGACCTCCTTCACCAGTCCCAGCCATTCTGGATCGCATCTACGGCTCTGTTAAGAGCTGGTTCTCGCCCTGCATGATGCTTTACTCCGAAATTCGAGCAGCTCTAGGCCTCTAGTCTCGGTGGGTGGCCTATCACGCCCACCGACTGCCCCCTGCAGCACATGATCGAGTGGATTGCCGAGAGCAGCAGTGCAGAAATAGACCTGTATTTTTGCAATCGCTATTGATATGGTGCTGCGGACGCAAAAAATGGGCCAAAAAAATGGAACTACATAATCAATAGTGCTGGAAATCAGTGGCAGTGTCGTGATATTGTATGCCCAGAGGGAAAGACGATATCGCGATAGTGCAGATTCCAAATATGGGTCGTCGCCGGCATTTTGAAAATGCCGCGTGTGTTTGCAAGAGGCCTAGCGTTTTCGAAATTTGCTTCATTTTCTCCGTTTTTTCTTGTTTTTTTTGTGTCGTTATTTGTCGTGCTCGTGTTTGTTTCTGCTTCTTCCGCGTTCTTCTCGCATATATTGTCAAGTATGCTGATTTTGATTCAAATATACAAGTTTTTTAGGCATGCGGCTATCTGGAAAAGCCAGGTTCACGCACGTTTTCGACATTGAAGTGATCGGGGATAGCACTCCCGCATTGGACATCATGATGAACATTAAGAATTAGCCCGTTGCTAGAGGTGAGGATGCTCTGGAAGTTTTTATTTATGGAGTTTTTGCGTTCTGCTCCGTTTAGAACAACGTAAGCCAACAATGTACACATCGTTTTTCTCTCAAGTTTCATCTTTCCATTTCTCTACTTGTCTTTCTGCTTTTTCTTCCTCAGACAAACCATCGCTGGTCGCGCGCAACTGTTTGAGGTCTCCGCGAGAAGCGAGCCCTGCATCGCTACGCGCGGAGCACAAGGAAATAGTACAGTTTCAAAGATGCAGGTCGGTAAAGTCGCTCGCTTCTGCCGGGGCAGAATTTCGCTACGCGGGGAGCGGACGAGATACGACTTTTGAAGGACGCAGACAACGAAAGACGCCCGCTGGGCGCGCGCGAGAACGCGTGGTAGAACACCTCCTCACCAGCAAGACATACGAAGCAGCATCAGTAAGACTCCACCGATCAGTGCGTTCAAAGGATTCGATTTCTGATAGCGTGATGCCAATTTTCCCTAACTTCTAGCTCCCATCGAAGGGGTGTTAATAGCGGGCATTTTTGTGGAGTGGTCATGCACCATCAGTACATTTATGTGGTGAAACCTTGTCGCTTAACGTTCGGGATTTGACCATCATCCGCTATTAACCGGTTGTGACGTCATCGCTGGGCACACCTGTCGAGTGCGCTGGGCGCGCGCGACAATCCGCCCCAATATCGCTAGTTCCGGGAATCTTACCTGCGCGGCCAGCGAGATTGTCGCGCGCGCCGAACGAGGGTTGTCTGGGTCATTTTTCTTTCCTGCAGTCTTTTGATATGAATTTTAGTGGAGTTTTTTGCGTACTCCGTTCAGAACATCGTAAATCAACGGTGTTCGCTTTGTTTTTCTTCTGTGTTTCATTTTCTATCATTTAATTTCTACCATCCCCCGTCCTTCTTTCTCCCCATCTATCGCTAGAAGTGGTTCTTGCAGATCTACTGAGTTTCACTGCGCTTTGAAGTATATGTGTCTGTGCAACCATTGGCGTGTTTTAGCGTTGAAGCAGAAACTTCTTTATTTGGGACTTCTTGTCATCTATCTCGGCAATAGTGGAACGAAGCTAGGTTCTTTCGAAGATTTGTTCATTGTAGTTTCTGCGGCTCCCCACATTAGCTCCGTGAGTTTGAAATGGGAATGTGTTTCTTCTGTTGTACTTTGTTGGTTATTATTTGGACAATTTGGATTTTTTAAATATATGTTTGGGTCTTTGCACTTTTTACGTTATATGTATACATCAGTGGCGGACGGAGGGGGGGGACCCCCCAAGAATGGGTTGCCAAATTTTCGAAATTACTTCGCAATACAAATAAAAATCTTGTATTAGTTTATTTTCAATTGTTTATTTTTATTATTATTTTTAATATAATTTTTATTTATTATTTATTATTATAACTAACATTTTAATTAGTTTTATTCTTCATCTGGGTCCCGGAAGCGGCGGAGACCCCACTTTTTTTTTCTGAAAGGGCCTCTGAAAAGTTTACCGAAGTACATAGAGACATCCTCTGGGTTGGTACATGATTATGTGCAATTTGATCCCATTTCGCAATTAGTGTTTCCATCGCGTAGAGATTGGAATCCTACCAGGCTGAACACTTTGTATTTTCCTCGGTATCCAGGAGACACAGAAAGCCCTGCTAAGCTCGAAGATAACAAGATCTTAATGCATAACGGAGCCATGTCTACAAGTCTGCTTCCAGCTCCGAAGCTTGGCCCATTTATTTGCGAGTGCAGGGTCCCCCCTTCAAAGAGAAGAACAGTCCTGAAAACTTGGCTGCGATCTTGTTAGTTGTCGACTTGGATGTCCTTGTTTTTGGATGACCATGACTATACATCTTTCTTGCAAAATTTTTTGGATGCCTGTCTTTTCCCAAATCATATGAATTTCACTCGTTATGGCCGCGTTACTGCAACACGGCTTTTCTTTTTGTTGTTTTCGCTGTCTTCATTTCTGTAAAGCTGTAGTTATACTCCATCGGAGCTCGTTGCGGTCGGATAACGAAGGATACGTATCCCGGATGACGTCGATCAATACGTATCTTTTGTTATCCGATAGGATCGGACTCCGATGAATGTAGCTTATGAGAGGTGGATTTAGACAATTAGACACATGGTTGCCGTTTGCAATGACGCCGCATTCTAATCGCTATTTTCGATTACGACGCTCTCTACCATGTCGAAAATGTGAATCGATTTTTCGAGACTGAGTCCATTTTTGAACATTTCTAGCCATTTTAAGTGCCTGATCACGTCGCTATTTTGAATCGATGCTGGACCGCTGAATTTTTCATCCGAAACACACTCAGTTGCGTACATTTGCTGGCCCCCTGGCCTCAGCAAACTTAATCTTTGGTTCACTCGAAGATTTTTTCCCGATGTTTCCCTGCATTACTTGTTCGAGAACGTCTTTCGTGACTTTATCTTCTCGTCGTCCTAGCTTTACTCCGACTAAGACGCTTTCTGTTCCTGTCGCTCATCAAGTCTCAACCTTTTCTTGCATTTCCGTTTTATTCCCTTGCCTATTTCATTCCACTACTGGAGTGTTATGTTTATTTTGTTATGCACAGTGCCTAGCTTATGTAAGCTTCAGAAATTTCATGTGAAGTTCCACCTGTAGCGGTATATTATTTTAGTGTAGTCAACAAAAAACACTTGAAGCTTCACGTGAAATTTCCAACACCATGTAACCTTTTTCCATGTATGCTGTGCTGCACGAATATGAATTTTATGGTTTCTCATTGGTATAAGAATATCACTCGTGGCCACTTCATGTTGTGACTGTTTTTCGCTTTTCCAGACTAAAACAGAATTCTTGCCACTTCGATGTTGTAGGCTTCAAGTGGTTTTTCGACACTTGTTCAAGATTTGTATGTAATTTGTGTAAAGTCTATGGAACATCTGATGTAATCACGCGAATTTTATGCAATGTTTTCGACAATCTTGACATCTTTGGGCGATTTCTGGACTTGTTTTTAAAGTCATAAACTTCGTGTGGGTTTTATAGTATGACGTGTCTTACACGTCCTTAGAAGTGCATATCGTCTATTTTCTATGAGTTTTATGATCATTACGCCACGTTTCCATGTTTAGGACTGTTTTTTGTTGAATTGTAATTTTTCTGCGTAAACCATCGCGGTGACGAGTCGAAAGCCACGAGGTCCGCTTTAACTATTCTAGCCCCACAGTGCTGCTCCACTTCGGTCCGCGTGTCCGTGCCCGCATACCTCATGAGAAGCCCCTAGCGAGCGACAATGTCGACACTACGGGGCTAAAAAGGCCATTTCAGACCCAAATTTGCGGCACCTAGGAGGATACATTTTCAGTACGCTAGGGATAGAAGGCCAAGATTTGCAGCACCTCAGGAGCCACACTATCAGGACAATCCTGCTAAAGAGCTGCAAATTTCAGCATTAGTAGGGCTACCATTTCGGCAGTAGTAGGGTGCGCTGATTAGCACTCCTGGTCAAGTAAAGTCGCCTCTGCAGCTCTCCAAGTAATGACATGCGAGAAGAGCGGATATTTGCTGACACTAGAGCAGCTTGGATGTCGGAGTAGCTCAAGCAAGAAGACATCATTTATACTGCTGCTTTGAGGATGCCCGCCCTTTCCAGATCTGCTAGCCGGACACGCTGTCATATCACAGGTTTCAAGCCCCGCATTTTCATTTTGGAGAAGAATATAATCTTGAGGAGGGGTCGGCAATGATGAGCGTTAGTTTCTAGAATAGAGCATAAAACGATAGCACCCGTCAAGTGTTGAGCAGCTGTAATAGCAGAAATGTCATGACCTCAAACAGATGTCAGGGGGCTGAGAGATCGTGCTGTTATTCTAATAGAGGTGAACACTAGCTGTCACTAGCAAGAGGTCTCAATTGCCAAACATAGCGCTTAGAGAATTATACTTCCTGTTCTAAAGGTCAACTCTTAGGAATAGAGCACGGAGACTCAGAACCTCTTGCCAGTGACTGCTAGCGTTCACTTCCTCGTAACTTATCATGGTCGAGAAGCTTCAGGTTCAGATTGTTTATAAGAGGATCATTGTTTCTTGGGAACAGACATGGATACTAGGATGTCTACCAAGACATTCTAGTACCCATGTCCGTTCCCGAAAAGCAACGACCCCCTTATAAACCTTTTTTCCTACCAGAAAAAATATAAACCTCCGTATACGTGAAGTGCATCATTGTTTGCCCTCTATCCGGCTTGGATATCTGGAGTGGTTAGGCATCCCCCGAGAAATAATACAAATACTCGCTTCCTGTTCGAGCTGAAGCATCGAGAATAACTAGAACCAGGTCGAAATACGACCGCATGTGAGCTCCAGAATCGCTCAAACTGCCTAAGGAAGTCAATTTCGAGATGGTGTGAATTGTGCTGCGGAGATGTCACGATTCCTTCCCAATCTACTGAAATTCTGTTGAACACGACATATCATTTTGTAGGAGGAGTTTGATTTTGGCGAAAAATTCCACCATTGGAAGTTGCATAATAGATGAATGTGAGTAGGTTGAAATCAAATATCGTGACCTTTTGGGTGAAAACTATTCTCACGAAAATCTGGAAGCACAATAGAGATCTAGATAGCCCTATGCGTGAGCATTGAGCTGCCGCATCACATGCCACTAGAAATTTTAGGCTTCATCAAGATAAAAATCATGAAAAAAGCTCAAAAGGTGATTTCTTTTTGGCCGGCGCTGTATGCCATACTTAGTTCTCATGCTCACCGACTGTGTCGCTTTACTTATGAAGTGCTGCCAACTGTATTCCCAATAGTACAAGTCTATATAAGAGATATAATTGGAGCAAAAGTACTTTTCATGTACTTGCATATCTATACATATTATGTAATCCGAATGTGCTTTCGTGAGCGCGTTATTCAAAACATGCATAATTGAAAATATGTTTGCGAAAACATATTTTGGTTTGGAATATAGCGCTGTTTACACAAGTCGCTTACCGTTGGCAGACAAAGGATGTTGTACAACGGAGGTTCCAAAACACCGCGAGTTCGAACTCAAAATAAAAAAAAGCACTGGTAATAACAGAATTCAAGGCCTGTAAATTTTCTGAAAGTGTTTAAAATGCAAAAATGAACGACGATCAGTGCTGGTGATAAATTTTCAGCAAGGATAAGATGTTTCATATTCAATTTCACTCCTCGGCATGTGGAAAAATACCAGAAGAAGCCTGCCGCATTCGGCACACCATGAGCTCCAGCACAAAAGTCCCAGCACAAAAGATGAATGCTAGTTTTACCTTTAGATAACTTTGAAGTCATTCGTTCCATAGAGTTCTACCTAAGAATATCATGTGCTGAAATAAAACCGTGCAATTGGTCATACTAAATATTTGTGGGACCTTGAGCAGCCTATTCCAAAGAACTGCTGCTAGTGAGGTGAAGAACTATCAATAGCAGGGGTGGTAGTAAACCTCTTGGAATGAAGATGAAACGATGAGCAGAAGGTCGCGGTGAACTGTCACCTTGGGTTTGCAATCACAATAAGCTACGAGCTACGTAACAGGCAACTGTGGTCTTTGAATGATGACACTTTTGCAAAACCTTCTAGCCCTCAGAGTTTCGAACCTTCACACATGGAGTACTCGTTGTGCTCAAACTAGGCT
The DNA here is from genome assembly GCA_037903475.1 of Ancylostoma caninum. NCBI lineage: Eukaryota > Metazoa > Nematoda > Chromadorea > Rhabditida > Ancylostomatidae > Ancylostoma > Ancylostoma caninum. Next base: position 1,011,587 of record JBAJFG010000248.1, read on the forward strand.
GACATACCTCTGAACCATACATTCCATTGCCAACAGAACTTATGTGACCAATATAACCCAAACGGCCAGTGAATCTCTTCCCGCATTTCCTAACTTTGATGAGTTAAGGTCAAAAATGTAATTCCGCGCCCATAAAGTATGTGGGATTTAATCTAGGAAGGTGTAGGACTCAGCTGTCAGAATCAGCCACCAGGAAATCACAGTCATCGATGATCTCCGACGGAAGGTCATGGTGATCGAGACAGTGGGAACATCGATCAGCTGAGTGTACCTGGAAATGCGTCTTCACCGAAAAGGAGTAAGTGCATGCTTGACTGGCTACAGCGGTGAACTCGAACCATGCAAAAAGTCCTCTGGAGAACTTTTTCGCTAAACGACGAGGTCGCCGTCTGCATCTCGCTCGCCGCACACTCTTTCGCTCACGCATCCTCGTTGTTTCATACTGGCAGCAAGTTCAGAGTGACGGAGAGCTCACAGTTCGATTTCAAACTGTAAGTTCACCAGCAAGTATGCTCCCTATTTCGTCGTAGTATTTGAGAACCGTATTTAGAGAACCATTCGAGCCAATGAAGCTTAGATTACCTTTCCCAGAAATCTCCGTAAGCTGGGAGTTAACGTTCATCGTTAACTGGCAGTTTCAGACGTTCATCGTCAACTGACAATTTCAGTAGGTTTACTACCACCCCTGGTACTTGCTATGGACTCAATTTTATACAACACGTTCTCATAGAGCCATAAGAATTCCATACGCAAAATTGTGTCTCTACTGTGGCGAATACATATGTTCTTACATCCAAGCAATCATGACCTTGCTTCTATGCAATAAACTCAGCTGAATGTACTTCAAGCGCACTTAGGCACTGTTGGATGTGACTGCCATCACGAAATAGTATTGTGCACTAAAAACTTGCTCGTGTTCTTTGGAGTCTCTACTGCAAAACCATATCCATTCATGCAGTGATGAGCTCACATTGGCACTGCTGGTGGCCTTCAACAAATTTACTGTGATCCTGATTGGCTCTCCTGTATGAAACTTAACAAAAGAGGAACCGGAACGGAATTCCACGTACTTGTATATCGTAGTGATGCTCAGAGTCTTCCCTAAAACTCAAGCAAAAGAGGATTTTGTGGGAAATTTGAGCCTTCTCAATACACTCTCACCGCATGCCTCCTACACACAGTCGAGCACAAAGTCATACGTAGAGAACCGTGGAACAAGAAAGATTTCAGTGTTCATTGATGTGGTTGGAATCCCTATTTTGACCAGGTTATTCCATGCATTTACTTTCAGGGTAATTTTATATTTGTCATGACTTCTAATAAAGCGCTCAGTGTATGTGTGTGTGCGTGTGTGTGCAAGCTTGTTTGTTTGTATGTTTATTTGTTTGTTGATGCCTTCACAGTGAGGTAGTCCGCACAACTGGATCATTACTATAGGATGAGCGCTGCGGACCATAGCACGTTGATGTGGAAGGTTACGTGGGTTTGTACAAAGTTTGTGAAAAGGAACTATGTGCGAGATTCCATTTTCTTCATGGGTCCCCTATTCATCTCCCCTCACTTCTGATTGTGAAGACTGAAAGCTGCTCCTTCTACACCTATACGGACCCTTATCACCTGGCCTATCAAAAAAAGGCAAAAAAGGCTTAACAGTCATTAGTAGTCGATATGGACCAGAGCGGTTATTTACGGTTGTTCTCACCTATCCAAAACAGTGCTTAGAAAGGTGCAATAAAGGTGAAGCCATTCAAGGGATCCAACGGATTATGAGGGAGGCAGCAAAAGGGCATTGGGAGACATCACCTCATTTTCGTTTGAGAAACCAACCATGAACCTTCGGTAGAGCTGTATTTCTTTTTCGCCTCACAGACGCGTACACAAATGCGAGCGAAGAGAGCTTCAGGTACAGACTGGAAATCTAGCGTCAGCAGCACGGCCAGACTGGTGTCGTAGAAGTTACGGTTAGTGCCTCTCATCAAAAAGAACGTCAACACAGGGAAATATCTTCTGGATTTACATTAAATTCCTCGCCCACGGCGACAACCTGAATGAAAACAACTGGAAAATTCCTGAAAAAGTCCCACAACTCATGGTTCCCACTGATCGTTTTTGGTGCGACGTTTGCGCGTTTGTGGAGTACGTGCTTTTAAATAATGCTAAACCGCGCGCATCACAGGTTTTGTGTTGCGATGTCGAAAGAAAAGATTAAATTGAAGGGACGTCACATAGTGCGCCCAATGGAATGAGCAAAGGTTTCAGGAAATGTTCATTAAGCTGTATGCATCTGCACGTATCGCACATCTTTGTCGATTATGTACGTGGACAGGCTTCGTCAGCTGGGGCATGTTTTCCAACGGTTACCGTAATCCTCTAACATTCTACCCTATATCTTGCGATAGAGCTGACAAGGAGCTCTCAAAATTGAAGTACATGTTGTACGGATGGTTTGAATGCCAGTGATTAGAAAAAAAACCTGTACAAGCAAAACTTTCAACCGTACGTTGCCTTTAGACGTGTCGTAGACTATGCGCTGTTGGATGCGGTTCTACGCATCTTCCACTTTTTGAAGCAATGTTTCAAAGAATCTAAACTCCCACCGGGTTTCGAGCTGCCCTATATTCTGAATAAAACACAAAACGTTCCAACCCAACTGATTGAGTTCTGGGCAACTGAGTTGTCTCGGTTCAACTCCTCCAATTTATGAGGTTATGTTTGAAAGAATCCTTATCCATCGGGTTCTGCACAGGCCAATGCCTTAGATTCCATGAAAACTTCCTAGATTAACTGAGCGAATATCGAGTAATTGAGCGGCCGCTCAACAGGACCGGTATCATCATGAAATTCACTGCATAGCCACTTTTGAACCAGACCAGACCTAGGAGCTGAAGCACTAGTGTTGTACGGCGTTTAGAAATGATCTTCCAATTGAGTTAAAGACTCCAGTGCAAAACATACTCATCCAAAAGCACGTGATGCTAAAGCAATTTGGTCCCTCCCTGTTATCCTGTCATATCTATAAACATTTATGACATCCAGGCTTGTACTTCTTAATAACCGGTTCTAATCTAACCATGTGGGATTATTAATATTGAAAAAGGCAGGGCGCACATATGTATGTATGCCATAACAATACTGGCTGTGTCGCTCGAATTACAAACTGGTGGCAAATGTAGTGCTACTCCGAATAGTACAACTTTATTAAATAGTAAGCATTGAAGCAAAGGCACTTTCATGTACTTGTATATCTATACTATATAATCTAGATGTGCTTTCATAAGCGTGTTGTTCAGAACATGCTTAACTGAAAATACGTTTGCAATAACATATTTTGGTCCTCCAACAAAGCTCTGTTGATACAATACCGTTTATCAATGGCGGACATGGGATAATGAATAATGAATTTTCCAAAACATCGGGAGTTCGAACTCAAAAAACGCACCGGTGCTAGTGGAATTCAAAGCCAAGAAATTTTCGTTCAAAAAGGCAATGATGAACAAAACATGGTGTTGGTGGTGGATTATTAGCAAGATAGGAACGTTCCGTAAGTTCATTCCTGAGCATGTGAAAAACTAGCAGGAACATTTCCGCATTAAAAGCACCATACCGTACCTATGAATGCCAGCGCAAAAGCCAAACAACAAAGCTAGTTTTCTTTCAAAATACTTCAAGATTCTTTTATTCTATAGAGCAATCATGAACATGTATGGTGGGATGAAATTATGCAAATGGTCATAGCAAGAACCTATCAGCAGCCTATTGCAAAGAGCTGCCGACAGTGAAGTGAGAACTCATCAATAGCGCATATTTGCGATGAGATCACTTCTATACAACACGTTTTTAAGTAGCCACAGGAAGTCCGTATGCAAAAATGTGTTTCTACAGGTGCAATCGTCACCTGTAGGAACACATTTTTGCATACGGAGTGCATGGGCACTTACAACAAAACAATCATGACCAAACCAAGCTTCTGTACAATAGGCTCAGCTGGATGTACTTCATGCCCATTCAAACACTATTGGATGTGGTTATCATCATAGGATAGTACTAGTTCATTGAAACGTACTTTGAGAAGTACATTGAAAAGTTCTCTGATGAGGAACTGAAGCGAAAACGGATTTACCAGGGAACGCGAGCTGTCCCAGTAGGCTTTTGTCCCAGTAATGGTGCTATCATTTCAAGATTCGTAAATCAAGAAAAATCGGCTCGTTTGGTGCGATTGAAACCAATGTTTAAACCAGGTTTTTTGGGTAGAGTGACATATTCAAGCCACTTTTGAAACTATTCTTGGAAACCTGATATGCACTGGAGCACATGTAAAAGAAACTGTATAATGCTCTGAATTTGGCATGCGAAATTTTACTGCAAATTCAGAAAAACGCAGCTCTGATACTCCTCAATATTCTGCTTTCGTTACAAAGTTCTTTGAAATGTAATGATGTGCGGACGAATATTGAAAACTACGTGCTGTCACAACCTACGACGAGCTGATGTCCAAGGTCTGTTCTCTATCAAGCGTATGTACAAGCATTTGTCCAGCAGTTTCGGTTCATCTGTTTGTGCCTTTATCCAACAGTGCATTCCTAGGACGTATGGCATGGCATGAGTCGGGGCGTTAGAGCACGTATAAAGGAGGAGGTACTGCCATTATGGTTGTGCTTACAACTCACTGGCGGCCCAAATCAGGTGAGTTTGAAACTATTGACCCGATCTGCCACCCAGTAACTAGCAGCTCCTGCCACTGGAGAGGCGTTCTCAGGAACTAAATTCAAAACGGAGTTTCCAACGAAGAGTTCTTGATTAACCTGCATAAAAAGCGTGATGGAGGTTTATGCTGCGTCTATGCAACTCTGATCTCAACTCTTCTTTTCAGAAGGGGAGTGCAATGCGTTTCCGAGGACTCATTGTTTTTATCGTACTGCTGCCAACTTTACTTAGTGCATTCAAGGTAAAACGTCTAATGCTTTATGGAATCTACGTGTGGACAGCCGTTATAAGCAGGATTTAGGCATACTGGAACTTCCCATCAGCAGCATGCAAGAAAAGTCACGCCATAGACTTCCAGGACTACAGGATTGAGACTAACGAAGGTGTGTGCAATTTGTGCCTTTGTGAATGTCTTTTATGTGGCCTTGTAACTGGGAATATGTAATACCTTTATCTAATTTATTCGTACCATATTCTTATTCAAGTATAGCTGGATGTGTGGGGGTTCCTTAGAATGACCTGAGAACTTCAAGACCACTATTAGTCTCCAGTAGATATGATACTGATTAAATAATGGAGAACTGTACGTTTTCTACTAAGAGGAAATTTTCAGATCTCAATTTTTACGGGAAGAAAGTGGTAATTTTCTATGAATTTATCTTCGGGCGTTATCCTTACTATAAAGACTACGATGAGAACCAACCAGTGAACGGGGGAACCCCTCAGGTGAGACCTTTTGATCATTCTGTCTAAGAAGCTCACTGGACAACATTTAGAACTGTTCTTTAACTGACCATCTGGATATTGCCAAGCAAAACATCACGCAAAAAATTCCCGATGATAAGTTTGATGGGCTAGCTGTCATTGATTTGGAGGAATGGCGACCACTTTTCGATCAAAATTTCTGGGGAAAGAAGTCGGTGAGCAGACAAAATTTTTTTCACTAGAATCGTAAAGGAAATGCAAAACAGAGAGGTGAGTAATCCTGTTTCCAGTTGCGAACTCCTACATATTTATGAGGTAAAAGCAGAATCTAGGAATTGAGAGAGGAAGTCATGGTTGGCAGATCCTCTCCACCAACCAAGAATAAGCCTACCCTCCCTCCGAGGGGTGCCAATATACCTTTGCAGACAAAGTCTCATAAAGTCCGAGTCTCGTTCTTTCCCGACTTATTTTCTACACATGTTGATGCGACACGTACGTGCTTGAACCCTTGATCAAAGCTATATCGGTTTTATTTTCGATGCTTTTAGAGATGATATATGAAACCCCCCTCTAGGATAAGGAATAGCCGAACTAAAGAAAGCTGTTTTTTAAGGTCTTCCGAAATCAGTCAATAGCAATAGCGAAAGCCAACAATCCAGGTATCCATGATGACAAAGAAATTCAGAAAATCGCTGAAAAGGAATTCAATGATGCTGCAAGGTAGGACGAGCAAATTCCACTGTGACTTATCTGCAAAAATGATAAAATTGCGGAACATTGCTTTGTTCTGACTCTTCAGGAAATTCTTTGTCGACACAATTCAGCTGGGACGTGGTTTACGCAAGCATGCAAAGTGGGGATTCTACGGCTTTCCCTATTGCAATTACGACGCAGGCAAGAATGGTGAACATGAATGCTCGAAGAAGTATCAGGACTGGAATGACAAGTAAGTAGCGACACGTTTAGCACTGACGTATGGCATTTTTCATTCGAACTATGTGCGTCTCATTAGCTACCAGTAAGGGACGCAGGGGGGAGAGGGGCGCCTCGCCTCGAGAATGGGTCGCCAAATTTTCGAAATTACTTTATAATACAAATAAAAATCTTGTGTTGGTTTATTTTTAATTGATTATTTTTATTATTATTTCTGATGTAATTTTTATTTATTATTTATTATTATAATTGATATTCTTATTAATTTTGTTTTCCATCTGGGTCCCCAAAGCGGCGGAGACCCCCCTTTTTTGCCCACGCCCTCCATCGCTCCTGCCCACTTTCTCCATCCGCCACTGTTAGCTACCCCTTCATAGGCATGTGGATCTACAAATGTGGGTAGTTCCAGCTTTCATGTCGATATTATGACTTACAATAAGGGGCTAACTGTGTATGTGTGTGTGTGTGTGTGTGTGTGTGTGTGTGTGTGTGTGTGTGTGTGTGTGTGTGTGTGTGTGTGTGTGTGTGTGTGTGTGTGTGTGTGTGTGTGTGTGTGTGTGTGTGTGTGTGTGTGTGTGTGTGTGTGTGTGTGTGTGTGTGTGTGTGTGTGTGTGTGTGTGTGTGTGTGTGTGTGTGTGTGTGTGTGTGTGTGTCTGTCTGAGAAGAATTTCTGTGATTGGTCAGTGATGGTGATTACGAGATCATATAAAAGGGGAGGAGACGGGTACGGTGAGATTTAAGGAATGAAAAAAGCTCTAATGGATAGGACAGTGCAGAGCGGCCCGTTTACCGTTGTATGAAAGGTGCGCTGGCTCTTCAAATTTTACAGTGGATCCAGCAGTGTGGTAGAGGTGCGGCAGCGCCCAAAAGTGGGGGACACGAGTCCACTGTTGTAGTAAGGATACACAGGCGTCCAGGAGTGGGAAGACGGGTCCACTGCTGTGATGAGGGTGTGCCGGCTGACGGAAGTGGGGAAACAACAGAAGAAGAGTTCCAAGCCGTGAAGATGGTGAGCCGGCGTCTACAGGAACGTGCGCATACGGATGCATTGCATAGTTTGAAGATACGTTAGTGCAAAGCACTCTGCAGAGTTGGTCCACTAATGTGCGATGGGCGCTGCAGACAAAAGCACACTGATTTGTAGAAAGGTACTCTCCGTGAGATCCTCCTATATAAAGACTGGTAAGGTCCAGATTTTTCTGGCGTCAGACTATGAGAGTCTTGCGAAATCTTTTGTGCAGTGCAGTGCATAGACAATGGTGGAGGGAGAGATGCGCCGCCATCACACGAAAAACCGATTCATGGAGAGAGATGAGACTAAATCCTCGGGAGACCTGCAATTTCGAAATCCTTGCATAGTGACTGTCCTACACTGGCGGTCTCACAGCCAGCGGATGAGACACAGCTAGCAGGGCAAGGCACCACAATATGCGGAGCATGATAGCCACTGCTCTTCCCTCAAAGCCAACTGTTGCACCGCAGATCAGCATGGGCGAGATCCGTGTGCGGCTTGATAGCTCTCTAGGCCCAGTGCAGCCATGGCTGACTTCCCACATGGAGCACGTTCTCGTCCTAGCATCCGTCCGAAAACCCGGGGCGATTCTGCAGAAGAGATTTCTGTTGTACACTCATATGCATAGAAAAAGTGCGTCATTGCAGGACATTGTAACACTTCCTGTGACCAAGTGTGTAATTATTCAAATTTTCTGGATAACTCCTAACCTCATCCCATTGCTCTCGAGATTTACGAAGGGTAAATACGCACGGACGATTGGTGTGCCAGGGGTGAATGATGACTGATACTGTTATGTCGATGGAGAAGGGGTTCACTGTGGCTCAGGTGTGAGGAATTCCAGAACCCTGATTCACCGATGGAGGATGGTTCTGCTGGGCCAAAAAGAGCGCGAATGACAGGAAACGGTTATGCAGATGGAATAGGGGTCCGCTGTGGCCCAGGTGTGAGGAATGCTAGAATACTGATTCCTAATGGACGATGGGTCTAATGGGGCCTTAAAGTTAAGGGAACTCCAGGATATGGGTACTCGGATGGAGGAGAGGGTGCGCTGTGGTCTAAAAATGTGGGGCACGTCAAGATACGGGTTCGCTGGTATAGGAGAGGTCCGCTGTGCCCGAGGTGTAAGGAATGCCAGAATACGGATTCACCGATGGACGGTGGGTCTGCTGTGGCCAAAATGTGGGGGAATGACTGGACCCGGTTATGCCGATGGAGTAGGGGTCCGCTGTCGCTGAATTGTTAGAAACTCCAAGATACTGATCTCCCCATGGCACATAGGTCTGCTGCGGCCTAAAAGCCAGAGGAAGTCCAGGACACGGTTATGCTGATGGAAGGTGGCCCAGTTGTTAAGAACGCCAGCGCTCGGGTCCACCGGAAGGGGATGGGTCTGCTGTGGCCCGAAAGCTGAGAGAACTTCAGGATACGGTGTGTGGATGGAGGAGGGGGTGCGTCGTGGTCCAAAAATGTGGGGAATGTCAAGATACGGGTTCGCGACTCTAGAGGTCCGCTGTAGCCCAGGTGCGAGGAACGCCAGAATATGGGTCTGCTATCCGCTAAAAGTGGGGGAATGCCAGGAAGCGGTAATGCCGATGGAGAGAGGTCCGCTTTCACCCAATTGTGAAGAGCGAGAACATACTGGTTCACGGATGCAGGAGGAGTTCGCTTTGTCCCAGGTGTGAACAACGTCAAGATACGGATTCACAGATGAAGAAAGTGTCTGCCGAGGCCGATTTGTGAGGAACGCCAGAATGTGGGTCCACTGCTTTGGCCGAATGATGTGGAAAACGCCATGGTGTAGATTCACTGACGGAGAAAGCAGCGCTTGCGTCTTGTAATTTGGAAAACGTGCTCGGATACGGGTCTGCAGATGGAGGATTGCTCCAGTACAGTCCACTAGCTGGGAAAACGCTAGACGTGTGCGCCGATTGAGAATGGTGGGTCTGCTGTGGCCCCAGTTGTTAGAAGAACTCCATGATATGGACCCAGCGAAGGATGAAAGATGTGCTGGCGCCCTATAGTGTTTAGAACGCTAGGGAGAGGACCTAACGATACAGGAGGGGTGTAATGCGGTCCAAGTATGAGAAACGTCAAAATATGGTAACACCGATGTGCGCCGGCGCTCAAATGGCAGGAAAACGCGACTGAGAGAAAGGTGTTTGTAAGCATCCCAAAGTGATAAAAATGATACTAGCCTTGCGCAGCGAGTTCACTCTTTTGGAAGACTACTGCAGCTCCAATTTGTGCTTACTTTGTTATAGGTATGATTTGCTTCTCACTCTCTTCCGCACAACCAATTGTTTCTGAAGCGACCTCCTCTACTCTCTCCTAGATGTCGAAGCAGATTCTCATCTGTTGGAGTATTTCAACAACAATCTCAACTTGAATTACTTACAGTTCTTATTTACACTGTGTCGGTTACAGCAAATAATTGACAGCTACTAGATTCGATAAAGGATATCCTCGCGGAGACTTGAAGATGACTAGCCATGATGGGTCCATGGGCATTTAAGAAATGCGATGACAACAAATGTATCATTGCATCGGGAAGTGGATTTACATGGTGATGTGTGTTGAAGAGTGCTCGAACAAGTCGCGTACAGGAAGTCCGGAGTTGGTCAGACGGTCAGACTGATAGAATACACGCAACTCCTATGGAGAATTTCGTATTCAAACTCAGCTAATTACCATTTTCGCTTCTATTTCAGTTTCCCACGGATTTCATAGGCGCGAAACTTTTGCAGATACCTCAAGTGGCTGCCCCATCCCACTTTCTAACGACCCGTAGGGGCGCTGGTTCCACATAACTCATCACATCCCCCATTCATTTACCATCATTTCTGCGTGGGAAGATCAAACCGGGCTTTTCTCATACCTAAATGGACCTCTATCGCTTGTCCTATCAGGGTGTGGGTCATGATGAGACAAAACAGGACGGTGTCTTAGTGACCTTCGGCGTAAACTCGCCCACAATCACATTCAAATTTGCACGGGTAAGTATGGTGAAATCGCGGGTGAATTACAGGGTGGCCGAATACTGTGGGCGTCACATAAAACGTCATCTTTCCTTTTCTGGCTACAATTATTTTATTTTTCCCATTAAATCAGCTGCGCAACCACGTGAAAAATCAGTTTCACAAGGAACCTTAGAAGTTGCATTCCTTGGCTTTGGTACAGGCCTTCAACCATGCCATCACGAAATCCCGTATGCGCCGCAGGTAGTTCTCATCAATTTCTGACAGCACTACAGAGCTAGCGCTGCAATTTTCTGGGTTCGTGATATTCTTGTTCTCCAATGTTTCCTCTTTGGAACCTCCAACGAAGAAATCCAATGTGTTCAAGCCTCGAGTGCAGGAATACCATTAATTCATGTTAAGGAATCCGGAAGACGCCTCTTCTAGTAAGCAATGGTGTTTTGGCCTCGTGAGCTGGAGATTTTCCTTTTCTAAGGAATCGTATTAGCATTTTCCCGTGCCCATTGGACGAGCACTTTTCCAAGAATCCCGTCTTGTAACAAAGTGGCATCCTTTTGGTCGATTTTTTCATGCAAACCAGAGAAATCCTCACATTTGTGGTCGCTCTTCCTCAAAACACTACACCGCCGGTAAACAACAACCTTGTAACGAGTCTCTTTTCTGAAGAGTGTTGCTCACTTTACTTGATAAACCAGCTGTTCCTTCAGGGGAAGTGAACAACACAAATAGGGAAAATTTCCTCATCAGTCTAGAACACACCTTAGGTGCGGCGCACCTGTCAGACACTCCTGCATTCCTCAAGCCTGTTATCTGTGGCAATAAATGTTATATGTTGTGCCTTGGGTATGCAACAGCTGCAAAGTCTCAACTTCTTTCTGACAATTACTCAGACGCAAGAACGTGCAACACTCGGACTTTTGGACACCTTGTTCGCGCTCGCTCTTCCATTTCAGGTGATCCTCTTCCAAATGATCGCAATGATTGTACCGCGAGTCGATCGTGAGGCGGAAGGGAGGGTGGGTTTGATTTAAAAAAATTACAGAAACATTGCCACTGTTGTCTCATCGTGACCCACACCTGACCTATCAAAACAGGCAGAAAAGAGCAAACAACTGTCAGCGGTCACATAGGCCGGACCGGTCACTGATGATTATTCTCAGCAATTTTTATCGATGTAAAGGTGCAATAGCGCTTAAGTGCTAGGCTACTGCCCTATAATGGAGCCAATGGATTATGAGTGAAGCAGCAAAAGGGTAGTGGAAGACGTTCCTTAATTTTCCTCTAAGAGTTTAACCATAACGTTTCGGTGAAGCTGTGTTCTGTTTTTGCCACACTAAAGCGTATGTTGATGCGAGCGAAGCGAGATTCAGAAGAAGGCTGAGAGTCATGAAAAAAGGGAGTGGAAAGCTGTTCTTCGAAAATACTGTTCAAAGTTATTTTTCGCTTTTTACACTTAGTTATTGATGAATCTGGCGAAGTTATTTTTATATTGCACGTTCAGTGCATTCATTCGTATAAACTGCGCTTATGTGGACGACTATGCTTATCAATAACATTGCGATATTCAGAATGATGTTCCTTTTCAACGAAAGCACTGCTTTATATCCATCCATATATCTGGGCTTCAGTGCTCCATCAGATCAGCGGTTTCGCTATGTGCAGGTATGCCCAGTATCTATTATGCATTTGGTTTTTTTTTCTGAAAGGAGGAATATTTTGCCTCAATGAATTCAAAAATTGAGAACATCTCGCAACTGTGTCTGTGGGAAGCAGTGTTCAGTGAAAATCAAATGGATTCGTAAATGGCTGAGTTATCGAAATTAATTGTTACTTGAAGACCATATTCTTCCTCCTTAGTTATGGGGGAGTAGGTTATACAATCTTCTTCTGAATCCATGCCGGTCGTTTGGTGCGTACTGCCATGGTCTTCCTAGCGTTACTTCGATTTGTGTTCTTCAACGATCTGGCGCATCGCCTTGCAACGTGACTTGCCCGTCTCAGTTTTCTCTCCCTCACATAAGTGTAGGCATCTTTCAACGAGGTGTGCCTGCTGATTTCTTCGTTCCTGATTCTGTCTCGCAATTTGAACTGAATTGAATGATCTAATCTGAAGTATCTTCTTCTTCACTGTGAAGAGTCCTACAAGAAACTGTTCTCATTCAAAAATGATGTGCCACTTTTAATGGATGAGAGTGAGAAAGAATAGGTCCCCAGCGTCCTGATTCCTGCAATACGACACGCAGTCTCCAATGCTAAAAGCGGCAAAGCTCCAGGGACTGATGAGCTCACCAACGAAATGATTAAAGCAGGAGGATGTCCGTTTTCAGAAGCCTTCGCAACTTTATTCACAGAATGTATTCGCGAAAAAGGTATCCCAGACCAATGGAGAAAATCTTCGACTATCATCCTTTCGAAGAAAGGCGACAGAGAGAATTTCAAACACTATCGACTCATTGCTCCACTGCTCAGTGCAGTCTAAAAAATTTCTACGAATGTCTTGATGCACAAAACTGCGAAGCAGTTGTATAGTGAGCAGCCAAGAGAACAAGCAGGTTTCCGAATCGGCTGCTCCACATAGACGATCTGTGGCCTATTTATCAACTGTTCGAACATTGTCGCAAATACATCATCCCCGTTTGTGTAATATTAGTCGACCTCGAAGAAGCTTTCGATTCGATTGAATACAATACGGTCACAAACGCCTTGATACGTCAGAATGTCTCGAAGAAATATTGCAGAATTCTTCACAAAATTAACAACAGCAATAACACGTCGATATGCCTGTTTTGCAACAATTGCTGAATTATTTCAGGCGATACTTAAAGAAGCCCGAAGAATTGCTAATAAGTTCACACCGCCATTGCCTATCTACGCCTACACCAAAATCGAGTACGACCCCTTAACGGAAATTGATAAATTCTACGATGAAGTATGTTTGTTATTTCACCGAGTGAATGAACACTAATTTTTTCTGGTATAGAAAAAAGAGTTTTTTTTTTGCCCCTCTCCATGAATTCCTTTTCTGAGAACCCTCTGGGCACATTCAGCACACTAGCATCTATGCGCTAAGGTACTTGTTTCAGGATGACCTGTGCAGCACTATCAAACAACCTGCATGCCTAGGAATTGATGGAATAATCATCTGGAGTAGTAGCGCCAACATGCTAGCACGTTGCCCATATATACAAAACAATATGAATGGGGGAATTGGCTTGTAAGCATTTTTTTGTGCAAAATCCGCTCATTCATCATAATTTATTTGTGACATCCCAACTATTGTTCTGCTTCCTTTTAGAAAAGTGAAAAACACAGTAGAGCAACATGAGAGCTGTAGGAAAAACCGATGCAGTGATCACGGCAAATGTGTGTTGCCGAAGAATTCAACGTAAGTTCCGTACACGTATAAAATCTACCTCATCCTATCTGTAGCGATGTAACACTTCGGGTGTTTTTTTAAAGGTGCCCAGATTTCACTATAAACACAAGTGAATACAACTGCGAATGCGATCTGGGCTACGTCGGCGCCGATTGTTCCTCACAGAGAACGACACCATAGCAGACACCGTAATTTTTGTCAGTTTAGTGATCGTTAGATGATCTGTCTAATCTGTATGTATAAAAGTGAAAGTTTGTATGTTTGTTTGTGTGTTTGTATGTACGTTGCTTATAGAAACCGCGGAGGATTATCCGATCCGGACCAAATTTTGCATGGTGGTCCATCAAGGGCTGGCGGAGGTTATAGGCTACTTTACACATGGGATTATTGATTAACTTATCGATTGTATCGATTTTATTGATTTTTCACTATTTTCAACCAAGGGTCGGTGAGGACGTGCCTACTAGTGTTTTTCAATATGATGAGCACGAATATGACAACCATTTTAGACGACGGTATCGATTTATTGAATTTATCGATTTCCCGCGATTTTTGCTGAAGGATTGGTGGGGAAATGCCCACTGGGGTTTTCGAATGTGCTGAACACAAACGTGACAACCACTATGCATGGTAGCATTGAGTTATCTGTTTTATGGAATTTCCAGTCGAGATTTTGAATTTTTTTGCTTCTCCCTAAAGATGGATAAGAGCGCATTCACTGGCTTTTCAAAGAAGCTGAACACAAATATGGCATGCATTTTCCATAAAGTTATTATCTGAATAACTTCGTTTTTTTTTCATTTCTGCCAATAGGTCGGTTAGAAAAGGCTATTCGGGTCTGTTAATGTATGCTTATCTCTAGAGTGGCGAGTATCTTGAATGGATTTATCTGTACTTGCAAATTCCCTCATCAGGTGTGAAATACCCGGGGTAGTAAAACACCCGAGCGAAGCCAGGCATATCATCTAGTCTATAATATAAACAACATATTACGACCTGTCTTGCTATTCAATGGCACACATCGTGACCTTCTGCATGCACCCTCTTCAATCATCTTCTGTTTTCATTTTTCTGCGAATCTCTTTCTCTACCTTTAACGCCAATGGTTCTATTCAGAAATGGAAAAATCGACTCCCTCAGGCGATGAATCACCCGGCGACAGATAGACATATGTATTTCGCAATATGTCCTAGCGCTTTGTTATATGTACAGGGAACGTCAATCACGATTACACCTCCCTGCGGCCTGGAGCGCCGCACCACTTACTCGGAGCGTACGAGCGCGCGTTCCAGGCTGCAGAGAGATGCAATCGTGATTGACGCTCCTCTGAACTTTCTGCCCGCGGTGGACCCGCGGTATGAGGTCGATCTGCGGTGGATCCGCGGGTGCCCACGATAGATCCGCACATACCCGCGGTGGGGAACCGGTAGTGGCGTCATCTCCGCGGTATGCGCACATATGCCCGCGGTGGATCCGCACATGCCCGCGGTGCGCCCGCGATAACATTGCATTCCGCGGTGGACCCGCACTTGTCACACGGTGGATCCGCACATGCCCACAGTGGAACCACGGATGAGTTCACCATTTGAATTTGGACATCCGTATCCCGTTCAACTTCATCCGCTTGTTCCTATCACCATCCAGTGCCCTTCGAAACTTGTTTGTTTTACCAACCAGTGCCCTTCGAAACGTTATTTGCTGATAATATGTTCCCACCTGTGCCGATAATGCTCGTCTAACTGGTGCGCTAATAATTTGACTAGGAACTTTTATTGAATTTGATGAAATTTAGCCGCAAAGCTCGAGATCTTCTCTGTGTGTGATGATCGGTGGTGGTGATGGATCCCGAGAAAAGAATATCTGTCGACGACGCCTTAACGGATGTGGATTTGTGGTACGATTCTTCCGAGGTAAGAAAAATTACTGCCACTTTCCCTTCTTTCTTTCTAGTTCACCAATTCGTCAATGGCCTTCTTATTTTCGAAGTTAAACTATTGAACAAGCTGTTGGAGGTTGGAACATGAATGAGTTACGATGCTTTGAAAATACTCATTTTCTTCTTCGCATAAGTGAGAGATACCACCTCATCCAACATATTCTACGCAAGGATATCCAGAATACTCGTATCGCATTGATGCCCACTTACCTGTTATAACTTTCACTTAGCCGTGCTTATAAATTAGTGCTACACAATCTCCACTGAAACGAAAAACAAAAAGATGAGGAAAATTCATATCTGATTCTGTGCTTCAGTTTCTGAAACAATAGAATCGGCAAGTTCCAAGTGGCCAAGGTGTTCATGGTAACGATGAACATATAATTTTTTTGTGCAAGAACACGAACATCGGCAGAGCCAAAGTTCTTTATTCTCATCTTCATTTTCTTCGATTTTTTTTTTGTTGGACAGAACCTTGAGTGGTTCCATATTTAGTTATTTTACTGTTCCATTCAGCAATAAGCTTGTTAGGCGGTGAAGAAGGGAAAGTTGCTATCTTTCATTAGAAACGGCGTATTTTATTCTCGGTGTTAGTTTTTCACAAAATCTGAACTGTGCTTTATCGAAGTTCATCATTTGGATTTCGATGTGTTTCTTCTTCCATTTAGAATTAAAACTGTGAATTTTGAATAGCTTGTATGGCCAGGCGCACAATTTACTATATATCGTTAATAGAGCAACAAAAAGAATAGAAAGCTGAAGGATGTAACTACGGGTGCAAAGAGGGCTCCGTTCAAAATCCTGGCTTGTATCGATTTTTGGTTCTCCAGTATCAGCTTCAAAATTTAGCACAGTGTTTCCTCTTTAGCTAGTCGTCGACAAGGACGACCTCAGGAAACTTACTGCGCGCCAACGAGACATCACTACCGATGGTCTTATAAGGATTCCCACGGCATTTCGTTCTGCATTTAAAAATAAGTGGGATGTTATACCAGAACAGTTTGGAAGTACGCGAAGCGAACCCTTTTTTTAGACTTCGTTCTTCACATCGCTGGGCAACAACAAGGATCGGAGTGCTCTGTGAAGATAGACGACATACTCAGTTCCGTGGTGCAAGTTTCCCCTTTCATTGGCGATTGTGAGTCTTACACCATTACACCCTTTCCAAAAAAGAATCCAGAAGAAACTACCCTGGACGTCGCGGTGTTTGGCGAACAGAGCAGCAGCCGGACGATGCGCAAGTAACGATGGATGAGCCACTTGAACTTTCGGATCTTTGAAAAGTCAGGTGTCGTCTACCTGCCATACTTTATGTTTGCTTACTTCTGTATTATTATTACATTTCATTCACGAAATGCTTTTCCCTTCTGAAAGTGAAGAATTCTGTGTTCTTTGCGCTGCATCTGGTTTTTTGTTGTGTTGCCTCCACACCCCATAATTGCTATTTTATGCATTTCTTACCATTTCCATCCAATCTCGCTCATTATGTGCTGATTAATTTTTTTGTTGTGTTTATCCGCCATGTTTGCCATGTTATATATTTCTTGACACCTCAATCCCACCTCGCCTCCGAATTTGCTGATTCGATTCTCATTCGATTCCTTTTTATTGAAGAGCTTGTTCATGAATTACGGTGTTTTTACATGTCTGCTCCTTACTATTGAAGAGCTTTGAAGAGTCCACGAAATAGTTATGTAATGTAGTGGAGTGAATAAAGTGAAGCTATAGTTCGTTCATATGTTATGGTTCTGTTAATACCCTTTTTACAACTGATACTATGCGTTCGATAAGGTGGGAAAGGCATGAATTTCATTTGCACGCTGTCCGCAGTGGATCCGCACATGCCCACGGTGGACCCGCACAAGCCCGCGGTGGATCCGCACATGCCCACGGTGGACCCGCACAAGCCCGCGGTGGATCCGCACATGCCCACGGTGGACCCGCACATGGCCGCGCTGGATCCGCACATGCCCCCGGTGGATCCGCACATGCCCGCGGTGGATCCGCACATGCCCGCGGTGGCGCCACAGTACATCCGCGGTGGACCCGCACATGCCCGCGGTGGCGAACCGACGCTCCACCTCGGGCGTACCGCGGATCCACCGCGGGCAGAAAGTTCAGAGTAGGAACAAGCGGATGAAGTTGAACGGGATACGGATGTCCAAATTCAAATGGTGAACTCATCCGTGGTTCCACTGTGGGCATGTGCGGATCCACCGTGTGACAAGTGCGGGTCCACCGCGGAATGCAATGTTATCGCGGGCGCACCGCGGGCATGTGCGGATCCACCGCGGGCATATGTGCGCATACCGCGGAGATGACGCCACTACCGGTTCCCCACCGCGGGTATGTGCGGATCTATCGTGGGCACCCGCGGATCCACCGCAGATCGACCTCATACCGCGGGTCCACCGCGGGCAGAAAGTTCAGAGTAGGTTTTCGAGCTTTCCATTTTTGATGACTTCTGACGAGCTCTTCCGAGTGCTCCTCTTTCGTTTCCAAGAGCATTTCAGACATTCACGCAGCACTATCCTCCACGAACAGCAGCACTTCTCGCCTAGTACACTGATAAATGCCGCTGAATCGTCGCGACCCAATCAGTACTTGTCTTCAGTTCGCCCCAAAGCTGCCGTTATTTTAGCCTCACAGTGCTGCTAATCGAGATTGGCTCCGCCAATATGCTCGCCCTAATCTGTTCCTATCTTTGCCCTGGAATGCTGCCAAAAGTGGTGTTTTGTAGTAATAGTCTCGCTCCACAGTACTCCCAAAATTGGTGTTGCCACTACGTTCTCGGCCCACCTTGCCGTCTAAGTGAGGCATCTTTATTTTCATCCACAGTGGCCAGAGGCCCACTGACCACCTGCTCGCTACAGAAATATGGACTTACAAAAAAATTACCATACACAAAATTCTAACAAATTTAGAGAATCATTTCAACATTGAAAATCACTGCAATAACTATTACTACATACCATCTTTTTGAGTATTCGACCGATCAGAATATGTTGAACGTCGGGCGATGTTATTGTAATTAACACAAATACGTGCGGTTGGGACTGTCGTCATGATAAGCAAATATTAGTCGAACCATTATGACACACTGAAGCTTAACACACTATGTATAACTCCGTTGGTACCCTTAGACGTTACTTATGCTTGCAGCGTTTAAAAGTTGGAGCATCGATAAGCAATGCGAACTAGGAAGGAGAAGATGTGGTGCGTCAACTTTTACAGGAGGCAAGCTTATATAAAAATGTCAAAACTCAAAATGTCAATGGAAATGGAAATGTCAATTTCCATTTCCATGTCAATGTTGGCGATATAGTTAACACATTCGAAGAGGAGCTTCGAATATTCGAATATCGAATATTCGACTCTTCAGAAACCATTCAAACGGATGAATATTATTCGAACGTCCAATGTCAGAAGTATTCGAATTCGAATATTCGAATATCAAGGGTTTCGAATATTCAAATATTCGAATATTTGAGAAGCATTTGCTAAAGAAATCTCTGCGAATATCGCCTGACATCAAAGGAGCTTGTCTCAAGTGATCGTTCTTCATTATCATTCATTCTCTCATTCTTCATCGTAAAGGTTCGACAGTAAACCTAGCACAGAACAACGAAAGCAAAACTTCAATAGTAAGTATCTCAAGGAAAGACGACAACAGGAATCTTCAACAATAAACCCTGCGCAAAACGAAAAAAATAGGAAACGTCAACAGTAGAACAACAACTTCAACAGTACTGGCATAGAACAATGAAAACAGAAAAAAACTATTCAGCGTATTCGCGAGAGTCGTTCAAACCACAATTTGATGAGCCACCATGATTGAAAGCATATTGTTCTCCTGGTGCCTTACTACAGATTTGCAGATATTTCGTAATCGTGGTGATGATGCGTATAATCTGCTTTATTTTACGCGAAAGTTGTGTTGCTAACGCTGTCCGGTTACATCCCTCGTACCGCTAAAGGATACACTCTAGTTTTTTCGCTTTGAATGGCGATCGAATATCGAATATGGGCTCCGAATATTCGAATATATTCGAACAGTGCCACCATATTCTAATATTCGAATTCGAATATGATCGAATATTGGGGGATTCTCGAATAATCGACTATTCGAATATTCGAATTTTTCGAATATTTATTCGAATACGAATATTCGGTTAGAACTATAGTTGGCGACCAATCGATACGCACCGACGTCACAGCCGCCAACATTGGCGGCCGCCGATGTTGGCGATCGCCAGTCGCCGGCGATGGCTGCCGCCGCCGCTCCGCCCACAATCGATGCGTATCGGCCCCACAGTCGCCGGCGACGGCGACGCAACGTGCTACAGTCCTCGAGGACTATAGCGGCAGTGTTAGCAGCATTCACCATATCTTCGTGGTAACCGATCAGTAGTGCTGACCTTTCCACTGCAATTATGCATACTGCTCCCCTAAGAAAAATAGGCAGTACAGGCCTCGTCAGTCGATTGGCAGTGGTGCTGCCTCGATGCAGCACAACCTCAATAACTGCCGCTCTTGTCAGTACACATTTTACTCTGCTGCTGGGTCTAAAATGTGGGCGGGTCAGGTTGTACTCTCGGAGGATAGAGCTGCGCGGTTCTTCGAGATTGCTTTTGCAGTAGCAATTCGTGGCGTTGCTGCTCCTCATAGGAGCTTCATGAAGCCACCATTATGTTAAAGGCGAGCCCTGGGATTTTCTTCTCTCAATTTTCGCTTCATCCTTCTTCTACTATTCATTCTTCTAGCTTTCTTTTATTTTATGTAATCAGCCTCAGCTGGCCCGAGCACGGAGATACCTATCGCTCTTTCATGAAACTTTTCTGGCATGCGTCGAAAAGAAGTCATAGACAACAAAGAGCTTGACTGATGAGAAAAGTCAAAGTTCGAGGATGACGAATATGTTTCATGGGAAAGTTTTCACATAATTAATAATTTTGACTGCAAAAACCAAGCTTTTCGCAGTTATCGAACAGATCATCAATATTATCAGTGCAAGGTGGCATTGAGAGCGCAGAAGTGTAGCTGAAAATTTCTGAGAAATTGTTCAGAAAGAAACTGCAAGGTTTTTTCTATTATATATGTGCCATACGAGAATTATAGGTGGAATCTTTATCTGCCCTACGTTTCAGCGCTCTCGCCATCTTCAAAGGCCTGCAACGAGATATATCTGAACAATCTAACGCCTCACCGCCAAGCACCTCACCACCCTAAGCCAACTTCTCGACATCGTTAAAAGCATTGAAAACCGAAACCCCATAATGCTAAACATCAGCTCTTCTTAGATTCCACCGTCAGTGCTAACCGCACTCAACTGCCGACAGAACACGGATGAATGTGTGCTGCCATGTATAGGCGCGAGTGATATATGGTGTTGTGGATCTATACAGGCACTATCAGGCAGTTTATAGTTCACACAGTGGCATGAACGTCAAGAATTCATTTGTTATCGACAGACACTCTTTTTTGTTGTTCATTGAAGGACTTCTGACCGGTATCCAGAAGGCCCTCAATGTTTTTCCAAAGGCTCACACGAGAAAAACCACGAGATGGCTGGCTTCCGTTCCTCAACACTGAAAATTATCGGAGGGCACTGTTAGGGTGCAGTGGTACGGCAAGGAACGTTGTAAGAATATCTTAATACACGCCCGATCAGCACATCCGGTAGCCATGAAGCGCGCAGTCATACGTAATATGTTTAGGAGGCGACCGAACTGTGCACTGGTGATCAAGAACGACAAGAATCAGAACACCTGGCATCGGATATCGATGACTCTAATGGCCATGCAGTGTACCCACGTCGTTTCAACACTGTAAGCGGCAATATTCCGCGCAAAAATGAAATCCTTTTGTGTGTTCCGCTCATCTCTGACACCGTGAACGCCGCTGTCCAGCGTTGCATGATTCGAGCACAGTTACAAGATGATGTGAGATGGGTCAGCCTTCCCAAAAGTGATCTCAAAAGTCAACTATTCAGGAACCGACTTTATGTGCATCTCGGACAGGTTCATTGTGTGTCCATACGGAAGAACAGGAGACCGCGCACAAGTGGGAGTATTCTAGCAAATCGAATGCATGATATGCAACACTATCTTCATTGGAGAACCCCTTGGGGTAAGAGTTAGAGAACACCTTGCAGGAAAACAGAGTGGCGGCTTAGGAACACCGCTTGAGAGGCTAACAACGGATCACACTACGGAGAGGGCTTGGATGTAAAGTGCACGATTTTGGCTCACGAAACAGACATTTCAGCAGGAAAAACATTGGAGGCCTTCTGGATCTCGATCAGAAGTCCTTCAATAACCAACAAAAATGAGTGTCCGAAGACGGTAAGAGCGCCAAAACGTAGGGCATAAAGTTTCCACCTGTAAACCTCGTATGGCACATATACAATAGAAGAATTCTACAATGCCGAGGTTCAAAGAAACGTTAACATTTGAGCTGTTGAAAACAAGGGTACAGTTGTCAGCTCAACCCAGAATGAACTTCTGAGTAGTATGATTGATGAATACTTTGATACTATGGCTCACGCCTAACGAGCACCCCAGGGTGGGAGAGATGCCTCGTCTGATTCACCCTCGCGTCGCCCCCCCCCCCGCCCATAAGCCAGGAAGGAAATAAGTGTTACATGCCATGCCACTCGGAATATAGAGAGCTCGGGAAACTGATAAATGCGTACAACACGATTTTTTTGAAATGGTAGAGATAATTAGTGGAAAAGCGCTCTCAAACATGACCTTTTTTCCACTACAGATTTGGATAAAGACATTTGCTGTGATGATCCGTATATGAGCAAGGATGTCACCAGTTAGCGCAAATCACGGCACCTCAGAATTTTATTGAAATCCATGGAATTGATTCTTCCATGGATTTCAATGAAATCTGGCCATCTTGGTGTTATTTTGTAGGAAATTCTACAGATAAAATCTCTGACAACTGCGCAATGTTCAGTTTTCTGAGATTAGCGATATATTCAGCGAAAATTCAATTGAGGCATTATCATGGTTGAGCTGAATGTGGGTCCTGGCACGAAGCAGGGCGCAGGTGCAATACTCACTCTGACATGCCAGCTCTAGCATTCCAGCTTTGAACGTGTCATATTTTTCACTTTTTGAGAAATATTGGAACTGTTTTGATGCAGACCATTTAGGAAAGGGGCTCCTCTATTTTATACTGTACCAACATCACTCTATTAACCTATCTCAACCTCATGGATCGGTTGGGGAACAACCTTCACCTTTGCGACCCCCGTCTCATCCCTTTCGGTGCTATGCCATACATCCGTGAGCGGAAGAGCACTGCATGTATTCGGAAACTTCGAGACACAGCTGACTCACCAAGCAAAATATATGACATTTCTCGGAGTGGATCCAACAAAAACACGAAAAGTACTGGACACTACGCATGCGCGGTACTTTTTCGTACGCGTTCTGGTACTGCGCCTGTGCCAACTACATTGCTGGACCCTGTGCGGTGCTACATTGAGAACTCATGACCTACAAACTCCCAATAGCTGTGCAGGCAACTTGCGTTCATGAATGATCCCACACTCGTTCCATAAAGGAAAGAGGCATGGTAACGTGGTTTCCATTAGGGTCTTGACCGAACCGAAAATCATTCAGATGATCGGACACTCGAAGATTCGAATTTTCAAAAATTTGGTATTTTGCAAAATCTCGAAAACCGAAAAGAGAGAATTCAGAAGAAATTTGAGCGTGAACTCTAATTTCACTTGAGTTTTTACTGCTTTTACGGCGTGCATACCAATGGTACCTGTAACGACCTGCAAACTACTGGAGGGAATTGTTAAGTCTGGCATTCTAGGCCAGTAGAGGTGCCATTCTTATTTATGATCAGATGTTTCTGAGGTGTACTTTCTTTCATTCAATGCAAACCACAAACATGGAGGTTCCGGGAATAGAGGCCAAAAATTAATACAAATTGTTCGATGCAAACTTTGGGCAAAAGTCTTGAACCACATCCTCACCTTCTTTTTTATTTCCTCTGTAGGAATGTTTTTTGAATTATCTAAAGTTGTGCCTTAACTTCACATTTGCTCCCGATGCCCTCCTGCTAGTATCAACGTGTAGTCCTATGTTTCATCGCTCTATCGCTCCGTTGACCACATAATTTCACACTCAAAACAACGTAGAAAAGAATGAGAAGAGATGCCGTGTCGTCGCCTGTATCAGACTCCTGCAAAAGTGATTGTTTACTTCGAGCCATCCCTCACGTTCATCTTTTTTATGTTCACGGATATATATCAAAGTCTCACTCATGACCATTATTGGTAAACTCATTTTCTCACGCTTGAAATCTGCTCACCTACTTTGTCCATGTGACGAGCGCGGTTCGTCGTCGCGTCGATAATCTACAGGACCGAACGATACGCTGAACCTAGGAGCTTTGTTTAATACATTCGCTGTGAGAATTATCTGTAACAACCGCCCACTGACACAACGCTTCCTTGCCACAAAAACAGAAACTCTGCTTACGAGCTAAAAGAGTGTTGGTTGGATACAGGTTGGATACACAT
This sequence comes from Ancylostoma caninum, assembly GCA_037903475.1. NCBI lineage: Eukaryota > Metazoa > Nematoda > Chromadorea > Rhabditida > Ancylostomatidae > Ancylostoma > Ancylostoma caninum. The sequence continues at coordinate 1,035,779 of JBAJFG010000248.1, forward strand.
TTGCAATTACATAGTGATAACCACAGGCAAAACAGACCTCTGCACAATGGACCCAATTGGATGTAATTCATGCCCACTCCAGCAATAAAGGACATTGTTGCATTCACGGAATAGCCCTTTTATGATGAAAACTGTCTCGGATACATTGTAGTTTGAGGAAGGGTCACAGTGAAAATGTGTCTGTCTAAGTGCAGGTGTATCCTTCAACGAATATTATTGCCATTACTATTATCCCCTACATTCACTTTATCAACCAAGGAGTTGGAAATACGTTCATAGGAAGAATTGAACAGATCACTGGTTCACATAAACAAAAGTTAAAGGCAGCAGCAGAAGTCCACGAATACCGCGAACACAGCAGTCTTGCATGCGCCAGCGCACACAGGCCGCGGTCACTCGGTACAAGCGTGTGTGACCTTCGCGTGGCGAGACCCACTAGTGCTAAACGGAGCGCGCTCAGTCGTACGGGAAATAGCAGCAAGATTCCGCGAATTTCTGTATTTTTAGCGCTTGTTCCTTGCTGGATATGAGTTCAAGGTCCCTCAACCCCAAAATCCAAAAAAAAATCTCGAACACGAAGACTTGAGCGGGTGCGCCTTAAAAGCTTCTGTAGGCGAGCTTGCATACATCATTGTCATCAATATCGGCGCTTGCACGATTACTTCATGGATTAGCGTAGGTAGGATGAGCTCTATCGAGTACTGTTCCCTTGCCTAAATTTTTTGAACACAAAGGAATTATCTATAGAACGATCTGCGCACAAGCTCCAGCACGACCTAAGGGATACAACTTATGAATCAACCTAATATATGCCCCCTTGGGTTGAGAAGCATCGATGTCGCTGTAGTACAGGTAAGAACTGAAAAAAAACTTACTTCAACGGTTTTATTTTTTTTTCGTGCCATCCACTGCGTTTGGGGTAAACGTCGTAGTGGAGTGTCAGCGAAAGCATTTGAAACCATCCTCATGGACAGTTTGATCCTCAGGATAAGCAAAGTCGCGACGCCCTGTTGTTAAAGAAGTGGGAGAAAATGCATACCCCACAGTTTGAGAGTTGCATAGAGACTTGAGTTGAGCATTTAAACCGTTTAGAAGCGTCTTGAAAAGATTGGATTGCTGAAGAAGTTCGAAAAATGCTGGCCACACAAGTCAAACAAAAACCAGAAAAATTATCGTTAAAGAATGTCGTTTGCACTTTTTCGTGCAACAAGAACAACCCATCTCTCGATCGTACCCCGACTTGGATGAAATGTGAGCCCCCTGCGACAATTAACTCAACGTTGAACAGGGATCAGGCTCCACAGCCTTTCTCCAAGCCGAATTTGCTTCAGAAGATGGAATAGTTCAGGGGAAGGCATGAAAATCTTCAACATATGCACACCATATTAGTCTATAGAAAAGGACAAGTCCTCGATGACGCTCGAACACATGCCACACGACCGGTGTTGCAAAAGTTGAACGCACTGGACCACGAAACTCTGCTTTTCAGAGTTCTAAGCAACAGAGGTTAATCGAACTGCTCCACTTTGACTGGTGCAGATTCTAGAGTTTTTCACACTGTTCAAACAGTTTCATAGCGCAAAAATAGGGCAGAGCTAAATGCATATACTTGTTCTCATCAAACCAATCACAATATCGCAATAGAACAAATTCAAAAGTACTGCACGAATCACATGATTGCAAACAATGGTTTTTCATCGTTCAATTACTCTGACCGAATGATGAGGAAACATGATTCAGGCCATGTGGTTGAAACGTGTTAAAATAGGACTTGATCCTCCATTACCACCCACAAAATGTTTTGTTGCTGTGAGCAAAAAGGGATAATGGTGGAATTGAGAGAGAAAATCAGTAGTCCTACACCAGTGTTAGAAGTAACAGAGGCCTGGAACTAGATTGTTTTCCACTTCATAATCATTGAGCGGAGTTGAAGGGAAAAATCCTTTCAATGTAAATTCTCGGCAATCATATGCACTTTCGCAGCCTAATTCCTCAGCTGATTCTATAAAAACGAACAAAAGAATTCCTTCTGCATTCGTCACACCGCACACGGAAGCGCCAGACAAGTGATGTTCGGGTGATGTTATAGCGAATTGCAGAAGCTCACTTCAGAATCAAGTGTGAAGAGGGTGGGAGATTCTGAAAATGAAGTGAGGGAGGCGTCTTAGGAAAACGTGGATGAGTACTGATCGAAACATTTCCCTTGTTATTTCTGGGCTGCTGCTGGATGCTTCTTGGAAGCAACGCTCTCAACTATACCTAGCCTTATTATTTGCTCAATAAAGTCGCCAACGATCCTCTTTCGCTCGAGATGAGCACCGGTCTATTTTGTGCCGCAACAATCGGACAAAATCTCGACAGAGCTGGTGCAGATCTTGACAAATTTCCTGGGAAGCCAATCAGTATCATCATGTTCTGCAGGAAAATTGCGGCACTACTGTCACCTTATTCAGCTCCGGAAACTCTTATATCGCAAGAAAAAATGCGCCAAACATGGAGATGTGAAAACGGAGTTCTCCTCGTTCTCCGTTTCGCAGTCCTCCGAGTTCTGAATGCGCGGCATCGGAGACCTGCCCATACGAGCAATGATCTTTGCTAATCAAACATGTAATGTTTTGTGGCTTGTGGAGAGTATCGTTTATTGATGTTGTGAAAAAGAAGTGGAGTCAACCCAAAAGGTGCCACTTCTTTCGCACCAACCTAATAAGTTTTCCACTATGCTCCATACATAAAAATGCACATACCATACATTTACGTCAACAAGATAATGACAGGGCCAGAGTGCATGAAGATTTTGCCAAATTATTTGATGCAGTTATGATTTGTTTTGAAGACGGCGATGGTTGAATAGTTTTGCTCACTATTTGCCTTCTCCTCAGAATGCACACATCGCTCTTTTCTTCTCTGGAATCTCTCCAATTAACCCCGCTGGTGAAACGGATCCGAAAACATGTATGAATGAACACATATGAGCTTAAATTTTCCAAACTGATAGTCTTCAACGGATATATTTCGGTTGATTGGATAGTCTTTTCTGTTTACGTTTTTACATGGAAGGTACATGGCTATTATGGCTCCATGGAACGAACAGGTGAATGAAACTGCAACCCCCTAATTTTGCAGAAGTTGATTGTTGATTGAATGAATGGGAACACTTTCAAAAACAGCAGTTTAATGAGGTATGTATAAAATGGTGGATGGCTGTTGTTGCAATAATTACCCAGTCAGGTGACGAGGAGGAGTGTTTCCATTAATGTACACTTGGTTTATTTTAATTCGGATTTGAACTGATGCAAATACCGCATGTGAAATTTCAACAGGAATATAACGAACTTCCCGTCCTGAATAGACTTTGCACCAGCTAATCAACTTTCTCATCATCAGCTTGGTATTGAGTTAAAAACTAAGGTTACAGTCACCTGGGCCAAGAATCACGATACTAGTTGGATAGTTTGAGTTCTGGATTTCTAACTTGATGTTGTTCGTTCTTTCTTGTTAATATGCTTGTCAGATATTACACGGCACACCTTTAGGGTGTAACAAATAAATAAATAAATAAATAAATAAATAACGAAACGGCTGGTGGGTCAATTGCCTCTCTGAGTCGTTTCCAAAACTTTTATAACAGTGAAATTAGTATTGAGCTGCTGATCAAAATGCTACACATGATTTCATGCGGTTCTGATGAAATTCCTGGTTTTGAGTCCGTTCTATGAGGGAGCTTCTGACCAACGTAAGAACACGAAGGTTTCGCACTTCGTGTTCTTTTGTTAGCCACTGTACCTCCTATCCCGTTCGTGGGCGCATATTGAGAAAATTCCAAAAGAAATAAGTTTTCTCAGAATGCACCTCCTTCTAGGAGTGTACCAAAACCTTTAAGAGGTGCGCTGCGATGGAATGTGTTTTGCTAAAATAACGTTCCAGCGCCATCGCCCTGCCCATAACTTACTCAAAGGAGTGGCATGTGGCATGAACAGGACTCCACGAACAGTTCTGCACAAAATCATGCATTCCGCTATAAACAGCTCCAGCCGTGCAAAACTTTCGGAAACACCTGTGACTTAAGCAGGATTTACTTCACTTTACTCATAGTTGCATCAGAGCAGGTGAATTCGAAATCTTTATTTCAACCAGCACTTAATTATGGACATTTTTTATTCTTTTTGAGGATTGCATTTCGCTGATAATGGGGTATTTCAGGGACCGGATTGGATCAACAGTAATTGAGAATCTTTGCTCCATCTGAATAAATAGCGAGCCTAACAGTGTTCACTATGCTCTGTTAATCTCTAGCTCAAGTCTTCTACTTGAAAGAAGAGCGTTATGCTTTTCCGAGCATTATTAGTTGTTCTTGAGCTTCCAGCGTTGCTTAGTGCATTCAAGGTACAGTTGTAGCTTCATCGAACCTTTTTCTCCATAACACTAATCAGAATCTAGGCATATTGGAACTTTCCGTCAGCAACGTGTCAGAAGAATTACAGCGTGGAATTCGAAGACTTCAAGATTGAGACTAACACTAGTACGCACTGTATTTTCTCCATATATGTTTTTATCTATTTTAATACCTCCATCTATGTGCTGTTAAAACGATTTTGCAGAACACCACTGCTCGACTACAGAAAACAAATAAGAAGCAGGGTGGTGTAGTGCAGTGTAAAAATCTTAGAAAGATCATTTTTCAGATGTATCTTTCTACGGTGAGAAGGTGGTCATTTTTTACGAATTCATTTTTGGGCGCTATCCATACTATAAGGGGTACAATAAGAGCTATCCTATCTATGGCGGTTTACCCCAGGTAAGAGCTTTTGAAATCATCGTTGATGAAAGTTCTCAACTGCTAACGTTTAGAATTGTTCACTAGAGGAACATCTGAAAATTGCCGAGCAAAACATCACGGATAAAATCAAAAACAAAAACTTTGACGGGCTGGCTATTATTGACTTGGAAGAATGGCGGCCACTTTTCGACCAAAATTTCTGGGGATTAAAAAGTGTAAGCGATGTGGTTTCTTTGAATTGATGTGCAAAGACGGATCTCTATGTATTTTCAATTAGCGGTAAAGTTCCCTATCGCTCAATCATGCTTTCTTACCATAATGGCATGTGTTATTAAGATTTTCCGAAATGAGTCAATAGCCCTAGCAAAAACAAAACACCCAAACGTTACGAACGACACCGAATTACAGAAGCTGGCTGAAGAAGACTTCAATAAAGCTGCGCGGTTGGATTCGCTTTTTTCGAATTTTGTTTAGAATTGAGAGAACTTTGCGCTTCAGCGAGTTTTTCGTTAAAACAATTCAACTTGGGCGAAAATTGCGAAAAAATGCCAAATGGGGATTTTATGGCTTTCCCTATTGTAACTACAACGCTGGCAAAAATGGTACCACGGAGTGCTGGAAGAAGTATCAAGACTGGAACGACAAGTATGCAAAATTTGTCATATTCTTATCGATTGGTAGAATATCAACTCCTTTTCACCGCCTATTTCAATGAATAAGTTGGAATATCTATGAAACACATGAAAGCATCCTATTGTGCAGATAGAGAGAGATACAAATTGAACATGTTAGCTAATTTGCCTTCAACTTGGCTTGCTATTTGACTTAGCAAAGTATTTGTTCATGAATTTTGATGCCCCAAATAGTATCGCTTGCAGCACTATGTTTAGGATGATGTTCATCTTCAACGAAAGTGATGCGTTATACCCATCGATTTATCTCGGTTCTAATGCCACATCGCAAGAACGATTCCTATATGTTCAGGTAGAGAGAGCACAACCGATTTCCTTGATTTGTTCTCAGATGAAGAGTATTTTTTGTGAACTATTTGGTTTTCAATTCAAAGCAACTTACGATCTTCGTCAAATGGACTGAACATCCTTTTTTGAGGCCGTTCTCAATGAGGCGAGAAGGATCTCCAAGAAATTTACTCCTCCTAAACCTATTTACGCCTACACTAAAATTGAATATGATCCTTTGAAGAAAATCAATGACTTTTACGATGAGGTACGTTTACTTGTCTCCCATTATCTCCAAGTAAGCGAAGAGAACCATGTACCGTTCTATTCATCTCCTGAATCGACTTGCTCGACTATCGAGATTTCCACAAGCCGAAGAAATAATTTGCAGAAAGATCTCTGCAGCACCATAAGGCAACCTGCTGATCTTGGCATTGACGGAATTATAATCTGGAGTAGCAGCAGAAATATAACGCTGCGATGTCCATACATACAAGAGAAGATGACGATGAACGAAGGAATCGGCTCGTATGTTATCTAATCTAATCTATCTATCCTAATTCTTTAAAGCCTACAATCCTTCTATTACAAAGGTATAGCATACCATCTTCTGCTCTGTTTTTTCAGCAAGGTGAAGACCATAATAGAACAACATGACCAATGCAGGAAGACCAGATGCAGTGATCAGGGGAAGTGCATCAGGTCGACGAATTCCACGTGAGTTGCATAGACTTTCAATATATGTATATCCTAGGTAGTCCAATACATCAAGTATCGTTTTGAAGGTGCCCAGGTTTCACCACTATGAATACGGAAGAATACTACTGTGAGTGCGACCAAGGCTACTACGACGACCAATGTTCGTCCCAAGGTACGGCACCTGCGTAGCGTCGATAACTCCTGCTACTTCGAAGGGGCACTAACCTCTCATAGTCTACTTAAGCTACTTTTTTATCCTATGTCGAAACACGTCCGTTGTGTTGTATCAAAAGGATAAAAACTTTGCTTGTTTTCTCCGTCATTCATAATCCGACATTCGTAAGCTTTAGAGTGAGATCGAGTAGGTTGAAAGTAAATTGTCTCTTCATCAATGAATAAGCCATATATGACCGAATCGCAGTTCTGCGTTCTATGGTCTTGAGCAGTAACTTTACTTTGATCCTGATAAACACCTGTTCCAAATTTCTTTTTTTTTTGTCAGTAGAGTTTCAAGACTTGTTGTGTCCCCAGAGTCATTCAATTGCTTGTTTAGAGAGATTTCAGAACCTATGCTCGTAATTTGTGGGAAAACCTGAACGATTTGATCCGGAAGTAAAAATTTCCGTGACTACTGCCTCTAGATAAGTACGGTACCACGCTCGAAGAATTCCTTCGCTCTTGAATGGTAACTAGATAATGTCAATAAGAATTTCATTTGATCTGATTTCGTTACTTTTTATTAAAATAGATGCAAAGTGGAAAAACTTGCTAACTGTGGTGGTCTCCACTGTCAGTAGTGGATTAGTCGCCTGCTATGGCAACTTTCGTCATCCCTCCGAGCCTCTCTATGACCACCAAATTGAAGGAGTTAATCATGAGAAAATCAACAAAATTGAAGACTTGATGAGCTTCCAGTACGGAAATCGCCAGGAGCACGGCAGCATGATTTCCTGAAGAAATGACGATGAAACTCATTTTCAGCCCTTCCAGTTGCTTCTATGTTCATGTGTTAAAACTTCTTCATTTGTTTAAGACGATGCACAACAGTTATTCAGAGCGAGATACGTATGCTTTACCGAATTTACCAGCAAGGAGGGAATCACAGGACTTGATCACCAATCCCTTAGAAGTATGCAATTTAGTCGATTCTGCTCGTTCAAAGTAAAAGAGAATTGATCACATTAGCATCAGTGCGATGTGATACACCGGAAGACAGGCCTTTCAGCTCTCCATAGAATATCAATACTTTAGAAAACATCAAAAATCTCTGTTTGAAGTTTTTTTTGGGTAAATTTATGCCTGTAACACTTCCCAGAGGTTCCAATGAGCTACAGTACAAGATTGTGCATAATGTTACTATATAGGGTGCGCCATAAGTTCTTGCACACCATATTTAGAAGCACCACAACAGCGGAATTCAACATAATGGCATGACCTCTCTGGCCACACTAAACCAACCCAATAACAACTTAAATAACCTATAAAATCGAGAATCTGTATATATAAAAGTGAAAGTTTGTTTGTGTGTTTGTGTGTGTGTGTGTGTGTGTGTGTGTGTGTGTGTGTGTGTGTTCCGAATAGAAATCGCGGAGGATGAACCGATCGGGACCAAATTTTGCACGTAGGTTCTTTGGGTGCCGGCGGAGGTTATAGGCTACTTTGCACCTGGGATTATTGATTGATTTATCGATTATATCGATTTTATTGATTTTTCGCTCTTCTTGACCAGGGACTAGCGAGAACATGCCTACTGGGGTACCTCAATGCGCTGAACACGAATATGACAACCATTTTGCGCCAATTTATCGATTTATTGATTTTATTGATTTTTCGCTCTTCTTGACCAGAGACTAGCAAGAACATGCCTACTGGGGTATCTCAATGCGCTGAACACGAATATGACAGCCATTTTGTGCCAATTTATCGATTTATTGATTTTATTGATTTTTCGCTACTCTTGATCATGGGGCGGTAAAGACATGTCTACTGGGGTAACTCAATGCGCTGAACACGAATATGACAACCATTCTGCACGAAATATTGATTTATTGATTTTATTGATTTTTCGCTACTCTTGATCATGGGGTGCTAAAAACATGTCTACTGGGGTTCCTCAATACGCTAAATAAGAATGACAACCATTTTGCGCGAAATATTGACTTATTGATTTTATCGATTTTCCCCATTTCCGCTCGGGACAGACAAAGACATGTCTTCTTGGGTTTCTCAATACGCTGAATAGGAATGTGACAAACATTTTGCATGAAATATCGGTTTTTCGATTTTATTGACTTTCGGCTCTTCCGCCCAATGGAGCGGTGAAGACATCTCTCCTGGGGTTCCTCGATATGCTGAGTATGAATATGACAACCACTTTGTACGAATACGTCGATTCAATGTCACCGAAATAGCTTTGCTAACTTTTCGCCCACAATTCGATGGGAAACGTCACCTGGGCCTCGCTAACATGCTGATCACCAAAATTATGGAGATTTTAATGAATTTGTCGATGATAGTTCCTCAGCAGTATGATGTAGCCAAGGTAATAAAACACCCGAGCGAAGCCGGGTACGGCAGCTAGTTTGTCAATATTTGCTTTTGTAACAGCTCAAAGTCGACTGGGAGGCGCACCCATCGCGGCGCGGTGGTATTTCTTGTGTGAATCCTCCCAAAGCTTTTCCTCAGTTTATGGTACGAGCTCAAACTTTTGTATAATGCAGCTTTCGATTTGCCTTTAAAATCGAAAGCATGGACCAGTCCATCGGATTCAGATTAGTGCTGCATGAGAATTAGATCTCAGCACAGGACTTCCTCCGCGCACCACTCCAGGACACGCTTGACACAGTTGTTCCATTAGCAGATTTTAAGTCTTACTGAAGCGTCTCGTTTGAGCTATGCAGTATGAACTTGATGCATCAAGGTCTCTTCTCACCAAAAATGACATTCAAATAAGACTGAGCGTGACTTTGATGTTGCCGACCACAAAAATCTAAGAAATTTGCTGTAACAGAGCATCTTTTCAAAAACATGACCAAATTCTTGAAGGAAGAGCGGAAACGGAATTCCGTTCCACACCTAGAATTCTCCAATGCTTTTTACATCCCGATCATTTCTCCGATGAGAATAGAACAGCTCTGTCCTGAAAATTGGCTCCAGTACTAAGATGGCAATGTTGCTCCGTGCCGCGATGGGTGCGCCTCCCACTCGACTTTGAGCTATTAAAAAAGCAGTTGGCGACATGTTCCCGATCTGCTAGGTTGTATGGTTGCTGTTGAGTTGGTTTAGTGCGGCCATAGAGCCATAGGCCATGTCATTGCGTCCAATTCCACTGCACTGGTGGTACTAAATGTGGTGTGCAAGAACTTATGGCGCACCCTGTACATTGGTATTCGAATTTTTTCTTTCCAATATTCGAATAATCGAATATTTTGACTTTTCGCATAACCTTGAATATTCAAATAATCGAATATTCCGACTTTTCGAATTATTCAAATATTCGATTGAAGAAAATTTCGAATTATTCGAATAAATGAGTGTTCTTTTGTTTCCGAAGTGGTTTTGTGACGCAATAATTCACAGAAAATAGGTAAAACTGTCTTGCGATGTGCGAAGAAATAGAAATACACCTTTTCAAATTAACAGTACATGTGCACGTTAAAAGCGAAGTCTCATCACATCTTCGTATCTATCTAAAACTATCTAAACTATCAACAGATTCTTGGTTTTCTTGACAGGCTGTTCACAGAATGCTTCAAGGTGCTCTTTATCTTTCATGACTGTGCCTGCAACACTGCTGGACAATTCACTTATCCCGTCTTCGGTTTTCGTTCCGTTTTTTTTTCTCCAGTCACTACGCACTCTTCTCTGGGGTCATGAAATAAGACAAGAAACCAAGGCGGCTGTCCTTTAAATGGTGAGGCGGTTACCCTTTAACACATTGACGACAATCGACGTCTTGGAGAAATGTGCCACGTGGGACCAAGGCGAAATTCTCGTTCACTTCTTCCACTGCCGCAATAATAGATTTTATGTTAATAAATAACTAATAAAAACAGCTCTGATGATATTGTTAAGTATAATAAAGCACTATCATCATTTATTAATATTTTGATTATTACTATCAACAATTAATCAATAAATGACAACAACTACAATCAATCAATACTGAAAAATACCAAAAACATTGATAATTTTTCAATAAATTTCTATAATTGTAAGGTTCATTAAAAGTGCGGAATTATGATACAATTTGACCTAGATTTTAGAAACATATATAAAATTAATTTATTACTCGTATTTTTTTTGTTGATTTTTTATCTTACGTGATACAATATGCCTACCATAATCCGCGAATTTGCTTGTACATTACAAATGGTGTTCATATTTGGACTGGGCAGGTGAAATAACCCCTCTATACAAATTTTCGGGAGATTCCGATCTTGGGATCCTCAGTTTTGACGTGGGACCCACCGATGGGTCCCTTGGTCCGTGGTGGCCGCCAAGATGGGACCCACCCGTGGGTCCCATTGTCGTCAACGTGTTAAATAAAGTGAGGGAGAATGTAACTACGGACTGCTGCAAATAGGTGATAATGCAATAGCAATGCATCTGGACGCAAGAAGACGCCCCTCCCCCCTCCCGAAGTTATAAACAAGGCCAGTTCTGATTTTCTCGACTTGATGTTCAATTGTCTTCTTGCCCAAGTCTCAAACGAAACAGTCCTATAGTTAAAAATACTTGGCAAAATCCATTCCACTCCCAGTTCCTCCTGAAGAGACACTGTTTGATTTACCACCCTAATGCCGTCTCAATCTGTGATTCCTCAAAAAGGACACGTAAAAGTGAGAGTACGCAGACATTCGCGCAGCTCCACTCCCTCCAAACGTGGGCTCCTGTCGTCCTAATTCCGATAGAGCTGCAAAATCAGATTCCGATAGAGCTGCAAAATCAGCAGCAGTCCAGTATCAGTGTTAACTAGCTGTGCCTGAAGTTCTCCTGGAGTCTGAGCTAATCATCAGTAACCTCAGCGGAAATCGATGGAATGTAACCATGTCCGAATTTTGCGAGAAGAAGCACATCGCTGTCATTATTTGGATAAGTAGTGAATCTTTTGGGTTGGCGCTATACTCCACTGGTTTACAGCAGCTTGCGTCGCCATCCTGTACTGATTCGAGAGGCAAAGTATTCCTTTTTATGATGAGCAGAACCTCTCCTTCCACTGTTCCGAGTTCCTTAATCATTTGCGAGAGGAGCACTGAACATTCGATGAAGGTGCCGACAGCATGCGCAAGCAGCGCCTACTTAGACTTCTCTAGGGGCTTCAGAGCTCTTGACCCAAAGTTCTCAACACTTTGTGAGATCCTGAGAAGTCCAAGTCCTCGGCCCACAATTTTCCAAAACTAGACAAGGAGGGCGATGGTCTACCCGGTATCCAATCCTGAACAGTACAGGCATGCGTGTTTCCCAAATACTAGATTTCCCAACTAAGTAAAGTTCCGACGAAACTGTAATCTTCTCTCATGTAGTAGGGTGTAATCGACCATGATGGAGCGATGACCATGTCCATGCTTCACGAACCCAAAAATATACGGTAATGTACTCCAGAAGAAGTGTTTGCGTAGAGCAGCATTAGCTATTTGTGACTTCGACTCTTAACGGATACGCTCCGATCACTTCGACTTCAACGATAAGATGGATGGATTCCTCTTCGGTGAAAATCTGTCGATTCCTCGTTGTTACACGAATAATCCCAGGGGTACATATCACTGCAGAAAATTGGACTAAAACATGTCACTTGATCTATGTATTGTCATCTCGGATCATTCTATTGGTCTTGAACCTCCGCGGAACTTCCGAATGACTACAGGGTTCCGCGGATGTTGTGGAAGTCGCGCATGTCGAATGCTTTCGAATGTAATCCAAGCTCCGAGGCACTTCCGAAAAGTCTGGGGTGGTAGTAATTTGGCCGAAACCTCGAGGTAACCGCGAGGTTGAACTCGGAGTCACCTCGTGGTTTCACACGGAGACCAGAACCTGACCTCGAGGTGACCGAGCTGAAACCGCGAGATGACTTATTTTAATTGAGCAAAGTATTTTGTCTCGGGAGGATCCGAACCCGTGAGGGTTTGCCTCAGAGACAGCCCACATTGCACTACACCATTTGTACCTTATCGACATTGAATTGTTTTGGACCATACGAAACTTATCAAGTATATCAAAAACCTATCATCATTAGCATTGGATGTTAGAGTATTCACTATATAGGAGACGACCAAGCGGTGGTATTCCCTTTTCAACTTAAATAGGTATGATCTTCTCACGAACTTCTTGTCACACTTACTTGTCACCATTCACTCAACAATTCTGGACAAAACAGCTTTAGAGATGGAATCGCTGATAATCCCCGAACGTAGCAACCGTCAAAGAAATGTAAAGTACGGCAGAGTTGATCCCCGCCGTACTCTTTCACGCAACCAGAACCTCATAAGATTGAGATGCCGCTTCAATGACAGTCATTTGGACTGGATTACTAATCTGCTGTCATCGAAACTTGGAGACGATATGAGGAAGCCTTGGGCAATTTCGAAAAGGCAGCAGAATGTAAAATTCTATCCTTCTACAGGCTTCCTTCTTCCGAGTTCTTTTTATTCTCTTGAGATGCCGCTACTTTAGCAACTACCTTAACTTTTTAGTCACAACGTGATCCTCGAAAATTTTAGTAGTGGAAATTCGACTACTTAAAGACTGTTCGTGCAGTCACCTTCCCCAGTTCATCGATGTCACGGCTCAGCGACTGTAGAACTTTAACAGCTGAATGTGCAGCGAAATGGTGCGTGCTAACAAATTAAACTGCAGAACAAAAATGAAATAGTAACAAAAGAATGCTTGTTATTTCGTGTTAGAGGAGGGTATTACGAGCATGTTTCTGCGATGATGAGATGGTATTTACGCTGTTCCAGTTTGTAGTGGGATATAGGTGCTACTTCAAAACGTAGATAATTGCGTTTTTGTGTTTCTTTGCCTACAGAGGCGAAAAAAGTTTTTTTTGGGTTTTCGTGCAAAATGGTTCTCATATTCGGTTTCAGTGTTATAAGAAACCCCGGTAGACATGCTTCCACCGATCTCTGCGTAGATGTAGCGAAAAACCTGTAAAATCGATATAATTGATACATCAATCGATAATTCGCCGCGGAAAGTATCCTAAAACCTTCGCCGGTGCCCGGGCGAAACCTGTGCAAAGTTTGGATGGGAAGTTTTGGAACTTTCTAAAAAATTGGCTCAGCACTTTCTTGACACTCTAATAGGTTTGAAAGATCTCTGAATTCCTTCTATCTTCAAAATAACCAGCTGTCTGCCTCTGAAAGAGAGAGTGTCCGTGGTGTTTGAGTGAAAAAAATAGCTAAGAAGCCCTCTGAACACGAGAGGAACCACTCAACTTAGAAGGTTCCCTTTAGAGCTTAAGACCTGCAGGTCAGAATGAAAAAGTACCCCTGAGTACTTTTTCGAGACCGGTCTGCGTCTCTTGCCACATGATACTATTTTCACAAACATGTATGATTAGATATTAGATCACGGTCTTAGTTCTGTTACCGTGAGGTCGAGACCAGAGTGAAACCTCAAAGTGACCGGTCGGTTACCTCGAGGTCTCAGTTGTTTTACAATAGATTTTGGAGAAAATGACCTCGAGGTGACCTCGAGGTAACTTTTGACGGTTACCTCGCGGTTACCTCGGGGTTTCGGCCAAATTACTACCACCCCTGAAGTTTTGAAGCTACTTCTTCCACTGTTTCTCCATACGCGCAATTTTCCCGGAAATCGACAATCTCCATGAAGTTCCGAAAGTTTTTCTCGGAGCGGAACGCACCTCGAGAGCAAGCTATTGCTGGATCAGTCCTTAAACACGCATCTGAAAGGATATCAAAAAGTTCCCAATCTCCGCTTGCCCGTTCCATATTTCTGTAGTTTCAAGAGCGCCATGTAGAGTGAAGCTTTTTGTGTTAATCTGCGAAGGTTCATGAGATTTCGCTGAAGTTCCCAGAAGTAAGGACGTTTTATTCAAGCCGAGGTAGGGTCATCGCTCAAAAAATCTGCATCTAGCAAAAAGAAACCGACGAAATTTTGTTCTGTAGTAGAACTTTATTGGACAAAATCTAAATCCGCCCTTGAATTCTGAAAAAAGAGTAAGCTTCTTGCATTCCCACATAAAATTTCGGAACTCAATGTTTTCAATGGGATGACAATCGGTCAGAAACAGAGCGACCTCTGATCAACGAGCAGAGACAAGACGAGGACAGATTACCGCGGCTGCAGAAAAATTTTTTGAGCATCACAGACAGGCTTTGCGAGCAGAATGTGTGCAAGGATCTAAGTTATTCAAAACTTCCTTAAGAAATTCTCTAAACAACCATCTAATAATTTTCACCTTCGCAGAACATTGAGTCTCTAAAACCTTTCCGGTGTTCGACAAGAAAATTCCAGTTGAATATTCAAAGGAGATTTTTGCGGGTGTCGTAGAAAGCGAAAAAGAGATTCTGTAGTGTTGTGAATGCCGATAAGTGGCGAACTCACTGCCAAGATTTGAAGGCCCAAGTGAATTTATTTGTTTATTCATCTATTTATTTATTCATGCACTCAGGGTGCTCCTACAATTAGGTACAGCATGCAAATAACTTTTGAAATCTTCGGCTGAATGAGAAACCAGTCAGAGTTCGGCACAAGCTTAGCTCGAGCAGAAAAAAACTACGAAGTCCCCTTTGACCTAGCCAAAAATCTACGAAGCCTTAATTCTAAGCAAACAAGTTAAAACAAGTTTGTGCGAAGAACAGTAGTTTCATTTTTATGAAGCTCATCGGGGTGTCCACACGAGTTAACAAGTGCCAACAAGTGCAATGGCCGTGGAGCACGTCAACATGGCAGCACGTTCTAATTTTTTAAATTTCCAGTTAAAATTTGAAAGAGGGTGGAAATTGCGCAGGTTTCTGCCATTATTTTGATAGAGCAATACTTTCTGAAGACAACAGTGTAAGCGAAATTGGAAATATTTGCTTTTGGAAAAAGTTATTTGAGGAAGTTGTGTCGAAGTGGTGCTGAAGACTGCTTTTTAACTAATTTTTTTCGCTGTAACGGAGAGAACGCGGCAGCTTTCATATTCATTGAAACGAGCTTCCTCTCCTGAAGCTAATCGCTCTAGCAGAAATAGAAATAATTGATTTTTAGGAAAGTTGTTTGATGAAAATTCTTTGGACCGGTGCTGAACCCTAACTTTTAGGGTAAAGTTAGGGTTCAGAGAATTCCAATGCAATATCTCCTCTCAAAATCAATTAATTCTATTTCCCTCCGGCGGTTGGCGGGACAGTAGTATCAGAAATCCATTTGTAAAGTTTGAATTGGATTCATTCAGTACCAACGATACTGTGCGTACTGCAAAGTACTTTTTCAGCTGTAACTCCTATCAAAATCAATTAAATTCAATTCTCTTTCGAATTTAAATAGAGTGCTGCCAGTTGCCGCCATATACATGGTCTCAGCAAGATCTGAGCAGAACCTGTCCTTTTACAAGCGCTGAAAGCAGTGCTCCTGGCAGGGTTTTCGCATGATAGCCCCCAACCTAATGTCAAAATCAATTAGTTCCAATTTCCTTTGGCAGTTGAAGGAAGAACGGTATCTCTAAACATATCACGAAATTAGATCAGTATTCCTTCAGTAACAACAATGCTGGGGACCTTTTTAAGTGTGTTTCTTAAACAAGCCTTAATTCTGTTCTTATTTCAGACAGATTTTACAGAACGAATAGAAGAAAAAATTCTTCGGTTCAGTCTCTTTTCTTTACTCTTATCTGCACAGGAGCTTATGGTTATTCGACAAGTCCCAACTACGAACTCCCCTTTGCTCACTTTATCTTTACGAAGTCCCGCTTGCCTTGAGTAAAGTTCCAGCCGAAGTTCGAAACCAATTCAACAGAAAAGCGTAGCTACCGATGCTTCGGTCTACTACAAAATACATACATGTTGATTAATTTCAAGACATGTTACAGCCACCCACTTGGCATCTGCTTATACAGGTCTAGGTACACCACCAACGGCGTCTTTGAGATATTCACGTCTAGGCTACGCCATCGGACTACGTGAGTGTCCCGGGGCGAGCTCTGTGTTTCAAGAGCTTCTTTAAACTAAAGACAAAGCCCGGGCATTTACCTAGAGGAAGCTCGCAGAACGAACCGTAGATGGCTGTCTAGACCAGGGATGATTAGAGATAATATGAGTGGGAGAGCCTTTTTATACTCACTACGTAAGTGGAAAAACAACAAACTGACGTCGGGGAATTATTTTAGCATGACCCAAAGCATCGCGAACTATGGAATAGAGAAAGAACACAAATGAATAAAACAAAACTAGAAAAAAAGTAGACATCTCCGCAAAATCGCTGCGGCATGAGTGCAAGAGATAACTTTCTGAGGATGTGCAGGGTGTAAACTTCAAACACTGAGACAGATGGCTGTTTTGCTATAGAAGCGACACACTAGCAAGAGTAACAAAACGAATACTGAAAAATAAAACTATAAAAACTGCGACAAAAATTAGGGACAGTGCTGAAGTTCGAGAAACCTGGAACAAGAACATGATCGCCTGGAAGTGGAGATAGGAGTGGCTGAAATCAATTGTATCACGGAAGGTTAATGTGAAGTAGCTGAAGTAGGTCATCTTCTCTGAGGCTAGCTTTGAATTTTCTGCTGTCTTTGGATTGAAGATCATGTGTTGGAAGCATGTGAAGCTATCTTGCAGTGTGTTGAAGAATGTATTGAACATGTGAGAGAATCGCCTATTTTTAATTCTCCGATATTGCAAATTGAAACCACCTATTCTGCTGTTGATAGGTCGGAAGACCCAATATTTAATGGGTGTTAGTTTTACCTTTTTCGAAGAACACGGAAAGCGAGCACCAGGTCTGCAAATGTTCGTCTCTGAATTTATTTCATTACATGGACTATTCCATGTGAGGATACAATATACAATGCACTGTATGGTAATACAACTCAAGCAAATCTTAAATTATTCGTACAATGCTTGCTTCAAGAGAGAAACCTCCGACTACTCTTTCTTTTTAAGGAATCCTTCTACTCGTTTCTTGAATGATGAAAGTTTAATGGGAGCAGGATGACTCTTGCTCATCATTAAATACTTTGAGCCAGCTCTGTTGACAAAAATGTTTGCCTTACGGAAGTCCTAGCTGTTGGAAACGTAATTTTTAGTGGAGGCCCTCGAGTGATTGAGTTCTGTAGTGTGAAGAGGTCGCTCATATGAAGGATAGTGTAGCCATGTATAATTTTATGAACCATCATGAGATCATTCTTGTTTCGTCTACTTGAAAGTGATTGAAGTTGAATTATTTTATTCCTAGTATCTGCAGGAGGGACACTATTGTAATCAAAACCTTTTGTCCTAAGAAAAAGTTTCCGTGTAAAGCTATTCTGAACTTTTTCTAATTTATCCCTAATTCTTTTTCTATGAGTATTAAAGATAACTGTACCATATTCTAGTGAGGGTCTTACATATGTCTTGTACGTTCAACAAAATTGTTTCATTTTTGGTCACGAGACCTCTAAAAATGTTGTACAACTTTTGTGTTGCTTTGCTGGTGATGTACTCACAGTGCCTATCAAATGACAGATTAGCTGTTATAAGAAAACCAAGGTTCCTGATCTCATTGACTTTCGGTATGGGCGAATAACATCGTGTGTACTCTGATTGTTCATTAGAGAATACGCATAGAACCTTTGTTTTTTCTACAGAAAGAGGGAGACTCCACCGGTTAGACCATTCTTCAACCAGATCAATAGCTTCTTGTAATTTCTGTATGTCTTCTTCATTTTGGATTGAATTGTAGATTTTTATATCGTCTGCGAATGCAATGCAACCTAGTCCCGCGGAAGAAATCAAATCTGGCAGTTCGTAAGTGTAAATGTTGAAAAGAATGGGTGAAAGGACACCACCCTGCGGTACACCACTGTGTACTTCACGAATCGATGAATACTTCCCATTAATGCAGACTTGAAATGTTCTATATGAAAGAAATGCCTCTACCCATTCAACTATGCGATGGTGTAGTCCAACTTGGTAGAGCTTTGTTATCAACTTTCCATGTACGACGCTATCAAAAGCTTTAGCGAAATCAAAATAAATTATGTCAAGTCTTTTTCCATTTTCAATTATATTTGTCCATTTATTCAAGGCGGAAAGCATGGCCGTTACAGTAGATTTCCCTTTTTGAAAGCCATGTTGATGGTGAGAGATGACAGCATTCGATTCCAGATGATGTACAATTCTCTTTTTTGAAATCTTTTCAAAGAGTCTTGCACAAATTGATGTAATACTTATCGGTCTGTAATTATTTGCCTTGTGAAAGGGAGCTTTCTTAGGCACAGGTGTTACCAATGAATGCTTCCACTTTTTCGGCACTTCTGCCCTGATGAACCTTAAATTGAAAATAAAAGTTAGAGGGCCGGTTATTTCACAAGCCATCTCCTTAATAAATACAAAGGGAATATCATCTGGTGTTATCGAATAGCAACTAGACCACTTAACAAGGTTTTCGTAGACTTCATCATGGCTAAACCACAGAGAGTCATTCATTAATGGAAAACCATTTTTTGCTTCAATTTCGAAATGAGTTTTACAAAGTGAGAAATACCTTTCAAACGTGTCAGCGAAAAGTTCTGCTTTTTCGAAATCATTGCTAACTTTTTCAACACTGTCTTTTTCGAGCCCAGGAGGCTTTTGTTTAGGCCGTAGTCGAGAGTTTAGGAATTTGTAGAATGCATGCTTATCACCTGAATCAATAACTTTTTTTTCCACGGAACTGTTGTATTTATGTAATTTCTTTATGAGACGATCATTTAGAAGTCTATACCTAGTCAATGAACTTTCGCTTTTTTCATCCATAGCTTTTTGCCAAAAGATTGATCTTAGGTGGAAAAGTTTGTGAATGTACCACGGAAATTTCGACGTTCCTAGAGAGATCCTCTGTGATAGGACAAACAGTTCGATGCAATGTTTCAAAATTGACAAGAACGTTTCATACTTTTCATCGACTGTTTGAGCATAACTAAGAGAACCGTACCAGTCAATCTGATTTAGGTATTCTTTGGCACCCACAAAGCTAGCATGCTTAAAATCTTTCCTGACGACGTAGTCTTTGCTTTTCTTTACCATATTTATACGAAATACTCGAGAAGCATGGTCGCTACAGCCTACTGGGGCTTTAACCTGGATGTTTTTAACCAAATTCTTGTCAGTAGTAAGAATTAGATCTAAAATATGATTACCGAGGGTAGGCTTATTAACAAGCTGTTTTAGGCAGTGACTCAGACACATGCTAACAAAAGACTTTGAAGTCCTAATTTTCGCTTGGGGAATTTCTCTCCATGTAATGTCTGGAAGATTAAAGTCTCCCATTATAATACAGGGCGCGTTACAGGCTAGCATATCGGATATGGCCTTGAATAGTTGTTCAGACTGATCGACTGAACACGTTGGTGCTCTATACACTACAACTAATCGTATAGTATTTCCATCAGAGCTTAAATCTATGCATAAAATCTCATAAGCGTTATCAATTGTTTCACTGAATACCTTAATAGGTGATAAATGATTTTTTACAAGGAACATTACACCTCCACCTCTCTTATTTTTCCGGTCAGATCTCAAGATCTGGTAGTGATCACACCAATACCCAAGCAAAGGTGCAAGATCAGTTGAAGATTTCATCCATGTTTCTGTTAATGCAACAACATCATAACTGAAGCAACTCAAAGCATGAATAAGAGCAAGAGTATTCCTAGGTAATGATCGAATATTACAAGTTAAACACAGTAATAAGGAGTCCGAAAGCCTGCGAATATTCAGAGGTTTCCCGAATGGGCTGGATTTAGTTGTACAATACTATGTTCGCCGGAACTAGGTAGATTCCCGTGAACAACAGTTTCAGACAAAGTAAGGCTATTCTTATTCACGCTACTCGCTCCAATTTCAGAAAGCCTGCCCAAGGTGCTGAAACGAGATTTTCTTCGTTCGCGAATCTGATCCCTTTCTGTTTTGGAAAGGGATGGGCGAACATAAATCCCCGGTTCGGGGAATGATTTCAGCATGTACGCTTTTTTTCAACACCTCCCTCTGAAAGTAGGAAGCGGGCATTATCACTTTCATCAGCCTAGGTTTTCTCGAGTTCATTTTACCCATTCTGTAAACAGAAGTGGGTTCACAAGCTATGTCGAGGTAAACTAGTATTTGCCTTACACATTCACAGCCATGGTAGTTCCTGGTAGAAGCAGTGTTACTACAGCTCTCAGGAATTCCAGAAATCACGAGGGATCTTTTACGCTCAACCTCTTCGAAGGTGAAACTACAATTCTTGTCAGAAACATTGCTACTACTCTTACTAACATTCTTGGGGTTTTTAAGTGCTAAAATTTCATCTTTAAGCAAAGTATTTTCCTTTGTTAGAGCCACATTCTTTTCAGCTAGCTCATGATTCTCGTTTTTGAGGACGGCATTTAATTTGAGCACACTGCTAAGCTCATTTCTTATCTCTTCTAGTTCGCCTAACACATATTTAAACATATGGCCAAGGACGGATTTGAGGGCAATCGGAAGTTGATCATTATCCAGCATTTCATCGAATTTCTGTCAAAAATCTTGTGCCAAGGAGTTCTGATGAACGGTTTCAGTCTTCTGCTTCTTTCGAGTCTGAACGAAACAGGGGCCCGCCGCAAGTAATTCTCCCTCCTTAGGCATAGTATAGCTGTTACAGTGGCGTATGTATAACAGTGATAAATATATGCGATCCCACCACAAGATCTACGACCGACGACAAAGTGAGGTAAACTTGCTTGAGTTGATATTATCCACGATAACAATGCCACTTGAGAGCGATATAGGCAGTCGACCACCTCCCGTGAGCTCACGAGAGTGAATGAGCTCACAAGAGTGAATGAATGAATTAAGGTGTTCAGAGAGAGTGCCTTCAGGCGAGCAGGGTTATCAAGCAAATCATCATGTGTTTGGTTCATTCTGTGGCATACAATGCGCGTGAATGTTCTTTGAAAACTCTCAATTTTCTTGATTTGTATCATCGTTGAAGGGCTTCAGAATTGTGAGCAACACTCCAAGTGTGGCAGGACAAAGGTGGTGTATAGCTTTTTCAAAATTTCGGGATCATTACTATGGAAATTGCGCAAGATGAAGAACAATGTGGAGTAGGCCTTTTTTTACCGTAGAGTCAATATGATTGGAGAGTTTTAGAGAAGAGTCAACAGAAACACGTAAATCCTTGGCTACTGTACATTTCCTTATGAGTACTCCATTAACTTCGTAGTCTGCTGGATTAGTATACCCTAGATTCAAAGCAAAAGACTTGCTAGAATTAATTGAGAGATCCAACTCGAAAGCCCAATTTTGTAACTTATTGACGGACAACTGCGGTAATGCTTGCACATTTGAGCAGTCCTCTGCATTATAACTACAATAAATCTTGATCATCAGCGAAAAGTTCCACTCTGATATCATTAGATGTTTTGACAATTTAAGGGAAGTCTACTGTGTAGACTAGAAACAGGAGGTATGACGAAACGCCAACTTGAGGCTTTCCGCTTTTGCAGCAGTACCGCTCTGAAAATCCTAACCCGACCCTGATTATCATGTATTATATCTGTCGCACAAGTACGATCTCAACCATTCGAGCAGTTTACCACGGATACCAACTGTTCGCCAGGAGCTTGGAATGTGAAACCTCATCAAACGCTTTTGAGAGATCAAGATGAATTACATCGACAGACTTGCTTGCATTCAATGCTATGCTCCGGTCATGAACGGCATCAATTAGATTTGCTGTTATTGACGCGCCTGGCAGAAAAACATGTTGTTCAGTAGGAAAATATTGGATCTGTGAGCCCACGGCATTATTTTGTTCTTCAGGATGGTCTCCATCACTTCAACTGAAATCGGTGTAATGCTGATTGGACGAAAGTCCACCACATTGCAAGCGTTCGGGACTTTGGGTTTGGCCGTTACTAATGACAATTTCCATCGCTGTGGCACATTATCGTTAAAGAAAGATATATCACAAATGTGAGCCAAAGGCTTGCACAAGGATTTCGCGCAGTTTCTGTACACAATTTGGGGTATGCCGTCATAAAGAATGCGTGTTGATGGCCTCAGACCTTTTAAAATGTTGAAGATGGCACTTGGATAAAAATAGGCATCATGGCAGTATATGTTAAGGTTTGTAGAACTAGCCATGGAAATTCGTGATTCACTTCTACTAACTTATTAGAAAAACTACTTGCAAAATACCGGCCCCGGGCACTGGCTTTCTCTGAATCAGTGTAAAGATTGTGTTCTAACTGATCTCTCAGCACTGGCGATAACATTTTCAGCTTAAGCTTGCTCTGAATGTATGAGAAGAAATGGCGAGATGATGTTCTTTTAGCAATACGTCGCTCATGATTAGCAAAGAATTTTCTAAGGTGATGATCGAGGTCAGCAGAAACATTTTGAAGAGAGGGTTAAACAAGGGCTTCTTTAAGGTGTCAAAAAGCCGCTCTTTTTGAGACAGGAGTGAGCGAATATGAGGAGGGAAACGTAGAGTAGGAGGACGAGGCTGCTTCAGAGGAACGAATTTTGAAAAAGCAGAGTACATGATAGAGCAGAATCTTTGATACACTTCGGATGAAGATGAGTACTGGGCGAATGTAGTGAGCCACTCTATGGAAGCTAATTAACCGTTCATTCCATCGTAATCAACTCTGTGAAAGTCTGGCAAGGGCAAGAGAGTTGAATGTATCACCTTGAACATTAAATCTGAGGATGCAGTGGTCATCCGATGAAAGTGGTGCAGGTGTTGCATGTTCGAGATGTGGAGGGAGAGGAAAGAATTAGATCAGGCATTGCATTGCCAAGTGTCGGTTGAGAGACATGTTGGCGAAAGTCACTACAAAAAAAAACTTAAGAAGCGAGCCGAAGAGCTGTTACGCCGTAGTAGTTTCCTCCAGTCTATTTTTAGATTGAAATCTACAACAATGATTGTTGCAGCTCGCACTGAAGCTATCTCAGTTAAAGTTTCATGGAGTTGATCATCGTCATCCACTGTAGAGTTAGGAGGGCGGTACACAACTATGAAGCGGGTGAATGAGACCTTGTCCTGACTCAGAATGTTGGTGAATAGAATGCTTGAGAGACACTAGAAGGACTTGCGCTAGCTACAAACGAGCATTTCGTAATACAACACACTCCACTCCCCCCCCCCCCTTCCATTTTTCCTGTCTGAGCGAAAGACGCAGTATGGCAGGCTTCCTACGATTTCACAGTCTAATATCTTCGGAGTTAGCCATGTTTCACAGATAAAAACAAGATCAGGTTTGTATGTGGTTAAAAAAGATTGTGTAGTGTGCAGTTTGTTTAAAAACTTCGCGCGTTCATAAGAAATTACTTTAAAACCCTCGCCGTATCTTGCGAACTCAGGCGTTCCCCGACCTCTTCGATAGGTCAGAGATGCGCCTGAGTTCGCCACGGAACACTACCCACTAGCGCTCACCCTTCCTACGGTCCAACTACCGTGCCCGTTGTTGTAGCTCGGAATCGCGCCTCCTCTCTTCCGAGGTCATGCTTCTACTAATAAAAACGTTGGAAAAGCTACTAGACCTCAAAAGTCGTGCCTTGGCAAGAGCTGAACGCCAGTGGTAAGCAGATGGAAGCAGGACCTTAAAGGCAGCAGGAGCTGAAATCCTCGATCCGAGCTGAGCTGTGGGTGATGAAGTACAGACTCAGCACATCATAATGTGAAACGAACACAGACAATGATGGCTTACCTGCAGAGAAAATGGCCTGGCCGTGTTCGCGCGCGGACGAGTTTTTCCCGGCGCAAAAGCCATTGCGGTGCGTGGTTTGGCGCAAAGGGAAAACGAAATGCATTCAATTCACAGGGTTTCATGGCGGGACTCGGCCAAAACCACGCGCCGCAATGGCTTTCGCGCCGGGAAAACTCGTCCGCGCACAAACACGGCCAGGAGTGTTCGCGACGAATGTTCCATTTTCTCTGTAGGTATGCATTGTCTGTGTTCGTTTCACATTTATGATGTGCTGAGTCTGTACTTCACCATCCGCAGCTCAGAGTCGAGAATTTCAGCTCCTGCTGCCTTTAACAAGGCGTGGGCGTGAGTTGTCGATTTTACCAATACGAAAGACGGCAGAAGGGCGGCATTGGACATTGAGAACATCGAGGATTTTAGTCACTTTGTTCTCAACATCTGCTTGATGTTGCGAGGGAAGCATCCTATTATCGGCCTCCCCAAGACCGCTAATCACGATATTTCGTGCGCGAGTCTCCACTTCAATCTGTGCTGACAATTCCATCGGAACTTTTGCAGCAAGTGTCTGGAGGACGTGGAGGGCCGCTATACATTGGTATTCGAATTTTTCTTTCGAATATTCGAATATTCGAATAATCGAATATTTCAGTTTCTTGAATTATTCGAATATTCGAATGATCGAATATTTTAACTTTTCGAATAATTCGAATATTCGAATGAATTCGAAAAAAGTGTATGCTCCCTATGTATGCTGAGTGCCAAATTAGCGCTAGTTAACAACACTCCAAGAACTCTTAGTAATCCCACACTTAATGGATCGCATCCATCAGGTGCTATGATGAAGCGGACTCTACAGAAAAAGTGTATGATGAGGAAGCCCAAAAATTATGTGAACTAAAAAAGTGCATGCTCATTAAGTGACTTAGGTCGATCTGGGAGACCTGAAGGGAGATCCAAGATCGTCCCCTATATATTCTTTGCGCCGTACATCGGTTCTGGCAATACTGAGCACACAGTTGTAGCCTCAGATCTCCCCGAACTCCAATTTTCAAGCCCATTCTTAAAGTCGGTACTTCACAGCAAAACATGAAATCTCCGAAAAAGCGTTCTTCGTGAATAACTTTCGTGCGGTGCATAAGTTTTGGTCGTCCGCTCGAACAACTGCTGTAGTCCTTAGTTCTTTTCTTAGTGAAGATATCATGTAATCTGGCTGCGTGTAGACTGCGCCTGAATCCTTACAATCGAAATACTTGGATTCGCCTGACCATTCAAAGCACGAGCAGCCTCCCTACAAGCCGTTTTTCGAACTCAGTAGCCCTGTCGCGGACGCGATAATCCGCTACTCGAAATCGTAGTGACCGGGAGCACTGTCCTGTCTCGCCCCGCGGTCAGTGCTTGCGGTTACGGCCAGCCTTGTGCGCCGCCACTTCAAATTTGCCCGCGTCTCTCCTAGACTCCGCCCACTCCAGCGCAAACGCATATAAGGCCGCGTTTCGTTCACTCTAGCTTCTTCTTCTGCCCCGGCAATGTGACCAGTCGACGAGAGCGAAGCGGAGTGCAGGGAGCGAGGGTCCTCAATCGGTTCAATGATAGGTGATGGCAAGCCGTACTATCAAGTAGAACTAGGATGGACGACGAGCCGAAGGAGGATACCAGGAGAGAGCCACGCCGTAGCCAACGCCTTGGTGGCACGAGAGAAGGACTATGAGGGCGTGCCAGAATACTACTTCCTTTTGTAAGTCTTTATCTACTAGCTTTCCCCTGTAGCACCCCTGGTAGTAGTAGGTAGTTGCAGGATTCTATTTAGGCTTCTTGTTGTATGGGTAGTAATAATTAATAAACTCTTAAGTTAAGGTGTCCCTACAGCAAGACTTACTACTGCTTTCAATACACAGTCCTGCTGTAGTCTTAAGCTGGTCCATATGTGCGAGCCTGGTGCAAGCGCCGGGTCCTCCCGCTGGGAACCCAGCGTGGAAACCTCGACGGTTAAGAGCCCTGGGCTTACTTAACATCACGTCGGTGCAACATGGTACGGTGAGGCAGGGCCCTCACACCAACCCTGGATAGAGGGCAACCACCGATCCGCCACACCCCCTCTTGCGCCGCTGAAAGCAAGAATCGGTCACTTTACTTATTTAATCCTCCTATCTCGCCTCATGACTGTGATGCCTTCCTTAGAACTAACAAATCCACATTTTTTCCGGGGATCCGCCACGATTCCCAGTACGATGCCCCCTTTGCTTTTGACCCTTTTACGAAGCCCTGCTCGGGAAGACTTGTGCTGGGGTCTGATCAAAGGTGACGGATTGACGGCCACAGAAAATTTCTGGAGAGAAATAAAGTACCAAAAGAAGCTGCGAAGAAAGATACGGCAAAGCACAGTTCCCATAGTCGGCACAATTATAGTCGATGTAAAATTTTCACTACAAAAAGTGTTTGAAAGGATTTAAAGAATGAGTAGTGAAAGACAAAGGAGTGAACGTGAACGCAGCCGCGCACGGACAGCACAGATTCAAAAAATTTTGAAACGCTTCACATAAGTAACGGGTCACGACGGGCAGATCTCTGGGAGCAGTACAATCGAACACAGAACCGGGAGTGAAAACGTCTCGCACAAAGTTCTCTGCGGTAGAGAAAAGATCATGTCACCTAACAACATGTTCGTAAGCGCCAATAAAGTAGATAATTACAACGCTACTTTGTTCCACCCGTTTCGGGAATGAACCAAGAAAAATGACTGCAGAGATTCAACCACGGAATTCAACCTCTTCAATGAGACATCCCTTCTCACAAAATTGTGTTGCTTCATGACAATGCGAATCATTTCGCTCAGCCACTTTGTAGACGGGGTTTAGGGACTAGTTACTAGAATCCATGAGAAAATCTGAAACGGCGTGTGAGCGGAGCAAAACAAATATCGAAAAACAGTCTACAGTCGGTGTTTATATTCGGATGATAAAAATTCTTGTAAAATTGAGTAATTGATGAAGAGTGTTTCGGTCTTCGACGGATGCACAGTTGTTTCTTCTAAAATTTCACTGGTAGCTAATCTGCAAGTGGTCCGGAAACCTTTTGATACCCCTGTATGAGACACTACAAATAAGTAATATAACAATTTCGTGTCCAGGCATTACGTCAGAGCTGGATTTGATCTGTTCCTCAACCTTTATAGGTCATCTCTGTCTGATGTTCATTGACGATACATTTGGCAAGAGAATGTGTTTGGCGATATGATTTACGGGATAAAATTTTGCTCGGCAATATGATTTACGGGAGAATGAGTCAAGAGCCTGTTTGGCGATACATTTGGCAAGAGAATCTGTTGACGATACATTTTACGGGTGTGTGGCGATACAAAAGGCAAGAGGATCTGTTAACGATACATTTGACGAGGTTTGCTTGCCGATACAAATGGCAAGGTTTGCATGGCGATACATTTTACGGGTGTTTTGAAAAGGCGTTCATTTCATTCTTTGTTGGAGTCTTAACCATCGGTGGTGTCTATCCGGATAGCTCAGCTGGTAAGGCAGCGGGCTCCTAAGTGTGGTATCATGGCACGATGATACCGAAATTTTTGCGCTGTTGATAATACTTTTGTTTGACGATACAATTGGCAAGGTTCGTGTTGCGACACATTTGACGAGGTTTGTGGTGATACATTTAACGGGGTTTGCATGGCGATACATTTTACGGGAGTTCTTGTTTGGCAATACATTTGACGGGCTTCTTTTGCCTAGGTAGTTGGCAAGCTCGTCTGCGAGGTTGCCAAACAAAGCTCGTCAAATGTATCGTCAATGAACATCAGAGTAAAGCTGCATAAATTGCCACCCGTGTAGGATTTTGATCTGGGTACTTGCATATGCACGAAGCATGAAATAGGACGGCAGACAGAATTCCTTCACACCTAGCTAAACCCCTCTCAACATCAACGAAACCTATAATAGTTTAAATTCTGTTTTGACCAACACAAGTGCACGTCATTCTTCTCTTTTTCTTATATCCGTAACCCTGAGTGAAGTGATTTCAATTTTGTCCTCAAATATAACTGCGAATGCTATCATTCGCAAGTTTTCAGGTGAGTCCGCTCTAACCTAAATCCGAGTCAAGCATAATGACTACAGTAGTGATAGGTCTCCCTTTCAGTTACGGTTAAATACAGATCTCCATTGTGAAAATTTCAATGCAAATGCACTAACTTTCGAACTTCGCAAGCACTTCATGAATCGCTAACGGAATTAGTGGTAGGCTATCCCTTCAATAACAAATCCATGTATGATTAAGGCATTCTGGAACTTTCCTTCTCAGACGTGTCGGCCGAAGTACTCGATAAATTTCACACAATACAATATTGAAACAAATACATGTAAGTGTCATATGCATTCAGATGTCGCAAAATTGCACTTAATCGTGCTTATAACACGCTGGGTTCTATGGTAGTGAACCTCAAAATTCCTTTGAAAACTTTTTCTAGTGTTTAAAAAAAAAACAGGAAAATACAGTTGTAGACGAACTTATCGGAACCTATCTGATCATATCTCGCCGGTTGCCAATTTTTGATCGAAGTATGTACATGGAACATATGAGAATATATGTACTTTCCCCCAGCCTCGCTATCCACTAAGTGATTATGACTTATTTTATTGCCTTGACATGGTAAGGTCTGTGAGGAAAGAACCCTTCACAAATTTGGAAGTGATGAAACAAAAAATGGCAAAAGAACTTGAAAACATCGAAATAAGATACTAATTTGGAAAAATTATTTATATCTTTGAAGGGCCCGGAACAACTTGTTTCAGGATTGGAAAAATACAAGTAGTTACACTAAATCAAACAGAATTTCATTCGTCGGTCAGTGAAGAATAAACATTCAGGACTGGGATTCATGAAACGGTAACCAAGCAAACCAACGATGGCTAGAGTGATTGGTTATCGTATTGACTACATAGTGCTAAGAGACGCAGACAACAAAAGTTGGTTTGCTAGCCTGGGTTATCGTTTCATGAATCCCAGCCCAGGAAGGAAAGCAAGGAATTGTATAAGCAAATTCCGACTAGTTTCGTTTCCCTCTCTGCACATACCATCGTTTTTTCTACCATACTTTGAAGAGAATTGGTCGTAGTGAGAACAAACCTTAGAAGGCGTGCTTGCATCAAAGGACAAGAAGGAATTCTTAGTGATGAGAATTAAAAATCACCGTATTTAATCAAAAAGAAACATTCCAAGAACAAAGATATATCCTTCTGCTTTCGGCCATGTTTTATCAACACTTCTCATCAAGCCTTCGTTTTTCTCCAAACAGGTATGTGATGAATGCTCCATTCGGAGCATTTCCTACGCTAAGATTTCAAACAGTTCAAAATAGTCTCCTAAAGTTGGATCTCGTGTCAGTTTCCGCGCCGTTATCCATTCCTGAAAAACGCATTTACCGGATTTGTGTAGTTGGTATTTTCATAGCGTAATCGCTGCTGATCAGCGGCCACATGTAGGACTTCGCACGTCAGATCTGATCAATTAACCGGCATCCGTGATTTGAGCCAAGTTTTCCAGGTTTGGAGCCACGTAATTTCGTGAAATTCATTTTTTGTTGCATAGATGTGGCTAAGGGGCAGAGATGTGCTACGGCTCTCCACTGCGTTGCGTGAGCTCCA
The DNA here is from genome assembly GCA_037903475.1 of Ancylostoma caninum. Taxonomy (NCBI): domain Eukaryota; kingdom Metazoa; phylum Nematoda; class Chromadorea; order Rhabditida; family Ancylostomatidae; genus Ancylostoma; species Ancylostoma caninum. The sequence continues at coordinate 1,065,722 of JBAJFG010000248.1, forward strand.
ACTACAGCTCTCCAACTGCGTTGCGTGAGCTGCAGCACATCTTTGTTATCAATTTATCGTGTTCAAAGACGTAATCTGGTAAAACCTCCATGTCAATGATCGATCATTTGGATTTGGAAATCAAGCCTGAAGCACTGTAGATATCTCGTATGCGCCATAAAGTACTCTTGCGGGTGAATGCACCCGTGGCAGTAAAGATTAGGAAACAGTTGAAAAGCACGATCTTGTTGCTTTCTTTTGAAAAATTGGCATATGACCGTTTGACGCGCTGCAGTGATCATATGCAGAAATGTGGAAGAGGAACAGAGGTGTAAAATTAATTGGTAATGTAAGATACTCTGAATATCAATCTCTACCGATGACGCTTCACAAATAGATGCACCTAGAGTTCGTGGACCGTCGAAGTAGGAGAAATGAAGCATGGAATATCCTTGTCAGAACGCGAAGCTCTTTACTGTGCTACATTTGTGAAGCGGTGCTGTGGAGTGCGTAGACGTTCGGAATAAGCAGAAACAGTCGATTTATTGATGCAACGAAAATGAATAATCCTGAAAGAATTATATTTCACTCATAGCACGTAATTATGAAACTTTCCAGACCTTTCCTTTTTTGGCGAGAAGGTTGCGATCTTCTATGAATTTGGATTTGGTCGCTATCCATATGATTACAATGCCAGCCAACCAATCTTCCTCAAGTATGAAATTGCAGCCTAATCCTTTTTAGTTTCATTATCAGTACCGGTTTTCAGGTGTGCAATCTGACTATCATCTAGCTATTGCTGAAATAAACATCACCACACATATTCCTACTGAGAATTTCAGCGGACTAGCCGTCATCGACTTCGAGGAGTGGCTTCCACTTCGGGACCAGAATGGATATAAGAAAAAACATGTTACGCGAATATTTTATTCATTGTAAATAATAAAATCAACCAACTAATGGTGGCACAACTTGAGAGTATCACTCTCTATGAGATTCTGACATTTTGGTCATTTCATTCACGTCAAACCTTTAAGGGGGGGGGGGCTAACGTAGCGTTCCAAACGGGTGTTTCTACCACTTGCAAAAATCTAGCCTGTAATTAGCACTCGATAATATGTGTAGGCAAAGTGAGGCGGGTATGTCAGGTGCTATAGCAGCCTTAGAAGATAAGTTGCAGAGGAGGTCGGGTGGATTCCTTCAATTATGAGAAGTGTTCCTGCAAAAGCCCCAATGCGGGTGAGAACATTATATTCATTCAAAGTTATCCTCTTTTCCTTATTCGGCGTTTGTCATGCATGACTAAGTCTCTCTCATCTGAACCATAGCCTCCTACTGAGCTGTATATGTATATCACATCTCCGATCAAGGTGTAGACCGCGTCATTCTACAACTTATCTGCCCAAATGCACTTCCCTTCAGTCTGTTCATAGGGAACATCACCTAAAGCAGCAATTCATGAAACCCGGATACGCCAACGTTGATACTGTTCGCTTCTAAGGGCGTTCGGTGAATCGCTTCCCGATGTCCTTATTTCGAATTTGAATATTGAGCTAACTGGAGTTCATTCATGAGAGGTACCTCTCCTGGGCCCGGAGTAAAGTCCTAAATGTTGGCAGCCATCTGCTGCTACTGTGATGTGAAGTCGCTGCTGGCATATTTTCAGAAGGATGTCGGCATCTTTCTATAACCATGTGCCCTCACGTCCGACGCCAATTTGTCGGCAGCAATGACCTCAAAGCAGCCGGCAACTTGCTCTCGGCACGATCTGGTCCCACGGCGACACGTCAGAAAATGAAGAGAAAAGACAGAGAGGCAAGAGAGTGCCGACGCAGAAGTTCGCTCATGGTCGAGAGCATGACGGAAGTCGGCACCTCCTACGAAACCCTATCTCTCATAGAATTATCATCCTTTCGACTGAACAGAAATGGTCTCCAGCACATATTTGGTGTAAGGAAGGTATTCTAGAGAACTAACCGACGGAAATTGAATGTTGTAACTTGGCAGCACCTACGCTTGTTCTCTCTGCCTCACATCTCGGATTCCCTGTAGATGGCCACTCCAGCACGACATGGGTTACCTATGCCAATCACCCAAGTTTGGACCCGGCTTATTGTACCTGTGCTTGTTGGGCATCGCATCGTTTCTCACATGGCCGTGGCCCATCAAAAATCATCCTACTAAATACATGGTGCCCTTGCATCCTTTACTAAACCAAACTTTGATCTTAGCCAAAAGGCCGAGAAGCGAAGTACGAACACAGCCCGAACAGCGTAGTACAGTCGCGGTCAAAGAGATATTATAAGTGGTACTGTTGAATTAGGAACTTTTAGTTATAATTTAACTTGGGATTGAGCTATTCGGCCGAAATTTTAAGATGTGATGGGGATCGATGTGCATTTTCTCTGCGCTGCGTAGCATTGAAGCAAACTGCTTCCAAACAGAACTCTCGCGTTCTACATCCATATTCATCATTTTCATCAACACGATAGTTCCTCATTTGCATCGATTCGTAGAGGACTTATTCTAATTCGTATCTTGAGTGAGGAATTTGATGCAGTAGTCGTGTTCTGTAGTCACTCCTTTCACATGGAGAAGTTGGATTGCCGAAAAGTGCAAAAAAGTGAAAAAAAGAGTCTTCAGTAATCTCGAACAAAACACAACCGTTCCGACGGAATGTTCCTATGATATCCACTACTAACAACTATTCTGACAATGAAATAGGACCTGTAACGCAGCCATTGTTCTTTAGATACAGTAAAACGGATTTTTTTTTTGTAAATTGTTAAATTGTCAAATTAAATTTGTTAATCATATATTTTCGACCGCAGCTGTACGTCGATTTCAAACTCTATGGGCGTCTCTTATTATTTGGTGCCGTCCTCCCTTCAATTGCTCCCATTCTTCCTCAATTTCTGTCAGGAGGAGCAAAGGTTCAGCGCTAGATGAGGCAGCAAGAGGGCAGAAATGGACTCAGACTTTAAACTCGACTTATCTGTTAGGATTGCGTTCGTGCTGCGCAGTTTCGAAAGATGAATCCTTGCGTATAGTCCCTGTGAAAGGGTTTTTGCAGTTTTTGTCGCGTCCTACGTCGTGACTGTATATATTGGTTCTTTTTTTTTGTTTTCTTTTATTTTCAGGGTGAATTCCTTCACAAAACTTGTGCAGACAACCGTCCGAGTCTGGGAACACATCTGTGCCCCTTTATATACGAAAAAAAACTTTAATTTCCCTTTTTTTGACTTCTCTTCATTTGCAGCAGGCTGCATCGTTTGCCCAACCCCGACGCGAGTTGAAGGCGAGAAGCCAGCTCGCAGCGAGCTCGAGCGTCGCAACTTGCACCAAACTGTAAAAGTCTCTCAAGGGCCTCGACGCTGTATATGCATCTCTGCTCCCAACGTGCCGGCATCTATGCTTACCTCATTTTCCTCCAGGATGCCGCCGTAGATTTCGGCATGTTGAGAGAAGAGATGCCAACATGCCGGCATCTCAACGTCATGTCTTAGAGTACTTTACTACTGCCTGGAAAAACTGTCAAAGTGCTCTAACTTAATCATGTTTGGTAGATCGTTGTCATTGAAAGGAAGTATTTTTCCTTATTGGTATATGTGTAATCAGGAAGAGAAATTACTCCAAAACCTGTAAAACAGCCGACAGAGAACCACTAGTACGAGCCAGTCACAGAATTTTGATCGGAACAGTGGATTAAGCATGACGAATAGGTTCTGAAAGAGGCAACAACCAGTTCACTTGCGCGAAAAGGTGATGGCACCTATTTTTTGAGATGACATGCGACTTCTCTTCTTTGTGAGGAGAACTACTCCTTATTGCGAGTAAACGGTGTTTCTGGAAACAACTGAATACCAAATGTAAAAGTCGGAAAACGCATGCTATCTTGTTATATGACCGACCCTTTCGCATCAACTGATTCTTCTCCATTGGCTTCCTATTTCTTTGATCCACTCGACATCCTCTGAATGAATACTTTGACTTCCTAAAACTCGAAAACTTCGGCCTTCTTCAGGTGTTCCAGAATGAGTCTATCTTGCTCACCACACATAAGTACCCAAATATACAGAGAATTCCAAACGGACGCAATCAAGAGTCAGGACCGCGACGCGGTTCTCTTGGGCAGAGTCACGGGAGCTCAGCATAGTGTGCGTCTGCGTCTCTGTCCATGAGAGCCGCGCCGCGGTCTCGACTCTTGTCTACGTACGTTTGGAGTTTCCTATAACTGAGGATGACCGAATAAAAAAGTTGGAGGAAGAGGACTATAATATTGCGGCAAGGTGAGTGCTCGTCAAAAAAAATATTCTTGAACAACTGTTTTTCTGAAAAAAAAAGTTGGAGCTGTCGGCGTGTCTACTGGCTGCCCACCACAGCTTCAGCGTTGGCTAACACGCCTTGACGTGTCCTACCTATACGATCAACTCCTAACAGGCATGATCAGGCTTCATGCGTCCAATCTGCTCGCAAACGTTTTCTAATCCTGTCCCGAAAGACTTTCAAAAAATGGGTTCAAAGACAGTGCCGTAACAATCCATGCATACCACTGGATTCAGAGCACCGAGGAGATTCGGAGTCCACTAAAACCTCAATCACCAAAACGAGGTGATGCGCTGCCTTTAAGTATCCTTTGCAGCCACCATGTGCTTCTATCAGAGTAACCGAAAAGACTTTGGCCAAACTTAGAGTACTGCAAAAACTCTCCAGAATGAGATAGGTTTAGCGGAGGAACGGATAAAAAAATCGCCACTGAGATCCCAGAAATCCCGAACTTATTGGTGCTAAGGAACCGAAGGCAGACCACAGCAGAGTAGTCGTAGAGATTGGCACATCGCCATCACTTCACCCCAAGGTTTTCTTCAAAAGGAGTCCTCAGAGGTCGAACCTAAGTGTAGATGCCGAATAGACTATTGCTTTCATTTTAGGCTAGTAGGAGGTCAACGATTTGGATGAACGGGTGGGCCGCTGGTTCATTTTCCAAAACAATTTTAATATCTTCACTTAATATCGCTTCCAAAAAGCAAGCATCAAACGTTCAGTCCGTCAAGAATTTGAACCTGTGAAAGCAGTTATTCAACTGCTTCCTTAGGACTTATGTAGATTTTGGCGTTGGTCTCACTCAAAGTCTTTCAAAAACCAGGGACTACCTATTTGTTGCGATCACGACTCCATCCGATATAACTTGATTAGCTTTATGGAACCCTTCAAAATTGGTTGCTTCAGAATAGGGCTGACCGAGAGCTCGAAAGAAGTGTTTCTCAGCACTCTTGCTGAGAAACACTTCTTTCGAAACGTTTGCTGACCTCATACCCTCCTGTGGCACGCTGGCACTCTGTTCGCTCATCCCTGCTTGTTGAAAACTCTATGTTTCCACTAGGTAGCCTGAAAGCGGTGTGCAACGGCACGGTGGAAGAAGTTCAAGTCGCTGTATAGGACAGGTCCTTTGGGAAAATAAAGCTAAAAAGGAGGAGCTGTTGCTCAAAAACGCCAGTGTCACAAATAGTCACGATCACAGGAGTTTTGGGCCACATTGTAGTTATAGCTATCGATCCGCGGCCCTACGACTGGGCAGGAAAAGGGTGAACAAGAGAAGAAGTTGCAATCACCGACGAGGTAGTAGCTTACTACTGCGGTGCCAGAAATTTAGGTAGTGCCGGTCCAGAAAGCCACACATAGCTGCCCGGACAAACTCGATGCCGGCGAAATGCTGTTCTCAAAGGAAGTGCTCCAGCGCCTGGAATGAATGGGAGTTGTAGCGGATCGGAGGAGTAGGTTTAATGCTGCATAGTGCATCGAGGCTCTTCAAGCAAACAACTTACAAATAATGCCAGCCGGAACCGCGCGACATCGTGCGGAAGACGCACTACGACCATTTGCTATGGCGATAGCGCTAAAGATATATCCGGCCGTACTGCTAGATAGTCGAAAAGTTCCGATTACTTAGCACAAAGGAGATTAGGAACAATTCTTTGCAATATTCGAGTATTCAAAAACATCCTTGACAATTTTCTAAACTAACTATTTCTTTCAAGGCAATTGTATAGTTATATTATACTTAATGTGTTATTGTATTTGTCTCTCCGAACTGATGACATCGGATCTCTTATACATACAATGAATGAAATAAAAAAAAGAAGTCCACGGAAAGGTCGACATCGAAACAGAAGATGTAGCAAGAAATGCCCTAACAAACTTGAAATTAGTTTGGAACAATAGTCCTACCGCTGGCCTTCCACACTCCAAGGTGAATAGCTTAGGGAAAACATTTGAATACCCTCGATCACCTCATCCATCGATCATGACAAAAGGAATATTCGAAAAACTTCGGGCAGAGCGCGTCATATTTTAGGGAATTTTCCGTCAAGACAATCAAGCTTGCCCGAAAACTGCGCCCGAATGCTAAATGGGGCTTCTATGGTTTCCCCTACTGCAATTACAACGCCGGCAGTAATGGCGAATACGAATATGCGAAGAACTACCAAAAATGGAAAGATGGTTACGCGAAATATTCCTTTTCCTTTTTTCTCTTATATAATACATTCGGTTGAGAAGAAAATAGAAGAAATTTTCCAAAACTTTTTTATTCCTCACTGCTGCTGATTCGATCAGGCATTGCCTGCTGACATAATAGGAAGTTCCCCAAAGCATCGCCTTTGGGGATACTCTCTTACATATGAGCTGCTCTGCAACATCTTCGCAAGCAGTCGAATCAGTACATAACAGCAGTGCAATCAAGGAGAGAGTAGAAAAATATTCCACAGTCTGGGGATACGTGTTTTTATGAGGAGCCACACCTCGGGAAGTCTCACGTCACAACGCGAAGGGATTGTGGCGGTTCCAGTTGCTCCCGCAGGGTAAGACATACAGGGTCACCATATGGGTAGGCCAGGTCTAATAACCGAGATGAACATTTGCATAAAAACGAGAGAAAACGAAGAACCTTACTCCACGCCACTTATTTCATATGCCAATTTTCCAACTTTTTTTTTCTGTCCCAAACTAGTGGGACCTTCTATCGCTCTGGTAACCCACCATTATATTCTCCTGGCTTGTCGCACTCTGATCACCATCTCAACCTCCCCCTCTGTTTCTTCTAGGATGAGAAAGAGCACGTTGATTCTAAACCGCTTCGAAAATAGGTCTTTCTGTTTGTCGAACGGTAGCTTGCGCAGTTCTTAGAATGGAGGATGGGTGTTCTACACATGCGTTGAGTAGTGCTATTGATTTGAAAGTTGCATACTCGGATCTCAGGTAAAACATATTCAAAAATTAGATGTGAAGATCTGACTTGGATGCCGCTTCTTCCACTAACCTAATATTTCCATACAACCACCTTTTCACTTTTATCAGTTGGCGTTCCCTGATCAAGGTGGTAAAGTGCCTATCAATACAGCGAACATTTCCATAGAAAACAACCTCAATTACTGGGAGTGCAAATAATCGTTTCACACTGCTGTTTTGCGGCCTGCCTGTCTACATTTTTATTCGTATATATGCGCCTGCTTCTTCGTTTATTAGACTTCCGTTATAGTTCATCTGTAGAGGAGCATCATGCATCACATCTACCAGCAACATAGGTTACGACACTTTTCAATTTTGTTCGGAACATCGCTGAGGTTGTTGTTGCACGATAATCAGCGGTAATTGACACGCCTAAAGATCGCTTGAGCTACGGTGACGAACAGTGGTGTACGTGAAGTATGGCAGCAGTCTCACACGTTCCTAGTTAGAATTCAGTAGTGCAAAATGAGATCTCTGTGAAATAATGAGATAGTAAAAATAGCATAAAGCTAGCTCGGAAGGAATTGTGGAAGCGAATTCTACATCACTGAACTTGCTGACATGTATAAATACTGTATTACAACAAAAAAAAAGATGTGCATAGCCATTCATTTCAGAATGATGTTCATATTCAACGAAAGCAAAGCTCTTTATCCTTCAATTTACCTAGGATTCAACGCAACTTCAGACCAGCGATTCCGCTATATCCAGACATATCTAGAATTTTTTCAGTGAATCAATTCGATTAGTGGATGTCTACATTTTCCACCTTATTTTTGGTGGCGGGGGCCAAGAAGTGGGAACCGATCTATCCATAACTAGACGATATATTAAAAAAAAACTTATTGAAAAACTAAACTAAAAAACTAAAAAAATAAAAGTCTGATTTTTGTTGGATAAACGGTGACGCCGACGACGATGTGAGGTTAAGAGATGAGGTGCTACCTCCAGTCCCACTAGAAACCGGATCGGAATCAAGGGCTTGCGCCTCTCCACCCGGTCGCCTGTCGGTAGAAAGATCCGCGGCCCGAGTAGTGCTAGAAGGTGACGAGGACAAGAGTTCTCCAGCCCCAGGGGGTTTATGGGTCCTACGATCCCGTCGCCCTCTTCTCAGCTTGGCCCACTACCGGCAGGAGTGACAACCTCCGTCCTTTGGCCTCCTTGGCGAGAGCCGCCATTATTCCCGACAACCGGGTCCCAAGCATCTCCGCTCTGCAGCGTAATCCGCTCCATGGTGAGCCTTTCAAACTTACCCTGTTAGAGGAGTCGCTCGCTCGACACCGAATTCGATGGAGGAGAACGGCTTCACAGATCACGGATACTACCAAGCTGCTCGACTTCTCGACACAGCCTGGAAAACAGGAAAACAGAGGGATTTGCAAGGAAACCGGAGTTTCGAACTCCACTTAAACACAACGAGCACAAATGTTATGACAGCAATAAAAGGTTGCAAGGTAATCGCGGCCCAAACCGTTCGAGTACCCAATGGATCACATCAGTTAATTTAAAGCTTTTATTAGCGCTTTAAAACTAAGCTAGTATACTTCAGGAGATGCGTGCGGTGGATAATGAGGATTAAATAGATGAGGGCTAATATATAGGATAGGTGAACGAAACATAATAAGTGAATAAAACAGGAACAAATAAATGCACGAGATAAATGAGTAAATAGGATTAAATAGGATCAAGTAATTCGACCATTTACACTCTATTTACAGATGAGGCACAGATGTGCGCCGGCCCTGAGGTGTGAACCTGAGGGCAAGAACTGAGCAAAATCAATGGCGTGGGAATTTCCCCAACGCCTAACGGACTTTGACGCGGTTGCGATAACGCTCACGCCTACGCCTACACTAACGCTGCGCAACTCCCCCCGGCTATACTAGACTTAGGAGAACTCAGGGCTGCGGGACGTAGCTACTTTAGATGGAATGAAAAAATGACTCCCTCTCCTACACGGCTATTGGCACGGTGCAGCTAGATTGGAGAGTCCTCCTGCTAGGCGATATCCACCAAGGGCTTGCGCTACCGCAAGGATAAGGATTCAAGGCCGTACTGCTACGGTCCGTCAAAGTAAGACCTGAAGATAGGTACACCGCTTGAGATGTACCAGGATCCTATCCGTCCGTCGCTCAGCTCTATTGCGTGCGCGTCCAATGATCACGAGCGTTGATGTCGAAATCGCACTCTGATCCATAGCCTTGATGATCGGATCGAAAAGAACCCTTTAAGTTAGTGAGGCGGCCTTATATAGTGCGTCGCCCTGGGAATGCCCGGCTAGGGCGCGGCGAGACAGTGCAGCAGCGCGAGAGTCCGCTAGACGAGCAGAGGGGTTTCGCACGCTGCAAGGCACGCAGCCGGAGGAAGCGGATCATGGTACATGAGAACAGCTTTTAAGGCAATGATCGAAGGAATAGAGTCCAAAATATGTACAAAGAGGGATCAAACAAGAAAACAGCCACCGAACGGATGATAGGAAGGCTAGGAGCGAGGAGGATTACATGTAAAACGGAAATTCAGATAAAACTTTTACATTTCATCCTACTCCAATACCGACAACTCGCATTAAAAAAAACGTGATTCTCTTGGGACTAAACTCAACCTTAAATTCTTTTCAGGATGTATTCAGGACAGTGATTTGTTTCGAAAGTCATATATGATTCACAGCACAAATAATGAATGAAATTAATAGCCTACTGACACAAGAGAGTGGCCATAACGTTGCCCGATAAACTAAAATAGTAGTTAGGCTTGGGCTGGCGCTGTAGTCCACGAGGAGTATAACATCCGGAGTAGCCATCGCTGGCGCCGGTGGATCGCCCACATCAGCGATCTATAGGCACTGATGTCACAGTCGCCAAGATCAGCGGCGGTCGGCCACCAACATCTCCCAATCAACAGGCCCTGTTGCCATAGTCGCCGGTGACGGCGACATGGGGGCTACACTCCACGTGGACTATAGCGCCACCTTTACCCACATAGGCTTACTTAATACATCATCGGAATATGCAGTTGTTGGAAATGCACATCAAGAAACACTGGATGAGTGGTGCTCCATGATGCGCACCACGATCTTCCTCTTAGCCGCCTCAAAGCTCATCTCAAAAGGTGATTGTGGGCATTTCTCAGACACTGGGCCGGAAATAGGCAGTTGACGTTCAGGTTCCTCTGCTCTTCTTTTGCGGAAACTCCGATATCCTCCTGTAGAAATCCCGAACGGTAGTATTTTTCTGTGGAATTTCCGAATAGCGATCGTATCACACCCTAAGCCTATCCGCTGCGAATAATGGAGGAATGTGTGTGGAATGTCTGGATGCACATGCGCTTTGTGTCCCAACGTTCGGTGGTCCCCGTGGAGAAGCGCACGGGTTTTTACACCCGCACCGCGTTCGCGGGTACCGCATCCCACTCATCTTGTATGCCCAATCGTTGGGCCACCCAGGCATCCGCAATCGCTGGGTGTCCCGTAGGGCTAGCCAAGTCCCGTAGTGCTCGTCTGAATTCCGCACGAGCGGAGACTACACTGAGGTTTTCACACCTAGTAGTCAGATTATATACACTTTTTATCACTCTAAGCAATTCACTCAGGTAAAATGACGGAGATTCTGCAGCAGAATTCGAGAAAATTATATTCCTCTGCGTTTCTTCTGGGGAAAGTTCGAGGCGCTTTTTTTTCCTCTGCGGCTCCATGCCCGTAAATTTCTTTTTGCCGTTGTTTTCCGAACGAGGTTTTACTTTAGTGCGAAATTTTCGGCACGTTGTCTGTCCAGTCTTACGTGCGAACAGTTTGGCTGATTTCTTCACATCTCCATCGAAAAGCTTCGTCCAATCGCCAACGAGGTCTTCTCCGCAGCAGGTCCATCCTTCTCGCTCCTGATATTCTTGTGACGTTGATAGTGACGATGTGAGGAGAATCGTCGATTGCTTTGGCATACCGTCCACGCTTGGCAAATGCGTATTGGGCCGGGTCCTAACACACTGTTTGTAGTAGGGTGTTGTGGAGACAGAGGCTGGAGAGAATCGACCGCACTCGGTCATTCACGATGCAGAACTGTTCTTCCTTTGCTGTTGTACATAATTTTGGGCCACCCTGTTGTCGTTGACTAGCTATTGCTCTTCAAATAGCCGAACGAATTCGAAGAATCAACCTAGTTAAGATGGAGAAATAACTAAACTGAGCAAAGTGGGATCGAAATTATTAATAAAAATAGAAGGCTCATGAAGTATAGTTGACAGCATCATGTTGCAAATCAATTTCACGGCAATACTGAAAGAAGCACGAAGGATCTCTGGAATGTACTCACCGCCTTTGCCCATCTACGCATATACAAAAATCGAATATGATCCTCTTAACACCTCAACGACACTTATGATGATGTACGTATGAGGTGAATATGTACAGCACCTTTCTTCTCCTCTCCACCATTTCCACAACGAACGTATTGCATTTGAAATATTATTATTCTTTATCATCTTCCCAAATGAGTTACAATGCAGAGTGATTTGTGCACAACACTTAAGCAACCAGCAGATCTAGGAATTGATGGAGTAGTATTTTGGAGGAGCAGCGCGAACATGGCAAAGCGCTGTCCATTCATCAAATCAGCTGTGGATACAAAAGTTGGACCGTGAGCACATTTGTAGACATGTGAAAAACTTGTTTTGTCTCTGAGCTGGTTTCTTAGTTTAATTCGTGAGGATAGTTTTCGGAATTAATTTGAACACAACCAACGGTCACGACAATTGTCGGGCGCAGAAATGCAGCAGTCATGGGAAGTGCATTTTGCAGACAAACACCACATAAGTTCCGAAGATTCTTGCTTTTCAATCATCCACATTCTACACATCATGTACGTATTTGGAACTGTCTCTGTTCCTTCTTCTTGGAAGTTCTTAACAGTAATAGTATTCTTTCTTCCCTTGTTTTTTCGTTCTCCTGCAAATACTAGTGAATCATTTAAAATGGCCATTATACACCCAGAACTGGAGATGACTGCGAAGGGATAGGTCCATCCATTTTGACTTTCCGTTCGTATATGTTAGGCGTTGTTTCAACCTCTACCTACTGTCGTAATTTTCAATTTTTTAAGATTAATTTTGGTATTCTATTTTGAATTTTGGCATCTACTCTCTGAAATAATGAGAAAGCGATTGTAATAGGAAGAGGCCGATTCAAAAAAGAAAATGAAAGAGGGGGATTCACCTTGGTGGGCGCAAGGGAGAAAAAGTGACGCACTGTAGTAAATTTCCCTTCCATTGTTCTCTGCTAGCTTGTATCTAATGGCCATTACCTTAAACAAGGTACTGTAAGTGATCTCAGCTCAAGAACCATGCTCACATTCCAAGGCTGCCATGAGAGAGAGTGAGAGAGTCCAAAGAAACTCTAAGTTGCATGCCGATCGGGGAATGTTTTGATAGCTTGATGCATTCAGGGCAAATCGATGATCGCGCAGCCATTCAAATGGCCGAGGGACGAAGCTGGAGGGGGACGGACCAACAGCGCAGACGGCCGCAGGACACCATCCGCAGGACACCGAAGGAACTCACCACGTCATCACTCCCTATGATCTATTGCCGTATTGTGTACGACTGTATTCTGTACGCTATGTATTGCTGTCATAAGGATGAACTATTAGTGAACGCTGGTCCTATTACATTCATACCACCGGCCTCGTTTACTGTACGTAGTCAAAGAAGTGTTGATTGCAGTAACCTATCTACGATGAGACAAGCTTCGAGTGCTAAAGCTCTTCCTCAACTTTAATCTCAATGTGGTGGCCAATGAAGCACAAATGAAATGTGAAATGTCTTCTAGGTGTCCTAGTGTCTATGACATCAACCAGACTGAATATAAGTGCGAATGCGATGTTGGCTACACTGGTGATGATTGTCTCTCAACACCATCCAGTTCAAGTTAACCATAGTATTCATGACGGGACATCGCCAGAGAAGCTAGAAGCCGGATTTTCTAGTCAGCAAACCTGTTTAATTTTTCCAATTGCTCAGGACGATTCATTGGTTAAAATGAATTGTGTGGATAAAATACACTGTTGTCATCTCAGCTGAAGAAATTCGAGCAGAATCAATGCGCATTCGAACTTTTATCCCACCACCTCCTCTCCGGAAAATTTCCAGATTACAAATAAAAAAATATAAAATACACGTAATTCTCCAGAAAATTAACGATTTCTGTGATAAATTGGGGAATTCTGCTGAGAAAAGAACGCGAAAATTGCTGAGTGTTAACTGTTACGGCAGCACTAGAACCCCATCATCGGGAACGCAGGGCATCTCTAATGTAAATCAAAGAGTGATGTTGCGCCGCAAGGGGTATATCAAAGTGCAGAGAATCAGTCTCTACCACCTCTTCTGATAGCAATTCTAGCGCATCCCACCTTCCAAGAAACCAGTTGACGTGCTCTGTACATCAAGAGGGTGAATTTTCCTTTTGTCAAAATGGAATATTTACGCGCATTAAACAAATTCACTTGTATTTGTTGTAGTGAAGACAAGTGCAGTATTTTGAACTTTAGAACATAGATAACGCACTTCTGAAGGTGAAAAGGCAATGACAACAATTAGTGAAGATACAGAGAATCTGCTCGAACATGCGCACGGTACAAATTCGAGCAGATTTCGCTCATTTTTTTTTGAGTAAATACCAGCAGATTCTGTTAGAGTTTACCTGAAGTGAAAGCTCTAGTAGAACTTGCTCATTTTTCATGAAAATTCGAGTGGATTCTACTCGAAGCCGTGAGATTCCCACGACTCAATCGGATTTCTCTTATTTTCAGAGTTTTTTAAACTAAATTCGCAAAAAAAACCAGAGAAACGAAGAGTTCAAATCATTCCCAGCATTCTTCGGCAATTACGGTACCAAGACGGGGGCAGGAAAAAGAATTCTATGAAATGCGGCAATTTCTTCCGAGTTAGCACGGCAATTACCTCATCTTCTTGGCAACGGTAGAATCTTGTGAGTTGTTTCCACTGCAGCGCACGTACCTTCTTCACAAGAACAATGCCCAACTTCCCAAATAATGGAAGTCATACAAAACTTGTGTTTTTAAGAATTTTCATGTGGATATTGAGATTTCAAGTTTCAACCCCTTCAATATGCGAGTTTTCGGCGTTGTAACGCCACTCTCAAGCTTAGAACATACAAAACATTGCAGGGGAGAAGAGGAACTACAGATGTAGAACAAGAGCGCCCCACTCAGCGGTGGTTGAAAAGCAACTGAGAAGGTTGGTGATGGAATGACTAGGAAATCAGTCTTAGTGCTTCAAGCTGTTCATTTTTGCTACCGATCTGAGGTGATCTTCTTATCTCCTCTGCTCCCATCATTTTCCGTCCCAATGGGTTCTTGAGAAAGCGGTGGAGAACCGTGAACTCAAACTCTGGTGGGCGTTCTTGGGCATGGACAAGTGTGCGATGCCGGAAGAAACTGCTCTCAGCGTTTTTGGTTTTTTTGTGTTTTTTTTTTTGCAAGCGGCCCAAACTTTGGATTTGGTTTCATTGGGCCAGGAAGTCGAAAACACGGAAATTTTCTGCGGAAGTCTGCCGTGAATATTCAAACAACACTTTCTTATAGGAGTGCAAGAGATTTTCATTTCCTTCTTTTCCTCGTTTTTGCGAAAAGATTTTCATTTTTTTTTCGCAAGAACAGATTTCTAAGAAGGTAGAATTGATGCAGAGAGCGTGCTTCTCCCCTGAATTAAGGATCAAAAGGCTTTCTACAATGAACACACGGAATTCTACATCATAAATAGATGGAATGATCGCCAATATGTCAACTCACCTCTGTCCTCGTAACCGAAAGATCTCGAGGGCAAAATCCTAAAATTTTTATTCCATTTTGAAACAACAGAACTCCATTAAGAAAAAAACAGTCTTTTATATTAGGATTATAATATCTTCGTAATGAGCAGACCACTGTCCTAATTCTTATTGCAAACGCAATATTGTGAAAGGAAACAAGAAGCAACTGAAACGACTTAGCTGAGAAAGGGTGCGGCCTTGTTTCCTATGTCTTTGTTCAAGCCTTGGGTCCATACACGTATCTCCTTATGAATGAATGCATGTATAGAAATACTGGTAAAAAGTGTATTTTCTGTGCTTGGTAATGAGCACACTATTCTACTCAAGGTGGTAATGATGGTGATCCACCGCTTCACAGGATGAAATTAAACGCAATTTCATTTTACAGTAAACAATGCACTTCAGTGTTTCACTGTACGTAGCCGTTATCTGACTCAGAATTCGCTGTCTACTCGTTCTCCGTTTCATGTTGAGCCTCATCTGAACTCTCCATTGTTGCCGAGCAAGTGCACGTAGACGAACAAATCGCTTCCACTAGATACAACGTACCATAGACGAGGACTGTGCGGTTACGGAACTGTCGGAATTCTAGTTGACGAATTCTCTGAAACACAATTCTCTCATAAGAAGGTGTGCGCGCCATCCTAATCCGCCGTAAATCGTCGAAGCTTCAAATCTTCGTTAACCCATTGGCGACCGCGCGCTTTTGTGCATGCTTTTGTGCGTGTGTCTGACGCGTGGGACCAACGCCCCTTTCAAGAGTGCGGTACTCGTGGAGTTCCACACTGTTATGATAAGATAATTAGGATCAAAACTGATCTTTCCGCGGAAATAATTTGAAATCTAGTTTCAAAAGGTTACTGGTACCAGCGGACCAGAAAAGGAGAGAATCTAAATGCTTCTGGATTCCATTAGGCTGAAAGAACTTTGTAAAAAGGCTCATCGGTGAGCCACGCGGTCGTCAATGGGTTAAGAGCAAAGACAGTCGAGATTTCCTGGAACAGGAGGATTCCTTGTATTACAGCAAAATTGGAAAAAAATGAATGATTAAGAATGAATCATTCATAGGTTCTCCAGTCAAGGTAAATCTGTTGCAGGAAGGCAGCCTGGGCAACATGATTCGGAGAATACAAAGCCTAGCAGCATTCCAGAGTCCGCCATCCTCTCCTCAATTGCTGCTCGAGCTTTGCTTTCTCTAGCAGAAATTGACGGAGGATGGTGGCTGCTGAGGGGAAGGACGACAGCAATTGGGAGATTATACAGCTAATCTTAGTGCTCAACGTACCACACTCTTCTTGCTGCTATTCCCTTTACATAGTATTAAGTTCTATACAGGTCAAAGACCTCACTACAGGTTTCAACAAATGTGCCTGAATGTGATGTGAGGGTTCAACATGTATGTACATTAAAGATCTGAATTTTGGTATTTTTCGCAAAGCTTCGAGCACAACAATGGATAATAACTTCCTCAGAATTGTAGGGACGGCTCACGTTTGTAAAAAGAAACAAAAGAGCAGCAAGATAACCCAACGAGGCGATGCACCTTTATGTCCATTGGTGATAGATTTGGCGAGGTTCGTTTGGCAAACAGGTTTGCCAACTACTGAGGCAAACGAAATCCGTCAAATGTATTGGCAAACGAAACTCTCCAAGTGTATTACCACGCGAACCTTACCAATTGTATTGCATCATGAGCTTTGCCAGTTGTATCGACAAACAAAAGGGTTATCAACCGCGCAAAAATTTCGATATCATCAGGAACCGTTCTGTGATATAAATCTTCAGAGCCCGTGCTTTACCAGCTCGGCCATTCGTATCCACATCATCGATGACTAAGTCTCCAACTAGATGTAAAAATGAAATAAACGTGTTATTGCACAAAATCGCTATCTTATCTTGCTATCCCGTAGGATGTATCGCCAACAGATTCTCTCGCCTTTTGTGTTGCCAGACGGAATCTTGATCCATTCTCCCAAAAAATGTGTTGTCATTGAACACTAAGGGTGGTAGTAAACCTACTGAAACTGTCAGTTAACTATGAACGTTAACTGGCAGCTAACTCCCAGCTCACGGGGAACTGCGGGAGAGTGATGTAAGCTTCATTGGAACGAACATGGTTCTTCAAGTATGATGCTTAAATAATATGACGAAAGGGGGACCATACTTGCAGGTGAACTCACAGTTCAAAATCGAACTACGAGCTCACCATCACGCTGAACTTGCTGTCAGCATGGAACGATGGGACACGGAGAGCGAAAGAGTGTGCGGCGCGCGAGACGCAGACGGCGATCTCGTCGTTTCTCGAATTCCTCCACAGGTTTTTTTGCTCACGGATCGAGTTCGCGGTTGTAGCCAGTCGAGCGTGCACTGACTCCTTTTTGGTGAAAACGCATTTCCGGGTACACCCAGTTGATCGATGTTCCCACTGTCTCGTTCATCATGACCTTCCGCAGGAGATCATCGATGACTCCGATTTCCTAGTGGCTGATTTTGACAGCTGAGCCCTACACATTCCCGGATTGGATCCCACATATTTTATAGGCACGCAATTACATTTGTAAGCTTAACACATCAAAGTTAGATTGCGCGGAGGAGATTCACTGGCCGCTTGGGGTATAATGGTCACATAAGGTCACGTTAGCACTCGAACCCATGGTTCAGAGGTATAACAGCATACTCCGAGGACAACGGGCATCCCATCTGTGAAGGTGAGAAACCTCTAAGGGTTTGAATGTTTTGCAAGAGCCTCATCATTCAAACACCACAGTTGTAAGTTAGCTCCTCAGGCACTTACACCGATCAGGCGACAGCAAAACTGAGGTACCGGGCAGGCCCCGGCCTTTACTTTTACGACACCGGGCAGGCCCCAGTCAATGGTTTGAATGGAGCGGGCATACCGGGCAGGCCGCTCACACGATTCTAGTACCGGGCAAGCCGACAGCAAAACCACTAGAAATAACCATAACCTAACACAAAATCAAGCAGGCATGAAGATGTTTGGCTTTTCTATTGAGCAGATCGTGAACCTGCTGAAAGGATGAATCAACTATTCGGTGTTTAGATGGTCTGGTAAATATTACGCCCAAGTTAGAAGATTGGCAATGGGACAACGACTGGCGCCTGTCCTCGCCATTGCATTCATGTCCAAAATCGAAAGTCCAGTCTTGCAAACCTCTATTGTCGATATATAGAAGACTAGACGGCATACCCGGCTTCGCTCAGGTGTTTTACCACCCCGGCAATTTCACGCCAATGAGGACAATTGCTAGTGCCGAGAAATTCATTGCAGATGCCTGTAATTTTGCTGGTAAACATTTTAGCAGGCTCATGTAACCCTCTTCCACCGAGCCGTACGCGAAAGTCAGTAATGTTATTTCAGTGGCAATGTTCGTGGAAAGCAGTTGCCATATTTGTACTTAGGGTTTCGCGTTTTCGATTGATCCAGTGAATACATTCTTACCATGTCCCTTTCCAAAAGCGGGAAAAGAGCAGAAGGAGGTAATGAGTCGATATATCCGTGGAGAATAGTTGTCATATTCGTGTGCAGCGCAATAGAAAATCCCAGTAGACAGTCTTCACCGGCTCATGGACGAAAATGGCGAAAAATCAAGCCAATAATTCGATATTCTGCGCAAAATTTATCATATTCGTGTTTAGCGTATTGGGGAATCCCAGTAACCATGTCCACGCCGCCCCTGGGCGAAAATAGCGAAAAATCAAGAAATCGATGAATCGATATTCCGTGCAAAACGGTTATCATATTCGTGTTCAGCGCATTGACAAATCCCAGTGGACCTGCCCCTACCGACTCTCGGGCAGAAATATCGAAGAGACAATAAAATCGATAAATGGATATTTCGTGCAAAACGCTTATCATATTCGTGTTCATCGCATTGACAAAGCCCAGCAGACCTGTCGTCGCCTCCCCCCTGAGCCAAAGTAGCGAAAAATCAATGAAATCGATACATGCCCGGCAAGAAGTAGCCTAAAACCTCCGCCGGCCCATGAGGAATAAGCATACGAAGTTTGATCCCTATCGGTTCACCCTCCGCGTTTTCTATAAGGAACGTACATAAATACACACACTCACGCACATACATTCTATTTTATATATAGAGATTGCTTCATCGTTTGCTCGACCCAGGGAGAATGGACGAGTGCTTCGAACTGTTAAAGGCACGCTCAGAACATATAAAACTCAAATGCGAAAACCCTGAACATGACCATTTCTTAACATCCAAGTGCTCAAGGAGTAAATGAAACTGGTATCGTAAGCACAACAACAAAAACATCATCGTTCACTACCTCTCGGCGCACCCAACAGAAACAAAAAGAGCACTGTTATGAAATCTGTTGAGGACCGCAATTGGCCCTGTACAGGCGCTGAAGAGGTGAAGGAATCGCTCGAGCTGGCAAGAAAAATAGCCACCTTCAATGTTTACGAACCCACACGTCCCCACAGAAAACCCACCGTCGCCACAAAAAATCGCAATTTCGGACGGGCAACCAGGCTCTTCTAAATAAAACACCATTCTTCTTCCCATTCATCTGCGATGGGGTAAACACTGCAATCAGGCAGTGTCTAAGGAAGGCGAACCTGAATAATCTGGTTGCAGTTGTGGAGTTGCCTCCACATAATCTCAGACGTGCACTTGTCCGGAATCTGTTGTACGACCGTGTTTGTATGATGCCGGACCGTGTGATTTGCCCAGAGGGAAAGCAGGGGAAAAGCGGGAGTAGTCTATCCGATAACCTGCAAAGAGTGCGGCGACGAGTATAGTCCTTGTCGAAAAGATAGACGGATTCCGTCACTGCACAAACGCGGCGGGACCTGAACGACGGATGCGGAGAGTGCATGCTCCAAGTGAGAGGGTCCAGTAGGTCCCAGCGCGATTCTGCGACCACGACGATATGAAACCGCACGCGCAATCCGTCTATCTTTTCGACAAGGACTGTACATTGGCGAAACAGCACATCCGCTATGTGCTCGCGTAAGAGAACATTTAGATGCAAAAGCTAAATCTCGCCCCTCCAACGCATTGAGTAGCCACCGCATAAACTGCCTTGGTGGAGAAGATTTTGCTATTAAGGTCACGATCCTGGCCTATAAGAGTCAAATATCTGCGCGCAAAACTCTTGAGCCACTCCGGATAAACACTAAGACCCCTAGATGAACCGCAAAGAGAAATGCATTTCTATCACACGGGAACTAGAACCCTATCTACAGATCCTGTTCTGATCTTTGAATGTGGGTCTAGAATAGCGGTCTCGTTGACAATAAAGCGGTCACATCCACCAGCACCACCCTGTGGATCGTGGAATAGGTACGGTAGCTTTTCTTCGGTTAGTGTTATTGCGTGGGGGTTCAAGAATTCGTGCGGTGTTGAAGAGGCGTTTGTTCGGATAACCTGCTCGATATTGCCCTCTTTCAGGCTCTGAAGAAGGCGATTCTGCCAAAACGCGTCAGCCTAATAAAAGTTTCTACCAACCTCGTGCTGGCTTAACAAAAGTACGCTTAACAATGTTTACACTGTTTGAATTTTCACACCTCTAGTACAAATAACAAAAAGCGTAAACTTTCGTGTGTGAATCCGATTCCAAAATACCAGTGTGTGAATCCGATGTTAATCCAAATAACAAAAAGCGTAAACTTTCGTGTGTGTGAATCCGGTTCCAAAATAGGGTGTGTATCCAATTCCAAAATACTAGTGTGTGAATCCGATGTTAATCCAAATAACAAAAAGCGTATACTTTCGTGTGTGTGAATCCGGTTCCAAAATAGGGTGTGTGAATCCGATTCCAAAATACCGCACTAATGAGGTGTTTGGATAGTTTTACTGTGCTAATGGAATGACGCTCGGGAATGTATATGTACATGCGCTCTCGCAAGCTTTCTGTTGGTTTTAGATTCGAATCAGAGGATTCAAGCTCAGAAAGTAGGTTGGCAAGGACTGATATTCAATGACATGAGATGTGCGAATATGGATGCCTTCAATTCCATCCCCATAAAAATCATAACTGGAGTTTGTTGATCAATTTTAGTCACATATCCTACAATGTTGCAGACGATCTACTGTTACTAACAGCTATAAATTGAAGAACGCTAACTTTAACCCTATATCTCACCAAAAAACTCTGTGTCCGAAATTATTTGCGTTGAAGTTATTACAGTTCAAACAGTGTTACCATTATTTTGGGAACGTCTTTAATAACATGTATACGGATGAAAATCCATCGGTCTGGTTCGCACTGTCATTTCAATCTCTTCTCCTAATGCAGTTCCGATTTTAAAAGGAACAGTATGAGTTGCGAACGTTTCAATACGTCCACCAATTCCCGAAATTGAACATTTTTCGGTCATATGCTTTGGTAGACCAAACAGTTCTACGAGCTGCTCATTTCTTTGTGCACCTGAGTCAAAAACGAAAAGAACCTTCGCGTACTGTTGCTTTCCTGCATTCCATACGCTGCCCTCGGCTTTCATAGCACGAGCTGTTCGCTTGTTGAACTCTTGGCGCGACGGTTAGAGTTTATGGAAGTATCCACGCATATTTGTGCACTAATTGATGCATGTTTTCTGCGATCAGATTGTTTAGATTGTTTGACCTCTTACCGACCTCTGACCTCTTACAGTAATTTTGACAGTTCCCTCGATCTGGTTGAGTGAAGAGCATGTGCTTTGGCTGTATTTTGTTAGCATAAATATTATGCGGCCTGTATTTCTTGAAACACAGACTGACATGGTGTTTCTGGCAACACTGTGCACAGTCTTGTTTTTGGCAGTCAAAACTGTTATGTATTTGTGAGAAACACTTCTAGCAGCGACTCTGTTCTTTGAATGCTTTTCGGAGCATGCTTTGATCGCTGACGGTAGGGCATCGTGAGGGTGAGTGATCACCCTTGTGGCAAAATATCTATCCCTCACCGTAATTGGGTCGATAGTTGGGGTGCTTTGCGCTAGAATGTATGATGCTGCCGTTGTTTTTCTGGCATAATCTGCCTTCACTGTATCTTTTTTTACGGCTCTTTTTCGAGAGCTGCCTTTGGTCCACCTTTGTGTTGATCCGAGTATGGCGCCTGTAAAAATGACGGCATTGACACAAATTTTCTATTTTACTCGGCAATTTCTGCAATATTTTGAACGATTACTGAATCGTCTTTTGTTGTAGCACATACTTTTTGAGCTCTAGGTTTTGGATATTCTAGGTGATTCTCCATATCTTCTTGAATCGTATTAGATTCCTTGAGGGGGTAAAATAGCGATGAGCTCGTTTGCTTCCGTTATTGATGTGTGCAGCTCAGATTCTTTCGTTA
Organism: Ancylostoma caninum; assembly: GCA_037903475.1. Lineage (NCBI taxonomy): Eukaryota > Metazoa > Nematoda > Chromadorea > Rhabditida > Ancylostomatidae > Ancylostoma > Ancylostoma caninum. Next base: position 1,088,118 of record JBAJFG010000248.1, read on the forward strand.
TTTGGCAAATTTCCGCTAGAATCTCCAGATTCTCAGAGTTGTCCTCGCAGTTTTTGTACTCATCTGCACAATTTCTGAAGGTCCTCTTTTGCCTCATTGATTCGTAGGATGCTACTTTGTAGTAACGATGTTGTGGAGCGACATTTCGCTTAATCTACTCTATATTCTGCACTCTTTGCACTCTCTTTGTGAAAATTTACTACTTTTCTTAGCGATCTGACGCTAAGGACAATGGGAATTCTGTGGAAGTAAAGTGCCATGGCTTTTTTGGCCCGCTTCAGAAAGGTTCCCGTGAGATTTGTCGTTCAGATACGACTATGTGCGTTGCAATTAGCGCACGCAAGCGCTAACTGTAGTGCCAGTTAGGCTGAGTTGAATCTCTATCGATTCTGGATCCTTGACTGGATCCGTGGTCTTAGGTCACTTTGGCTCCTAGGATAGATTTCGCTAACCTCTTACGGCATAGGGTGGGCCGTGAAATTGCTCTGGTGTAAGCTGTTTGCTGCTCTGGTGTGAGCTGCTGTTACTCCTGGCCCCGAAGTTAGTACGCTTTGGCACGGGAGATTTGGTTGCTCTGATCTGAGCTAGTCTCTTCTCAAGGCTCCAGAGTTGTTACGCTCTGACGCAGGAGGAATGGCTTTATTTTAGCCGATGCACCGAATTTTGTGAGCACTGAGACTTTTGGACTTTTCTTGTCCGTATGTGCGATAAACGCGGTGGTTCAGTGGATATTTATTATATACTGGACAATAGAGAGTGAGTGAGAGGAGTAAAGTGAGTAATGAGCACCTCGTCGGGCTTACAGCATCATTCTGACTAAGAACAAGTAGCTCTGACATGAGTCGGGTCAGCCCCGCCTCTCCAAAGGAGATAGAGTATCGGCGGTGAACATGAATACTACAACGGTCATCGATCTGTCGATGATAACAGTGGGGCGGCTAAGAGGTCATCGCCACAGCCAGGGCTCGCCTCATTCTAAAAATCTTGTGGAGATCTGACTAGCAAGAACAAAGGTTATGCTGTACAGCACATACTACCTGAGCAGCAAGATCTAAAGTTGGTCATTTTAGCGCTGTTCAATGTGAACCGCTATATGTTTACATCGCCATCGAATAGAATCCAGATTGTTCCATGTTCGCCTGTCTTTGAGTCTTGGCATTATAACTCTCAACGTTAACATTGAACAACCTGAAACTTAACAAAATAAAAAAAAACGAAAGAAAGTTTAGCGTTCAAACCGCAAGAACCAAATTCATCGGTAGACTTCAAGTTCGGTGTATTCGCAACATCAGTTTTTCCGATCCTGACACATTACTCGAAAAACCGGCTGCTTACCAATCTTTCTATTGCACAACGCCGTGGTCTACGTGAAATACGTCGTTTTGCGTTGTGGGATAGATAAAGATTTCGACAAGCGACAAAGGAGGGGAATTTGTCGTTATATCTTGCGAACTAGATATGGCAATAACTAAATACCATCTAGAAGACCATGAAACATATGTGCCGTCATCTGCCGCTAAGTTCCAAAAACAATATCGCCGGCTAAATAGGGTGGGGGTTGAAACAGCAAAGTCTGCAGGATTACATAAGTGCATAATTATCCGCCTTAAAGGCAGCACCCACGGAAATTTTCATGTCTGAGATTCTGATCGTTTTCGAACCATAGCAATAGTCCTAACAATTCGACGAAGAAAGTAGCGCGGAATACTCAACCGTTTCTACAATATAATTAGTCGAATGTCCAAGATCCTGGATCAGCAGGATCAGCGTGGGGTCGTTCGATCGAGTTCGGGCGGCAGCAGAGCGTCGCTGCCAGCTGATTTGGTAGGCAAACATTTCTTTTCATGATATTAAAAAGCTACATCTTAGTCCTTTGCTTTCCTTTTTTGCACTTTGTAACACAACAAATTTTTCTATTTGTTGTTTTGCAAGGAACCTTCCTCTTGAGTTACTTATGTGGCCAATTCCAACAATGTCTCATTTTCGAATTTTTGCATGGTTCTGGAATCGTTTTACAACTCGACTGTATTACTGCTATACCTTGGTCGGTCAGATGATCCTTTTCAAAGTTTGTTCTCTCCCATAAACTCCAGAAACGCTGCAAAAATGGCCAAAATCCTCTTTCGGTCGCAAAAGAGCTGACAAGAAAGACAGCGGTATCGACTTTTTTGGATCAGTCCACATCAAGCAGACCGCACAACTCGGCCTAACCTGCTCGAAAGCGGTGAGCTAAGCGGTTCTAGTTAACAAGAATTTCGATGGTTTCGAGTGTTTTTAGCATTGTAACAGTGTTAAGCGCACCTGATTTCCCCAAATTGTACCAAAATCTCGAGGTCGAAAATTTGCGTGGGTGCTGCCTTTAAGAATGATCTACCCATCTGCCCCATACTCTATACCCTCATCAAAACTCACAAACCTCTCAGTGTGGGACTTGCCTCTAATTACCCTCACGATTACAAATCCAGAACTATAATTAGTGGAACGGGTGGCCCAACAGATAGGACTTCTTGTGCTTAACAATATCCTTGTCCAACTGCTGAAACATGTCCCCGCGCGTCTTTCGAACACGAACATGTTCCTTGACCACCTGCGGAACGCACGATTCGAACGAGAGTGCACCATAGAGTCTTTCGACGTGACCTCCCTTCACACCAACATTCCGAACGAGGCGGCATTACGAGCTATGCATGAGCTCCTCACAGAACACCAGTCTTCTCTTAGCATGTACGGGTTTAATATGGGGCTACTAATGAACTTACTCAGCGAATGCCTGAACTGCTCCATTTTTCGTTGGAATGGCCACTACCACAAACAGGTTCAAGGCCTTGCAATGGGGCAAAGGCTTGCACCGGTCTTGGCCATAGTTTTTATGTCCAAAGTGGAAAAAACCATTGCTGGATAGATAACCCATCTTGTACTGTCCATTTATAGACAATTGTTGCATAATATGTCCGACTCGGACAGAGGTGACCATATGCTTCAATCGCCTTAACCAGCAGTTTCCTCACATTAACTTTACTAGGGAGTTACCTTTCCGCACACCCCACCCGGAAGAAGAGATCTATAACATGTATCAAACGGCTACAAGGGTAACATCGGATACGCACGAACGAAAATGGTCACTTGGCCCACTGAATTGCTAGGTCGAGTAGGTATCCCCCTAAGCAAAGCTTCTCAAACTCGGCAGCTCATCATTCTACCCACCGGAACCAAAGCTCTGATAAAATTCCATTCTGACCTCCCTTCGTTTCAGATGAAATGAGTAACGTAATATGAAGAAGTGTTCTCAAAGCAGGTCTATAAGATGTGGTGAGGTTGTGGACATATCACCAAAAAATCTAAAACGACAGCTAGTTCGCAATCGCGCCTATGACCGCCTGTGCTCAACCCCTGAATGCATTATGGCAAAAATGGTGATTGTTTGATGTCGGGAGTAATTTATCTCATCACTTGCCAGTCATGCGGCGTGGGAGAAATGGGGCGACCGCTTTGCACTTGGATAAAAGAACATTTGCATGGGCTTAACAGATCAAGACTTTCTACCCCATTGGGAGCACATCGCAGACTACGCCACGAAAACTCTGTCATTGGAATTGGAGTCACGATCTTATCATCAGAGCCCGAGATCATAGCGCGTAAAACATTGCAAGGGTGTTGAATTGCCGCCAAGTGTCCCAAAATGAATAGAAAAGATGAGTGTATTGCAATCACACAAGAACTAGTCTTGTATCAGAATCTTTGCAGATTTCATCTAGGCCGATTGTTAAGATACTGCACATATAAAGTCACTGAGAGTACGGTCTCACCATTAGCGGTCTGTGTCGTGGCAACATCGGCGACAGATGAGGTCAGTACTTCCCAGCCTACTTCCGAGCCTATATTCCATTGTTGTTCTTGGTTTGTTCACTGATTGAATGACGTCTGTATAAGTACGGGGCGTTTGGAGGGATAGGCCTTCTGTACTATGGACTACTTCAGGCTCTGATGAAGACTAGTTCGCCGAAACGTAGGCCTGTTGGAGGAATAAAGCAAGTTACCAATCCTGGTCAGAAACAGCTCTAGTAAACAGTGTGCAAGTTGAAAGAATCCAGATTATTTGAAAGTAGTGATTGTTGCTTTCCGTAATTAGTAGTAAATGCAGTATTTATGAGAGGCAAATAAGGAGCTGAAAATCGGTTCTAACTGATTTCCTTCTATTCTACTCACTGCTCAAATCAATATGTATAGTGTAGAGTAGGTCTTGATGTCGCACATCAACGATCTGCATTATTTCCACAGTAAAGCAAGAAGAATATAGAGAAATGAAAGACACCGCAACTTTTTCCCCAGTTCTAATATCTGGGTTGAACTCGCGGCAGAGTATACATCTCCCACATTTGAAAGCACGAAAACGCAACTTTCTTGTTGCGCAAGGCAAATATACAATACAATCCTTGCTCGCGCTGGCCAGATCTCGACAAGATTTTTGCAGCCAAGTGAGCCCTGGCTGTGGCGGTGACCGCTTAACAGCCCACTGTAATTAGCGCAGCAACCAACAAAGGTACGATAACGACGCATGAATCCACCCTTGCCGGGAGCTGATCTTGAATCTTTTTGAACAGCATTCTCCAAATTCTAGGGCACCCCTTGGTCATTACTCTAGTTTTCCTGACAGTGCCCTACTTTTCTTGGTTCTTCTGCTAAGTACAAGGGAGCAGCCAGGAGGTCACCATCACTTTCGACGCTCCACCCACTGTTCAAATCCCGCCGAGCTCTCCAAATAGCAAGCCACGGGACCATGGCCATATAGCAGTAGCGGATGAGCACGCTGACAACCACGACTCAGAAAGAGGACTTTTCTAAAAGCTGAAAAATGCGTTTCATAATTGAAGATCGTCCAACTTTGAAATAAAAAAAGACGCATTGTTTCTATAGCAAAATGGACAAAATGTGTACTATTCGAAGCGAATCTTCCTCTGTTCCTAGAAACCGACCCTATAAGAAAGCTTGAATATAGCGCACGCAAAGGGGCACTGCGCGAACTCTCTTGTGTATGGCTGAATTTTTTTCCCAAATCAAGCACCCAATTTTGAGAAATTTTCAAACCTGTGTGGTGAGTTCAACATGTCCAGCGGAAGAAACACTTTGTTTCCCTTGCAGAAATAATTGTAGGGTCAAGAGAAGATTTTGGGTTTACCTAAGAATAGGTGTCTAAAATAAAGAAAAGAAGAGTTCCTGAGTTAATTCTCACTCAGGCTTACATTTTAGGTGGCATCTCTAAGTGCTTTCAAGAAGTAGTTTTGTTCCTCAGTCGTGCAATTACTTCTGCTCCCAAAAGCCTTCTACATACTACCTAGAAAACTGTTCTCAAATCTGAAAGAAAGGTGGATGTTCAGAAATCTTTCTGAATTTCACCTTAGATGACATCTTCGCACATGGTTTAAATTTTTTTCTCTTTCTTCCTCTTTTTGAAAATTCTCCGCAGAAGTTCAAGAGAAAATTTTGTGCTAATGCTCATTTACCACTACGAAAACGATATTTGGCAAAAATATGCATCTATCACAATAAAATAGGTTATCACAAAGATTTTCAGAATGTACTTAACAAGCAGTGTCACTAACCCAGAAACAAGTGCACAGGGTAACTCATCCAATCCAAACACTAAATTACAGACAGTTTTACATGTTTCTCATGGAGTGTGTATATACCAACTATGCAAAAGCATTCGGCAAACATTTTGGAATAGAACTTTCTTTTTTATTATCTTTGTGATAACCTAGTTGATGAGATAGACGTGTATTTTTGTCAAAAAATATCGCCTTTTTTGCAAAACATGTCTATCCAGAAAAAAATTCTGGGCTGACAATTTCCAATCACCTGTCTTTACCATTTCTTATTGATTTTTTGTTGCTAATTGAACGTCTACATTGGCGAAGGTCAGATGTGATGGATATATAGATATTCTGCAAATACGTAAGTTGGCCGAAGGCGTTATACAATGTCGTTAGATCGCCACAGAATGGCTGTTTTCGATTATATTGCTTTCTTCAAAGCCAAAGACTCTGTAGATGAACAAACTGTCAAGGTTTGCTCGAAAATATGTAAAAATGTCAATTTCCAAACCAATAAATGACTCCGCACATGAAAAGTCTATTTCTTTGTTGCCCATCTCGCCTACATATCAGCTATCTATTTAGTACATAATTACATCCGAAGTATGAGCACAATTCTATGTTAATGGGATGATCACGGCAGAAATTAGTTTCACATCAATATCCCATTGATGTGAAAGCTGCTTTCAATGAATACATTGAATACATTGGAGGGTTGAATTCGTAACAAGTGGATTTGAAGTTTGCAAAAAAAGGAATGGTGAAAAAAAAAAGAATGTGAAACAGAAATTATAATACACTGCAACAGAAACGGTGTATAGAATTCATCTTAGGAATCCAATCATTGTACTTGAAAAAGATTTCTTGTTCTCCGAGATACCAGCATGAGCACAGGCGCAGGATGGCATCGGGGCCTGTATTGACGGATGTTTACCTTGAATTAAATCTTTTTCCTAGCCATGAATGCACTGCTATGCGGTCCCGGTCGTGTGACTTGCTATTTGGAGAGCTCTGCGGGATTTGAGCAGTGGGCGGAGCGTCGACAGCGATGGTGAGCTCCTGGCTGCTCCCTTGTAATCAGCAGATCAGCCAGGAAAAGCAGGACACTGTCAGAAAAACCGGGGCAATGACCCAAGGGGTACCCTAGATTTGGAGACTGGTGTTCAAAAAGTCTCGCACCCTAGAGTCCACCCATGCCCTATATTCTGGAGAATGTAGGGCATTGGTGTTCAAGATGTCACGCACCCATCTCTTGTCTTTGTCTCAAATTCTCATTGAGCAGAATGGTTCCTCACTATATTTTGGGTGGCTCACGTGAAATAACCACAGACACTGCGATTAAACTTTGTTCTTTGTCGACGTGAGTATGCGGAGACACGTCAGGCCACTTCTCCATCCTACATATGTCTTTCTCTATTTTTGAGCCGTACTGTTTCAAGGTATGGTACAGTAAAAATTGCAAAGTTCACGTCAATGAATATAATATTAGGTATGTGAAGAAGTTTCCGCCCTCTAGCGATGAGTGGTTATATCGTTGGCTATCCTTGCAAATACTCTGTAAATCCTACTTCATTTTGTTGCTTTGACATTTGTCAATAATATTTAGTACATATTTGTTTCGATTTATATCAACATCATTGTGTTTTATGGCGATAATCATGCCGATATTTGAGCCAAGTAAGCGTCATTTGCGCGAAGCACTCCTTTTCTGCTTCAATTTGAAGGAAGCTGCTGCCGAATCTTGCCGAATGCTCATGGAAGCTTATGGGGACCATGCTCCATCAGAAACAACATGCAATGAATGGTTCCGACGCTTTAGTGGTGGTGATTTCGATGTTGGAGACAAGCAACGCAGTGGAAGGCCGAAAGTTTTTGAAGACAAAGAACTTCAATCATTAATTGATGAAGATCCACGCCAAACACAAGAAGAGGTTGCCAACTCTTTAAATCTTGATAGATCCGACATTTCCAAGCGTCTCAAAGCCATGGGAAAGGTTTATAAGGAAAGCAGATGGGTACCATACGACTTGACAGAACGCGACATGGAAAGAAGAAAAACCATCTGTGGAATGTTGCTTGACAAACAAAAAAGGAAGGGATTTCTGCATCGTATCGTTACTGGAGACGAAAAGTGGATCTATTTCGATAATCCGAAGCGCCGGAAAGCTCTTTGCGACCGTGGCCAACCATCACAATCGACGCCAAAGCGCAATATCCATGGGAAGAAGGCAATGCTGTGTATCTGGTGGGACCAGAAGGGAGTCATCTATCATGAGCTGCTTAAACCAGGCCAGACGATCACGGGCGATCTCTATAAAGAGGAAATGATTCGTTTGAGCAGAGCATTGCACCAGAAACGGCCGGAACACGAGACGAGGCAGCACAAAGTCATTTGGCTGCATGACAATGCTCGTCCACATGTTACAAAAGCAGGTGAAGGAGACGCTTGAAGCACTTCGCTGGGATGTGCTACCACATGCGGCTTGTTCGCCAGACTGTGCTCCACAAGACTACTATTTGTTTCGGTCGACGGCCCACGGGCTTTCCGAGCAGCACTTCCAGTCTTTCGGAGACGTCGAAAAATGGATGAGGGAATGGATCGAGTCGAAGGACGAGGCCTTCTACCACCGCGGCATCCGTCTCCTCCCAGAAAGATGGGCAAAGGTTATAGCTAACGATGGCCAGTACTTTGATTGATCTATCTGTTTCTTTTCTATTTTGAAAAAAAAAAACACTCAATTTCGCTCAAAAAAGGGCGGAAACTTTTTCACATACCTAATAGAAAAGGATCCCCAGTAATAAGTCATTCTCAAATCTAGTTGACAACGGCATAACAAGCGAATTAGAAACTCTGTTCTAACCATCACTAATGACTATTACTTTTTATGCCTTTTAGGATCGCATGGCAACGGAAACGAGGGATTTTCAGAAACTGGATTTTAATCACAGTGATTTGAAATTCTTGGTTAATCTGAATAATAAATAGCCAACTTAACAGCATCACCATTCTCGCTCCAACCCTCACCTCAACTCCTCTATTTAAGCTACAAGTTTCGTTTATACCATGATGTACCACCGTCCCTCTTTGCTGTATTGGGGAAATTAAAAATACTCCTCGTTTTCTCAACATACAAGTTCTATTCTTTTCTACTACAAGTAAGGTACATTTAGGAAATACCCGAAGAAGATTAAAAACACAGTGACGCCAAATTTTTCATGACCTAGATTATAATCAAAATAAAAGTGGAAATAAAGTGTAGAATAATCCCAAATATATTGAAAATTCTATCCTCCTGAGTGACGGAGGTCAGCAATAAGAGGTTGAGTAAAGAAATCAGGTTCTCGACTTTTCTTCCTCAAAGTCTGAAATCTTCTTCCAAAAAGGGTTCCTTCTATTTTAATGAGAGGTTCCAGCGACCGACAAGCGACGACTATGGTTCCTAGGGATTGCAGTTCTCAGTGTCCGTCCCGGCATATTTTCATAATAAATGAGCTTGAAATTTGCGAAAACTGTACCTTTGCAACTTCATATTTGTTTATAAAAATGATGTTGTAGAACTCGTCGAAAAAATCTTGTAGGTATCCACCGACGAATTTTCACATTTCTTAATACGTAATTATGTGTCAGTCAACATTGGTTCCACTCCACATGCTAACGACAGGAGCGCTGTACAAGAATTCTCGTGCGCGAAGTTAGCTCAATGAGCTCTCCACGTATCCCAACTTTCAGCAAGCTGTAGGAATAGAAACGTAAATACGAAACAAGGAGTTCCCTAGACCTTTTTGTGGACTGCTCAATGTTTGTACTCTGCATGATTTGCAATAGATTGGCACTTCCTTGGATGTATGAATTTCGGAGCGCTAGCAGTTCCGTCTTGCTCAGACAAACCCTCGCTCGGTGTGGCACTTTGTGCAGTTTCGCAAATCTGGCCGCTCAAAATGTTTGTTTGACCTACCACATTACGTCGCCAATATTGCACCAAACTACTAGCCGATAATCCACGCATACGATACAGGTGGTTTTTTGGCGACCGATAGCCTGGCGGCGCATGATTAAATAATGAAAAAATACCATTTCAATCCGAAACTGCCTACGTAAAACAGATGAGTACTTCATGAATTGCCTCTGTCTATGTTGTCGTCTGAATTTCCTATTTGGAATTCTTTTATAGGATCTTGGAACAAGCCTTAATATTTTCTAGTAACTACATTTCTGTAACTACATTTCTCTCAATGCAAACTTGTCTGAAATATGAGCTATTTAGCACACGATCTATTTGCGTTTTCGGGTGAATCTAAAAAAGTGCGATGAGATTCCGCTGAAAAAATGTGTCGGGGCTAGCGGTAACCTTTCTGTACACGAACAGGGGTTTTTTTGCGGCCACATGCGACCCTCTACAGAAAACAATTCAATGTGGACCGAACCCGCTATTCTCTACGGCAGATCTTTCCGATATGTTTGAAGGAGATGGGGTTGCAATTCCATAAGCAGTTTTGTTTTCACAATGTCAATGTGCATAATGGAATGCAAGACTTTTGCGGGTCAAGAGATGCATCTGAGCAACGCCTAAGATTTGTTAGACTCTATCCAATGGCGCACATCGAGAAAATGAGTGAGAAAAGGCAAAGCGCCACTTTTGATATCATGATTTCAGTAGAAAACCTCCGAAGTTGACGGAGTAGAGACCACTCAGACTTCAATTCTACTGACAGTCATGTTGTCCGTGAAAAACTGAAGCTTGCGCATTATGGAGTTAATCAAAACTCGACTAATAAGATAAAATCGACCAACACAGAGTGATGAACACCTCCACGCGTGACGATACCAAAAATAGTACCACCATGAGTCCCACCTTAGGTCGCTTCATCACGTACTCCTAGTTACAGCACTAGCGGTTTCGTTTCTTGAAGACGAGCTTCAAGCAGGTCTGCCCTCTGACTGTGCTACGTATCTGCGTCAGGTTTCAAAATCAATGATAACATGCAAAAATTCCTCTTTGTCACTTTTGAGTCTGCTGATGTACATTCATGATTCGGGTTGGCAAAGACGCATCTATAGTCACACCTAAATCACACACTTTCTGCTGCACCCATAATGGAATATCATATTCGGTATTCGACGTTATTTTACTCAACTTCAGCACCTGACTTTTAGACACATTTATCCTAATTTTCCACTTGTTAGCCATTTTAATATTGGTTCGACCGCAAGCTTCAGTTTTTCACGGACAACATGACTGTCAGTAGAATTGAAGGCTGCATAGATTTTCATATCATCAGCATGTGCTGCAATCTTGATTCTAGGGTCGGTTTTCAGGGCATCCGGGAGATCCGTAGTGTAAATGTTAAAAAATATCGGAGAAAGTACGCTGCCCTGAGGTACCCCCGAAAAGCAGGGCTTTCTCGAGGAAGTCATTTCATCGAAACGTACGGAAAATTCTCCGCTGTCTAGGTGGGACGCGAATCTTAGGAGGTTTTTGCCCCTTATCCCGATACTTTCAAGTTTAGCAATGAGACTGATGTTGTCTACTGTATCAAAAGCCTTACTGAGATCAAGGTAAACGACTTCTACGGATTTACCATCGCTCAATGCCTCTATCCAATCTCGAGAACACTGAATTAATTGAGTGGAGGTGGAGCACCCTGGAAGAAAGCCAAATTGCTCCTCTGGGATACAATTTATTTTTTGGGTCCATTCCAGGATGATTTTTGCCATGATTTTTTCTATGACTAGCGTTCCTTCGGGACGCTATAAAGTGGGGTGTTGCAGCCACTTGAGGTATGTGCAAAAGCTTCACAAAAGTGAAATGCTTGGAAATCAACAAAAAAGCAAAACTAATCATTAGCTGAGCTCAAATACAAAATTCTCCTTATGAGTTGCGTATACTCAACGGGTCTGGCCGCCTCGCCAACATCGGCCTTCGAGTCTTCTCGCCATTCTAGCGTTGCTTGCAAATTCTTAGTCCCGCACCTACATTCATGTGAAGCTCATTGCCGATGCACTGATAATACCTACTCTTTTTTGTCACATTTCTTACATGCCTATGGACCTGTTATGAACAGCCAACAGAGAGGAAGAAGAGATGGTAAGACACGAGTGAGCGCGTAGCGTGCCCCTACTCCACCGGCAGATGTGCATCTTAGCGTTTTCTCTACTATTGAGCCACAGTGAGCCATTTTTCATCTCTGCACCCGTATCCTGGCGCTTATCCCACTGTTGGGCCAGAGCAGACCCATCCTCCATTTGTGGATCTGTATCCTGGCGTTCTTCCCACTACTGGGCCAGCGCAGACCCGATCCATCGGTGGGACTCGTATCCCGGCGCTTTCCCCACTAATCGGCCCCTTGCGGACTCAGTCTCATCCGTGGACCCATGTCCTGGCGCTTTCTCCACTACTGGGCCACGGCGGACCCTTTCTCCATCAAAGAGAGGTGCGCAAGGATCATATCCCAAGTGAGGACACCTAGTGAATCTTTCGATACATCCTCCATGGTATGCACACTTCTTTTCGAAGTGGGTATCGTCCACTGTTCCAAAGCTGAGTGAAGTCAACAACAAAGCTCTGGCAGAGGGGCGACTCTGCTCCGTACATTGCTGCTACGCATCGTCAAATCGTTGTAAACACTGTCTCGCCCGGAGGGCTCGAGACCGCTAGCCGCTGGTCCCGCCGCGAAATCCCAAATGCGCCGACTTCCACTACGTCTATGTACCTATGACGAAACATCGGCCGAATGCCCCATCAGCTTCGCATCCTCGCGAGGCACAGTCTATAACTGAGTCTCACCGCGAGCGCATGCGATCACGTGCTAGTTCCCCTACGTTTGCGCTCTAGAAAATTTTGTTGCACTACCATGATTTATATAAGAGGATTTTGCATGGCGTTGGGAGTATGCTGATGGGTCTAAAGTCCGTTAGGAAGGTTGCGCATGCAGATTTGGGGATAGGGGTTACCATTGCCAATTTCCATAAAGAAGGGTTCTCAAGAGCGGTCATCGGTTTTCTACTGCTTCTGATAAGGCGAATGCTCTATCGCAACATTTTTCTAGAGTTTTCAACCCGGAGGGATCTTGTTGTTTGTTAATGAATGTGAAGTCCCATTTGGAACTCCCTGATATAATGATAACATATAGTGACGTTCGGAATTTCCTAAAGAAAACAGAGGCATCGTTTTCCGTCACCTCCGATGCAACACCTCCCTTCTTCTTCCATGAGTTCGCTGTATTTGTACAAACCATTGACACACATTTTCACAGCACAGCGAACTGGGCTTGATAATTCGAGGAACAGTCTTTTTTTTTTTGGCTGATAAGGTTCTTGATGTGGACCGGATATCTATGGAATGGAGGCTCTGGGGGAGGTACTGAAGGTACGAAGCGCCCTATCAGATTATGGATAAACTGGACAAAACGGTTGTATACATCATCAACATCAGAGTAATTTGAAAACATTTCAAACCAGTTTGTAGAGGAGAGTTCCGTACTAATCTCTTCAAAATTTGCTTTTTTTAAAATTACGACGACTCTTTGGAACGTGAGGCTGCGCCCACTCGATATGCATTGTAAACGACACAATATCATCTTAGAGGTAGGAAAATTTCACGGACTTCGATAAGGTCAGAAGAAAGTAAAACATCCAAAATCGAGGAGATTCGTGTTGGCGATTCCACTAGTTGTTCGAATCCAAGTGAAACGAAGGACTCAAGAAATTTTTTGGATACGAGAGACTTGGTGGTTTTGATCTTCCAGTCGATGTCGCTGAGATTTAGATCGCCAAGGATTGTAACCCCATCGCTGGATGAATTTACATCAGCAAGTAATGAAATGAGGTTGTCATCATCCTTTGTTTTAGAGCTGGGGGACGATAGACTAATATGAATCGGTAGCGGGTCATCAGTTCAGAATATATGTCAAAAACAATTAGGTCGCATGGCAGGTGGGCCTCTATCTCTAATTTCTCAAAGCAAATTTCGTTGCGGATTAGCACGCATACTCCTCCTTCTCTTTTACCCAGACGATCTTTTCGCAACAAAGTATACGGCAAGTGCGAGCTCAATTCAGAGTCAGAAAACTTCGGACTCAACCAAGATTCAGTGATAAAAACAATGCTGGATTTATGTGTGGATATCAGGTAATGAAGCTTTGGCAGTTTGTTCGTGAGACTCCTACAGTTTCAAAGTAAACAAGACATGTCAGATGATCCGTGCAAAATCAGAGGTCTTTTGAGATGGATGCCTTGATATTTGGAATGTCAGCAGCTTTAACTACCTGATTTCTGTAAACGACGTATACTTTGTCGCCTTTATGTTGTTTAGTATTAAGTTCATGCGCTTGCCTTCTTAATTCTTTCTCCTTCTCGCGTTCCTCACGCGTTATTGACCGACGTATATAGATGCAGTCAAATCCGCTGAGGTTGCGCAAGGCTGGAGCATTGCGGAGAGCTGTGCACAAAAACTTCGTAGAAGGCAAGACACATTTAATTGATCTAGTTTTACCCTCAGTAAAGTCGCCCATCCTATATATTTCGGTCGGAAGGGCTTCCACTCCGAGGGCGCTCAATACTTTGCGTGTGACTGCTCCAGTATGAGCAAGCCTTTTGCATGGCTCAAGATCGCCTTCGGCTTCAGCAACTCCCGCAGTTACAAGCGATCTGCCTCTTATCTCCGACTCAATCAGCTCTCGAGGGTCAGCCATCAAGAGTTGAATGAGCTGGTTCAAAAGAGGGAGAGCCTCGGGGGCTTTGTCAGCGAGAATTGGCTGAAGCCTAAGAAGTACCTCTCCCTTCTCGATTCCTCGTGAGACGGCGTCCTCGATGTGTGAAATCGTGGGCTGCGAATAGGCTTTCGTAGTTCTAGCCATTCGAGGTAGTTTCGCGGGTGGAAGGCATGGTCAGACAGAGCCCCGTATTCTGGCGTCACCTTCACTATTAGGCCTGAACCGTATCCTATTATTCTCCACTTTACTGAATCACAGCTGACCAATCCTATATGAGCGGACCAGTATCCTGGTGTTATCCACACTACTGGGTCACGGCCCTTCCTCCATCTGAGCGCCCTCATTCTGGCGCCTTCCTCATAGTTAGGGCAAGCAGGATCCGTTCTCCAGGAGCGGGTTCGCATCCTGGCATTGTCAACACTATCGGACCAAAGCGAACCCTTATCCTGACGTTCTCCACACCATAGGGTTACGGCGGGCCCTTTCTCCATCGCTGGACCCGTATCCTCACGTCCCCCACACCACTAGGCCACGCGGCCCTTTCTCCATCGGTAGACCAGTATCCTGACGTCCCCCACACCACTGGGCCAAGCGGTGTGGGGTCCCACGAGGGACTATGGAACTCTACCCCAAGAATTCCGGTGGACGAGCAACCCGATCACAGCTTTTGTGCACAAGCTACTTCATGACACAGCCGTTTTCGCCTTGAAGCTCAGAACACAGCTCCAACCGCGAGCCTACTCTTCATTGTGCTGTGTACATGCGGCAGGTTGCAACTCGTATGCTAGCACTAGATGGTGTACCCGGCTTCTCTCGGCCTTTTAAAGGTGATGCCAACACTTGTTGAACCAAAAAGTCTTTTCAAAATGTTCATCATTTGGTGATCATCTTAAATGACCCCTCTTCATCCCGTCCCTTCCCTCAGAAAAATGGAGTGAAGTTGCTCGCCTGGTAAATAAATTCTTCTAAAATGTTTGCCTCATTCACGTTCAGCGTTTCAGAAAACCCCAGAAGGCACGTTTTCACCAACTCGTGCGCAATAATGCCGAAAAATCAATAAAACAAAATCGATATTTTGGTCAAAACCGTTTTCATATTCGTGTTCAGCGCACTAAGATACCCCAGTAGGCATGTTTTTACCATCCCGTGGGCAAGAACGCCAAAAAATCAATAAAATCGATGAATCTATAGTGTCATGCAAAATGGTTGCCATATTCGTGTTCAGCGCATTGAGGTACCCCAGTAGACGTGTCATTACCACCCCATGGGCATGAATAGCTCAAAATCAATAAAATCAATAAATCGATAACTTGGCGCAGAACGGTCGTCATATTCGTAATCAGCGTATTGAAGAACCCTAGTAGGTATGTTCTCGCCTGTCCCTAGGCAAAAATAGCGAAAAATCAATAAAATCGATGTAATCGATAAACCAATCGATAATCCCAGGTGCCAGGTAGCTTATAACCTCCGCCGACCCCTGAGAGGCTACATGAAAAATTTGGTCCGAATCGGTTGGTGCTGCGCGTTTTTTATTCGAACATACAAACGTACAAACATATATACACACAAACATACAAAGTTTCACTTTTACACATACAGATGGAAAAATCCTTTTTGAGAGAGAAATTACGCAATTTTTGACTTCATGGGACAATGTTAAGGACACATCCATTTCACCTCTAAATGTCTTCACACTGTAGCAAAATATGGGTGGGATGCAAAAATTGCCTGGCAACACCCGTAGTCTGGTCACGCAACAGGCAATGCCCGTAATTTGGTCAGGCAACACCCGTTTCTTGGCCAGGCAACAGGCTACCCGTAATCTGGGCAGGCGACATCCGTTTCCTGGTCAGGAAGCAGCGAGTCCGGATTCTGATAAGACAATACCCGTAAATTGAGCCGATTCATATGTCGACCCATAGGTACCCTCAATCAACATCTGAAAACGTCGGTTGCCGTCAAACTTCAGATCTCCCGTTTCCTGGTCAGACACACCCCTTCTTCCACCTGCTGGTCCGGCGGCGGACATTAAAGCATTAGGGAAGGATGTGAACAGTGCCAGTGTATGCATGACTTTTTAATCATGATACGGTTTACAACAATTCGATTTAAGCTCACCCTGAGCATTTTCAGCTCAGAACTCAGTGAAAAATATTAGACTTGTTCACGGAAGTAGCAATGAATTCCGCGGCACTAGCATGCTGACTTCTTAGCGGAAATTTCTGTACTAGTGAACTAACGATTGAACATCATGAGCACTTTCCCAATAAGTGATTTTCAGAATTTGGTCGACATTGTGGAGCAATCTATGAATTTCTGTATATTTCACTCGCCCGAATATTGCCTTTGGCTGGAAAGGTCATGACTATAATTGGATCGTGTACTTCTCAGAAAGATGATACGGTAACAGCAAACTTTGGGTCCATACTGGAATGTTCAAAGCTGGTACTGGCAAAATTAAAAAATGCTTCAATCAATGCAATGATTAATGACTCGAATAGAATCTATTCGAACTTCTCTTGCCAAAAAGTATTGCTGATTGCTGACCGGCACAGTTTAATGTAATAGTTCGGCAGACGGCAAACTTCACCAACGTACTCTTGCGAAATTGTACAATCTTTGGAGCTGAATTCTTTGAGAGGCTTTGGCCGCACCCAGCACATTTTGCCGTGCGAGCGGGTATACATATATCCGTTCCCACTTGTTTTTAGTCTAATAGTTGTGCCACAGGAACATGGCTTAGCACGCCGTGTACAAAGCCTAGCAGCGTCTCCTATCAGTTGCTGCTATCATCGCCTCGATTGTTAACATCCTTGGTAAATTGCTGCTGAAAGGAGGGACGCCTGGGGGCAACTGAGGAAAGTATGGCAGCAATTGGGAGGAGATTCTGCTGTGCTTCGTAATCAAAGTACATATTAGGTTGTCAGAAGTGTTCCCTCCTCTTTTTTCCGCCTTGCCAAAATTTTCAAGGTTATTTTAGAAGTTTGTTTCTGGAACATATATGGATGGTGGCCAATGTTCTACTCATACCAAATTCCTCTTCGCATTCCCATTCGTATGTTGAGGATACAGATATCATCGTAGTCCTTCTGGTTTTAGGCAGCCTAGATAACCCCTCGGACCTCGTCCTCACTGGCGCTGCCGTACCAGTGACTCTTCCGAGATCAGGGGAACACTCTCTATTATTGCTGTGTCGAGCTTGAAGAATTTTAAGCCCACAGGAGATAGCGTGCTATTCTTTATTATATGTATATATGGATATTTCCAAATAGGTGTCCTACCATCAGTTGTACCTGTCTACTCACCTACACCTGGAAGTGCGTTCTCAGAGCCAAAGCTGTGATTTGAGAATAACAAGCGCGCGCCTATCTCGGTCGCTGGGCGCGCGCCCCAATCTCGCTTCTGCCGGGGCCTTACCTGCGCGGCCAGCGAGGGTTTGTCTGAGAAAACAAACAACGCCTAACTCTGCGTGATATGATGCACAGCCTTGAATCCAGCTCTTTGTTTCAGTAAGAAAGCGTAATGAACTTTCGAGTTGCACATATAATGATAGCGCTGCCAACGCTGCTCAGCGCATTCAAGGTAAATAAGAAACGCTGCAGCTTTACTGGACCTTTTTGTCGATATCATTCCATCATTTTAGGCATACTGGAACTTCCCCTCACAGCCATGTCAGACAAATTACAGCATAGACTTCCTAAATTACAGTATCGAGGCAAACACGAGTATGTAAAACTTGGGATTCTTGTTATGATACGCGTAGTGCGCGTGAGTTTTTCGTGAGATGCCAATGATTACGAGAAATCCGTATGAGTTCCAAGTGGCAGACATGAGATTTTTTCACAACAACGAATGAAGGCATGTAATAAAATACATCACATTCAGATCTTTCTTTCTACGGCGACAAAGTTGTAATATTTTACGAATTCATTCTTGGGCGTTATCCTTACTACAAGCGTTACGACGAAAACCAGCCAATAAACGGAGGCATTCCTCAGGTGAAGCGATCCTATACCTTTTTTTGCAAGATGCTTAAATGAAATTATTCAGAACTGTTCTCTAGAAGAGCATCTAAATATCACCAAAGAGAACATCACAGAGCGTATACCTGATGAGAATTATTCTGGGCTAGCCATTCTCGATTTGGAAGAATGGCGACCGCTCTTCGATCAAAACTCATGGAAAGAAAAAAAGGTATGCCCACATCTTTGCAGCATGCGTATGATAAATATACAGACAACCAGAAAACTGCAGTTTCTTCGTTCCCACAGATTTCTAACAAAAGCTACTGCTAAGAGTCAATTCGGTACCCCAAAAACCCTGTACAACCTCTTTTTCCACAGAAAAGTGAAGAGACAAAGAGTTCACTGCCGTCTTGCAACGAATCATAATTGTGTGAGCACTGATCAAAATGAACACTTTCATCATTGGAAGTTGTTAATAGCAAAAGTCTACTTACTTATTGGTTCCCTCGATTGCGAATTGCTTCAAAAATTCGTTGAGGTACGGTTCCGGCCAATTTTTTCGGTATCCTCTCGCTTCGAAGCTCTGAGCATTGGTGATGACCGCTTCGAACATGTGTTGGAAGACGTCCTTCATTTTCGGAAGATATGTTGCACTGGGATGCCCCAAGCTTTTATTTGTTAACTTATTTATTTATTTATTCATGCTATCGGCATTCATTGCCAGAAATGAGAGGAAGCCTGATTAATAGGTAACTCATGGTAACGTGATCGATCTTGCTCCACTATTCATGGAGCTACTCAGAGATTCCGGGACGTACGAACGCAGACCGAACTCGTTCGAACAGCAGTTACACCGCGAGGTGAAAGCTTATTTTGTCGCCCCATGAGCTGCGTCCGCCCCGGAAAGGCTGTGTTTCGATGGCGATGAACTGGTTTTAGATGTTTCAAACCTAGGATCGCAGCTCAACCTGGGCGCAGGGCTATGTTCATACTGTAGACTTGAGTAGGTGGATGCTCACCCAAACTCATCCAAAGATGGTCCCTAATGCGTACGCGATTTCCGCGGCAGCGCTTGGGGGACGTTGCGGTCCCACGGCGGACTTCCAGATCCGTGCCGCACCCGCACGCGTCCGCACCGCACGCATCTCGTCTGACCGATGATTGCACTGGGCTATGGTTTTACCCGGCTTCAGCCGGCCTGACGGGTCCGCTGGCCTTGTAAGGGAGGGGATGGGGGGAAGAATCGCTTGGTTTAGAATTGCAGTGGCTCGCCAGCATTGCAATTTCATGATAGGCGGTTTCTTATTTCTGAGGACTTTTTTTCATTCTCGATGTCCTATACATCAGGGAGACATCAGGATACATAGAAATATCCATGAAACTGCAGTAGAGTTCTCGAAGCAAGCCATCGTCGGACGACTACCATAAATGGCTGCGTTATCCTGCTGAAGAATGAATGGGGCTTCATTGTGCCGGTCTGACAATGAAAAAGCGATTGGACCGCTTTTCTCCTGGTATCGAAGTCCATATGAGTCAAAACGAAATCGTTGCCAAACGCTTCTTCTTGACAAAAGGAGCCCAACAACATGACTGTGTCACCATCAAGCTTCCGGTACAGTGGCTCAAAATCCAGCGAAGTTGCCTGGCGATTGCTGCAGTTGCTGAGGCTACATTGTGGATAACTCGTATGCGTTTATTCTGTTCCGCCTCAGAGAACTCCGACCATTGTGATATTGACATTCAGGACCACTTAGCAATACTTATTGCGTTTTTTTTTGAGCAAGAATTTTTGGGGAATTGCCATCGCCATGTCCTACTTTCCATGAACCTCGGCACATCTTCGTGTTTGTAGGTTAGCGATGTGGAGCTGTGCACGAGATTGTTATTTTCTTTATTAACGGCTAACGTTTTGGCGAGTTCGCCTTCGTGAGAGTCTGAAAGAGTTAAATCGACGGCGATTTATTCGAACAAACGTATAGCTAGCCTACAGAAAATTTTCTAACCCTACTTTCTGATCACATCGTACAAGAGCGAGTTGGGTAACCGTACCTTGCTGTTGCTCCACGGCATGGAGGGTGACCACTAGAGGCTGACATTTAGGTAGTAAAGGGCCTAACTGACCTCAAAAGAGCTGCCATAAGTACGGATTGAGTTCTCGTGTGATGGAGAGGCACTCCTCCTAGCGGTTTGCGGTTCATTTCTGGATTCTTGGCACAAGACCAAAAATTTGAGCAATTATTTTCACTTCTACCTTATTTATCTCTTTGTTTGTTATTTCTCTCTCTATCTTATTTATTTTTGCTGGGCTTACTCGTATAATTATGATAGTTTGCAAGATGAACACCGACCACAGACTACACTTCCCTTTCTCATTTTTCTAAGGAAGATACAGTCGTGCAGGGTTTTCCGACACTCGGAGGTAAATGGTGATAAGAGCTTTTCTAACTCTGATAACTGTGCAGCACGATCACAGCCTGAATAGCATAATGGTTCGAGTAGAAACCATAGCAACAGCGGTTCCCTGTTGTTCGTCGCTCAACTGCTGCCATCCCCCAGCAATCGCTGCTAAAGAGAAGAAAGCATGAGCAGCAACCGAGAGGAGGATGGCAGCAACTGGGAATCGTTGCTGCTACGGTTTCCTCTCGAACCATTACGCCGTTCTGGCTGCGTTCGTGCTGCACAGTTATCAGAGAGGAAGAAGGGAGCAGACATCGACAGTGCCCGCATATATGTATTAGGATGGTAAGAAAGACTTGAGCCGATTTTTTGGAAGTCCCAGAACTTTCGATTATTCATCGCTATCCATGATCTATTATGTGATAATTGTAGGCCACTCCCGGAACTTTTCCATGATAGGCATATATTGCTGGCTTGTCTTTAGTTACAACGTCAATTCTACAAGAGCACCTTCAAATCATAATCAGTTTTTTCATCTCTTCCCGCAGCGAAAGGAGTTTCTGGAAGAACTTATTACTGTAAGGAGTTAGGTCCTCTGCGATTCTCACAAGCATCGTGCCACGTGCCTTCCTCAAGGAGTATCCCGCCGTATCGCACCCCCTCTCAAACAGGTGTCTCCTTCGCTACTTCTGGAATTCGCGATGAATGTTGTATTAAGAGATGCTCACGCAAGCACACTCTGTCACCGGTAACACTTGCGCAAATCAGCTCCAGAAATTTGCAGACAACGTTCGAGAAAAACGGCCGAGATGAGATTCTGGACACCTTTCCCACTATGACGCTAGGCCCCCATTTAGCTAAAGAGACCCGTGAAAAATTGGAGGAGCTGGACTGAGACAAGATTCCTCCTCCGCCTTATTCTTCAGACATTGTCCCTTCCGACTACCACTTATTCCGCTCCTAAAAGGCACACCTATTTATAAAGAATTCACCAAAGTTGACGATGTTGAACGGGCGGTCAGCGAATTTTTTGACGCCCAGTCTCCAGTTCTGGGATAAGGGGACCGCTCACCTGCCCGTGAGGTGGGACACTGCAATGACTAACCATGATTATATTGTTGAGTAAATTCCATTGTGTGCTGAGTAATAAACTAAGGCAGAAAAAAGTCCGAAACGGCTCAAGACTTTCTTACCACCCTAATATATGATACGCACTGCATATATATGTATGTATAATGGAGAACATGTGTCGTGTAAGAGGTAAATTCATATTACATTTCTGTTGCTAGAACTTAGTTAAAATTCACACATTCCCAACGTTTTAGACCACAGTGAAATGAACATGAATACTACATGTTATACAAACTACACTGGCAGTCAATCATCCTTGCGCTGCAGACTACCGCCCGCTTGCTCAGCAATGCTGCGCCACCTATGATCTTCTATTAAACAAAGCGCCGTAAGGGGGCTAGAGCGGTTAGAGATACGGGGCGGCACTCATAGACACCGCAATCTTGAGGCGCAGACTGTGTGGCGAAATGGCCGATTTCCATGGACGCAGACACGTTCGCTTCGGGACCCGAAATTACGTCACTGCTGGCTCTCCCGCATGCACGGGATGGTGATTTCATCACCTTCGCTGGCGGTCTCGCCGCATAGGAGTGAGGGAGTGTTTACGAGCTTTCAGGCTGCACAATATACGCAGCAGGAAAACCAGCCTTCCACTGATGCGACGCTGAGTGCACTTGCAGGAAGAGATGGACGGGTGCTATGAGGGCTGCCGCGTCTCGGAAGCTCGGGAAGCTCGGGAGGGTGGACCTACGCGGTCGCCTCATCTGGTGGGTGCTATTGCCGCATCGCCTCTAAATAGGAAGGCATGACATTGTATATCCAATCAACTAAATTCGGATACGGGTCCACCGATGGAGAAAGGGCCGACCGTGGCCCAGTGGTGTGGGGGACGCCAGGATACGGGTTCACTTTAGTGTTGAGAATGACAGGATGCGAACCCGCCCCTGGAGAACGGATCCGGCTTGCCCTAACTGTGAGGAAGGCGCCAGAATGCGGGCGCTCTGATGGAGGAAGGGCCCGCCGTGGCCCAGTAGTATGGATAACACCAGGATACGGGTCCGCCAACATAGGATTGGTCCGCTGTGACTCAGTAAAGTGGAGAATACCAGGATACGGTTCAGGCCTAATGTGTGAAGATGGCGCCAGAATACGGGTCCACCGATGGAGGAAAGTCCGCTGCGGCCCAGTAGTGTGGAAAACACTCGGATACAATTTCGCTTTGTCCAATAATGTGGGGTACGGCAGGATACAGTTCCGCCGATGGAGAACGCGTCTGCGTTGGCCCGATAGTGAGGAATACGCACGAATACGCCATACGATGGGGAACGAACTTCTCATTCGCATACTCAACTCATAAGAAGGACTTCATGTTTGGGCCCATTGGAAGACTTGTTCTGCTTCTCTTATACGTAACTTATAAGAAGGTTTTTGAACTAGAGCTCAGTCATTGATTAATTTTGCTTATTCGCTAATTTTCTAAGCATTTTGCACGTGTGGAGCTTTTGCACATGCCTCAAGTGGCTGCCCCACCCCACTTTCTAGCGCCCCGAAGGGGCGCTAGTTATGCTAATGCAGAGCAGAAGGGCGGTATTCTTCAACGCAAGGAAGATCGACCTCCACTGTATTTCCGATCATCTGAATTCTGGAGAATATTTCAACAAAGCCTTGGTTCCAAGCATCTTTTATCGAGTGGTCATGAAAAAAAAACAGCCGAATTAGGCTGCGCTGTTCAGGTCTTTCAAAATCAATCAATCGCTTTTGCGAGAGCCAATCACTCAACTGTTACAAATGAAACAGAACTAAAAATGATAGCTATAAAGGAATTCAATGATGCTGCAAGGTTTGAATAACGTTTTATTCACAAATTCTCGAGGGTGGAAAAAAACTACACATACAACATTCATTGTCAGTAAATCCAATTGATTTAGGAATTTCTTCGTTGAGACGATCAGAGAAGCACGAAAATTGCGGAAAAATGCCAAGTGGGGTTTTTACGGTTTTCCATATTGTAACTACGACGCAGGCAAAAAAGGCGAATACGAGTGTAGAAAAAGCTACCGGGACTGGAACGACAGGTATGTCAACAGTTTACCTTTAACCGAATGATGTTATTTGACGGTGTCTCCAGCCTCATTCTTCTTCATCCGGCCAATTGTGAGACCGTGGTGTGGAATTCTATAACAGCGAGACTTCATAACGATCGTATTCAGTAGCAAATATAGCATGAATGACTTTGATTTTCTTTTCCAAACGATTAGTCACTTCTTTTTATAATCGGTTGCCTCGTTCAGATTGGGTAACTTAGTATCAGCTGAGCGAATCACCACAACCTCATACTACTGGCTGTGTAATTCTATTCAGAATGATGTTCATCTTCAACGAAAGCGCTGCCTTGTATCCGTCGATATATCTCGGTTTCAATGCCACGTCAGATCAACGGTTCCGTTATGTCCAGGTTAACCTACATGGCTCTGCTTAAGTTTGCTCTTTTTTCCCTGGCAGAACAGCAATCCCTCACAGCTGATTGTTTTAGATTTAGAAACTCCTTTGAGGAACTGAAAATGACAAAAGCCTATCATGTGGATTTTCTTTATTTTACTCATGTTGATGTGATTCAGACCAGTGTATTTCAGGCAATACTAAGAGAGGCAAAAAGAATCGCTAGAAAGTTCAACCCGCCACTACCTATCTATGCGTACACTAAGATCGAATACGACCCTCTAAAGGAAATTGATTACTTTTACAATGATGTGGGTTTTCTTGTTCAAACATTTACCTTCCTCCTCCTGCAGGGATTTACTTGCACTTCAACGATAGAATTCGGCATTTACACCTATGTAGCTCTGCGGAACAAAGTAATGAAAACTTTGTCTAATTGCCAAGGCTTTTAGGGAAAAAAAACCAAGGCTTTTAGAAAAAAAAACAACTGACAGAGCATTTTGGAAAGAAAAATTATTGTAATTTATAGCATGATCTGTGCACCACTATAAGACAACCTGCTGACCTTGGAATCGATGGAATAATTTTCTGGAGTAGCAGCAGGAACATAACACTTCGATGCCCTCATATCAAAACAAATATGGACGACAGAATCGGGATGTTCGTATGTTCGTCATAGGACATACAATGCATCCTCTTTGAAACTACCAATTCATTTTTATTCGGCCTTTCTTCAGAAACGTCACGGAAACAGTGAATCTACATGACTCCTGTAGAAAGAACAAATGCAGTGGTAACGGCAAATGTATACTATCCACAAATACGACGTGAGTTGAACAGATTTGTAGACTCATAGATAATTTCAAATATTCTACGAGGTGAGACACTTCTCCTCATAAACATAGTTAGCCAATATTTCTATATTATCTATTGCTAATACAGCAAATATTTTGTATTTAGGTGCCCAGTCCCATCTACGCACATGGATGACTACGAGTGCGAATGCGATTATGGTTTCTCAGGCCAAAACTGTACTGTAGCAACCATCTCAACTGCTACACCGTGAAAGTGGCTGCAGTAGCTATCGTAGTCGATTTTTATTAGTTCATGGTCTTCATACCTGCTCTCAAAACATCAGCTTTGTGCTACATATTCCCCCCCCCCTTCCCCCTTCGATACAAGATATCGCTTCTTTTCACACTAGAAATAATAAAATATCAATTCCAGCTGATGTGACGAAATCCATTTTCCATAGAAATATGTTTTTAAGGCAGTACATTCAATGGTGATGGAACTGTTGACAGTAGGGTTCTCACTGCAACATTATTTTTGGTATTTTAAACAGATTCAGTAGAAAGGATTTCAACAAGAGGTGGTTATGCGAGTTTTCTGAGGCGGAAGCGTGACTTGATGACCACAGAACGACAACAAAGCGAATTTCATACAGACTAAAGAAACTTAACGGACTTCGTGTAGGATAACGTTACCAAGCGTATAGGTATTGGAATCCACCCGTCGGCGACACCTAGAATCCGCTATTCGGAACCGCTGGAGCACGGTGAAAAGCTTTTGGCGAGCAAGTTTCTAGTCCAAAACTTACTCACCACAAAGCTTTTCGACAAAGGTCTTTGCCCATTAGAGCCAACAGGTGCTTGGTCTGATAGATTGTCGACAAATTATTTCCTTGCCGACAAGTTGTAGGCTTATCTCCAACTTGACTTTTCTCTTTCTTGTCGTCTAATTTTCGGCGACGATGACCCTTTGCTCTACATATAACACGCCAAACACTGTCTCTCCTCAATCGTTGCACTGTATATTGCTCAATTGGCCTTCGTCAAGAAGTTGATGGGAGCTTATCTGAAACTTGTTTCTGGATGGCACCGATGAAGCTGAACTTTTCAAGGAGATTCCGGAACCCTTTCCTGTAGACCACACACACACTCATGAAAAGAATGGCTATTATTGTCGCTGACTATTTATCAGAAAGCTTAATTGTTCTCCTTCACTATATCTGAAGGAGAGCTCTGCACACCTCTGCATTAAGCGTTACGAAAATCGAGGAACACTGGAATTCCAGCCAAAAACAATACGCTGCATGAGAGAACGTGAAAAAAAAAACTTTTTGAAAAATCCCACGGAATCATCTTCGAAGATGGAATCCCTGCAGATTTCAGGTTCTGAGACACCGCGGAAAATCATCTACGCTATTATCGTAATGAAAGTGAAGTGGCGTTGGACGAATGACGTGTTTTTTTCAGGACACAAATAAGAGAAAACGTTTCCTTATGGGATACTACAGGAAAAATTTAGAGACTATGTAGAATCCCGAAGAGCATCAATGGCAAGTAAGTTCTGAAAACTTAAAAGAGAATGAATACGAGAAAATCTTGTATGTTGTTGCAAACCCTCTATAAAGACAGAGAGCATGAAGCGTCACAAGAAACTCTTGGTCAAGGAGACGACGAATTCACAACTGCCTCGAGGTCGCCTTTCTCTTACGGATTGGACGAGAAATATTATATAAGTGCGCATAAAATGCACGCTACCCGATGTAAGTTCTTATTCTTCTTATTCCAATAAAAAATACTACAAATAGCACAACACTCATGAATTGAATAATTGTCCACATTTCGCTCTCATACAAGCTTTAGATGAGAAAACACTAAATCGACAGTGTGCCACGGTAAATCTGGGGTGGTAGTAAACCTCCTGGAACGGCGATGAAACGATGAGCAGAAGGTCGCGGTGAACTGTCAGCTCTGGTTTGCAACCATGAACTAGCTAGGAGCTAACTGACAACTGTGGTCTTTGAATGATGAGGCTCTTGCAAAACCTTCAAACCCTTAGAGGTTTCGAACCTTCACAGATGGGATGCCCATTGTCCTCGGAGTATGCTGACATACCTCTGAACCATGGATTCGAGTGCAAATGGAACTTTATGTGACCATTATATCCCGAGCGGCCAGTGAATCTCTTCCCGCATAACCTAACTTTGATGCATTAAGCTCAAAGATGTAGTTCTACGCCCATAAAATATGTGGGATTTAATTTAGGAAGGAGTAGGGCTCAGCTGTCGGAATCAGCCACCGGGAGATTGGAGTCACCGATGATCTCCGACGGGAGGTCATGGTGATCGAGACAGTGGGAACATCGACCAGCTGATGTGCCCGGATATGCGTCTTCACCGAAAAGGAGCCAATGCACGCTCGACTGGCTACAACGATGAACCCGAACCATGAGCAAAAAGTCCTCTGGAGGACTTTTTCGCGAAAACACGAGATCGTCGTCTGCGTCTCGCGCGCCGCACACTCTTTCGCTCACCGCGTCCTCGTCGTTTCATACTGGCAGCAAGTTCAACGTGACGGTGAGCTCGCAGTTCGATTTCGAACTGTGAGTTTACCTGCAAGTGTGGTCCCCGTTTCGTCATAGTTTTTAAGCATCGTACTTAGAGAACCATGTTCGGGCCAATGAAGCTTACATTACCCTCCCGCAGTTCCCCGTCAGGTGGGAGTTACCTGCCAGTTAACGTTCTTCGTTAACTGACAGTTTCAGTAGGTTTACTACCACCCCTGATTCGTTTCAACCTCCGCAAGTTCAAGTTGTCAAAGATAAATAGTCTTTCGCTCGTTAGCTTTTCTTCTACCTAACCCCAAACAGAAAAGTCAAATGGGTTAGAGTCCGTACTTTTCGTTTGGCATACAGAGTGCGTACCATAAATATACGGACACTGCAAAAACAGCGGTTTCTGCTTTTTCGAACATTCATGGCGAAATAAATTGCAAACTATCAAAAAGGGGGGCCTGAAAACCCCACTTCACCCTACTTCTATTCGGCCAATGTTTCGGCTTACTCGACATCGTCAGAGCCTGGATTGTAAAGAACAGATGTAATCTATCCCCACAAACGCTTACCTCATTTTGTCTTATAAGCTGCAAATTATGCGCTTAACAGTACATAGGTGAAACCGGCAGACCATTCGGGATTAGGATTCAAGAACATCTGGATGGCTTACAAAAATCAAAACTTTCGACTCCACTGGGCACTCACTGGAGGTAATGTCATGACGATCAGGTGTTTGGGGTAGACGTTTCCATCCTTGCACGAGAGGTGGAGATATCAGCGCGCAAAACACTAGAGTCATTTTGGATTTCAGCAAAATCGCCAAAAATGAACAGGAAAGATGAGTGCACTGCCATAACCAATGAACTCGCAATGTTCCTCGGTCCATGTGGGTTTTGATCTATCAGCCGCTAGGTTGGTGGTCCCCCCTACCACTAACGTTTAACGCGTGTCTAGATGACGGTGGCCCCGAAATCCTGCTCGGCAGCGTACAAGGTGAGCGAATGGTACCACAGTTTTAATCCAGTTGGTTGGCTCTTGTTTAACACATGTTGGATTCTTCTGTAGACGATGAGACGTTGCTGGGGGTAGATTACATCTGATCTTTACATTCCAGGCTCTGACGAAGGCGAGTAAGCCGAAACGTTAGCCGAATAAAGTGCTATATCAATCTTGGTTACGGCTCAGAAGAAAGAAACGAGATAACATCGACGATGCCAAGATGCATTGAACGTGAACATGGAATCTATTCCCATCTCAGTTTTGCAAAAAGGCATTGACAACTACTCCTCCATTGAACCCCGAATGTCCAGATGATCGGAGCCTTCTGGGGCAGAACAGGCGCAGATAAGGGCTCTCCACGATGCAGGCCTCTGTAACGGCAGGCAGGATACACAACCGAGTTGTACGGGGATCAATCAATCCAGGTTCTGACCATAAGAGTCAGAATCTTGCACGACGGCTTCAAGGGCACTTGATTTCCATGCAACTGTTTTAGCGATTGTGGGTGGCCGTAGAATTATGATGGACTGCAAGATGGGACTAAACACGGTCTACTTTCAAATTTTCCATTTTTCAGCTCAAAATATGATGGTATACGGCTTTTCGGCTAATCCAGTTCACTGGTTGCAATGGTTTTGGCTAGGAATGTGCTGAAAAGAAGATGTCGCCATATCTGCGTTTTTGCACATTCGTAGCAAAAAGCAGGTAACCCGTATATTTACGACACGCACTGCATACTTGAACGTACGTAGCTGAAATCTTGCTGGAAGATTTTTTGAAGTTATTTTGTCTCCTTTTGATCACAACCTTGGCCAAAAGCTGGTTTTGACTCAAATCAACCTCAAATGCATAAGTATGGGCTTAAATAGCGCGCCAATACTTCTCAGCCACTCTGCACAGAAGGAAAACCATCTGTAAAACATCCCAGAGGGAAATTCCCTGACTCAGATCACACAAAGCTTACTTTGCACTGATTGAGTCTCATCTCAAAAAAAAAAATAAAAAATTTGAAATTGTCGCAACTGGCACAGCCACTTCCAAATGCTTAAACCCTCTTTTCCCATTTATTGAAATAGCTAAATGTTCCCACTTACACTGAGGGATATGCGAATGTTGAACTGCAATTACACCTTCCCAATTTTTTTTCAGTTTCTCTCAAAAATACTAGCCGCTTCGGTCAGCAGGCGATCGCGTGGGTGAACAGCAGCTCTATTACAATGTCCACTGCGGCGAAATCATGAAACGAATTCGACGAGACGAAGGAAATATCGGATATTTCGTGATTTGGATTGGAGCAAGAAAAAATAGCAAGTGTACCGAAACGAATAACAGTTTTTGAGACCACTCTGTACGTGAAACTCTTCAAGTTAATTAAATTTAGCATTTTGAGATCACATCTGTCTAGTCAAAAGACGAAATAAGATATAGTCCATGCAACCGGTAATGGTCACTGGGAGAAGGATCATTGACTGAGATGAGGTCGTTTTCAATCGATATCAAACATGCCTGATGGAGCATAGCCGCATCACTTACCTCATGTCTGTGAATGCACCAATACCGACTCCTTTCTGAATGGCCCATAAACCAAGCCACGATCAGCAGCGTTGATATTCATCAGCAAAATAGAGAAGAGTCCACATCAAAATTGTTGGAAGACAGAAAAGAACAGGTGGAAGTGAGCTGCAAGCAGATTACTGCAGAACAGCAAGCTATAAATACATAAGTTCATGGAAGTTTCTGCGACACTGCAAGTATTGAACTCACGACATATTGTCCTATCACTACGATTATAAAATCACAAGTAATTGATAGTTATAAATATAATATTTTGGTTTACCGAGAATCAGCTGCATTCATCCAGGACGACGAAATCAGAAGTGGATCAATTAATCAGCCAAATTGTGCAAAGAAGCGGTGTCTTTTAAAACAAACAATGCAAAGTGAACAGTGAAACAAGGGAGGGACTCAATCATTAAATGAAATTTTCGGCCAATCTTGTATGTACAAGTTTACGTCGTTGTATGTGCTATCCTCACTACCACTCAGACGTGAAGTACAAAAAAAGGAAGCAATGCTAAATGTGTCAACAACAAAAAATAAAAACTTTTCTCCCACAGATTCTGGGAAACAATTAGAGTAGATGACAACTGTTCGCATCTAATAGGTCATGGTAGCCGTCCTCGCTCTCAAATACGTTTAATGAAGTTCTAACAAATGGAAAAGATGGTCTTACTAACATTAAATTCCAGGCTTCAATTTTGGATATTCATAAATCCGGGCCCTGTTCATGGGAAACTAACTCCTTTCCTTTTCCCTCACAGTGTAAGCTCGTTCTGCTAAAACATATCTATTAATTTTCTATTTATATAATTCAGGGAAACCCTAATCAACAAAGTCCCTACGATCGCTGCAAAAGCAGTCATTTGCTGAGTTCAGAGATAGCCCAAGATATCTAGAGGACAGAGACGGCCGCTGGCCGACTACGATGAACAGCCGCGCCTAGCCTCACTCCCCCTTGAGCTCCCAACAAGACAGGTCGGTGCTGATTCCTTCAGCAGCTTTACACTATTGTTTTCATTATTCCGTATTTTTTGTCAATAACATCAGTACTGCCTAACAAATGCTTTTGTTGCTTTGTTTGTCAATACTCGTGTTAGTTAATTGGGTGCTTATTGATCGTTGTTATGTTACTGCTGTGAGTACTGTAGTGCAGTTAAAGTCGTGTAGAAATGATTCTGCGATTCGCAATTTTCGAAGAGAAATCTCCAAAATAAATTTCTTGCGCTGAGCATAGTATGCGGGTGACACCGTGCATTTTTTTTCAAGGTGTTTCTAATTAAAGCGGAGACACGCTTGCGTTGAGGTTACCCTTGGATGCATATAAAGTGGAACAGGCAACCGAATTATTTGCTACGGACAACGACAACTGCATTCCAAGTTCGGGAACAGATGAGTATTTTTGCCTACCCACCTCACTAAGTTGAGTACGGTGAATAATATCTGTTCCTTTTTTCTTACGTATTGTCTCTCCGTCTACCCTGGTGTACGGATCATACCAAATCCCTCAAAGTTATTCGAATAAGTAATACGGCAGTTTTTCGGAAAAATATCTGAATCCAAACTTCATCAGAAAAAGAAGAACAGTATCAGAAGGGTAGAATATTTCGCAGTGGTACAAAAATTCGTATGGTCCCATAGTTTGCGCCTCACTGATTTTCGCAACGCAACGCATACAGTCCTCCGTAAATATTTCGATGGTCATATCCTTGAGTGATATCCTGTAGGTAACCAGGTATAACCATAAAACATGGCAGGCAGACTAAAGATAAAGTTGGTGCGAAGTTATGTGCACAGCGCTACGCAAAGGGTACGACTTTTCCTGCAAGACCATTCGTAGCTCCCTCTTCTGCTAAATGGCAAGATCCTGCTGTCTAACAAGATCGCACTTGAAGCTGGCACTATGCTTCATTCCTTCTACTTTTTCGAAATCTATGGCGGCCGGTTTCTCAGCCACTTACAGGATACGCCGGCATTTATTGACTTTCTGAAAATAACCAGATAAGATATACTATTCTTCATATTTCATTAGATCTTCAACTTCTTAACTCTGCCTCGTTCCAGCATAACGAAATGAATAAAAGTGTCATACATACATAGAAGCATAGTAATTCTATGGATAGACCATTTCCTTTTATTTCGATTTCTTCAGAAAGATAGTAGTTTGCATCTGGTGAGTCAGAGAGGGGTTCTCAGGGGGCCAGGATTTATGAAACGCTAATCAAGCAAACCAATAATGGCTTCATGGACAACTTGATGAACTACGCAATTATAAGATCTGCAGAGAATCAGAGCTGATTTGCTAGCCTGTCCTTGCATGGTTATGCGTTCAGCAATCACAACCCTGGTGTGCCATAACTAGGAGAGCTGTCGTTCAGCTTAGGGTCTTCGCGCGAACTGACTTTGGAAATTGGTAGAATCGAACCTTAGATTGCACTTGTTGGAAGATACTGTTCATAAAAAGAATGGTTTCAATTTACAATTCCTAAAGCATTTACTCTAGTAAAAATGTCGTAACCTGTCTACCTCTCGTAGCCCTCGAACATTCGAATATGAGCACATTTCTTTGACTAAGCAGACATTCTATGAGTATTTCTGCGGTTCTTCGGACATTCATTCAAAAGGCTTTTGTAGTGGTTATAAGTTTTTTTTTCTAGTTACGCAGTATATAGACCGTAACTGTGGACATTCTCTGAGCTTGTGCATACATAAGATTATCTCCACATATCTTTCATCAGACGCAAAGCGTGTTGTTCAATAGTTCAGTAAATGTTTGCCCATACACTCAAGTGCTAGGCGTTCCCCAGCGCTGCTATGATCCTGAGACGTTCTGGATGTCATGGATTTGCCCTTTGATTTGGTTAGTGATTCGCCTGTTTCCGCGGTGGTACCGAAATTGTCTTGCAGAATTTTTGTTGTGTGAACTCTGCAGCACTTTCTGATGGAGTGCTGAATACCTTTTTAGTATAGGACTTTTTGAGCACTGAATGGAGTTGTAATTTGTACGTGCACCTGCGTGACTTTTACCGACACCGACTTCCAACAAATCATCATATTACGTAGTTAAGCCTCTGTAAGTTTTCCTGACCAAGAACTCGTGGGCATAGCGTTCGCTTTTATAATACTTTTCCACGAAGCATCATAACGTTGCAGTATCGACTATCTGTCTCTGTCATACCTCAGCGTCTCCACTTTCTCGCCGCTCGTTGCGGATGTAATGTTCTATGTACGTGCCATCGCGCGTAGTATATTTAACAACAAACATAGTTTTTTTCTTACCATCCACTTCAGTGTAAGCAGTTTACCCCAAACGATCTGACATTATCCACCATGTGACCTGAGTCCTCGAGTTCACTTCAGAAACACTGCCCTCTCTTGCGCTTCTTCATGTCACCCACGCAACAGCAGCACTGCTTGATGGGAACGGTTTTTCCATTGGGTCGCGATATGCTCAACGTCTGTCGAACACATGCGGAAGATCGTTAATCTTCCTGTGGGAGTTATGGATATCATCGGGAAATGCTTCTCCATCTGATTTTATGTCAGCGGAGAAGAATCAAACATCTGAAGCAGCTAGCTTTGCGCTATTATCAGTAACATGACAAAGTGAGATGAATTCTTAGGACGATTCATAGCAAATCTATTCCTGTTTCCATTTTGCGCTTTCATCCCTTCCACTGGTCTAATGTCCGACTAGTTTGGATGCTACCAAATGGTTTTGCTCACCAATCATTGACAAGATGTTAATCTCTGCGTATTAAATAAATAAATGAAAAAGTAGGAAGGTCTAAACAACTCAGATGTTTTCGGTTCCTCTGCACATTTTCACATAGGTAGCATCCGTGTGTTTTTTTTCTCTCCGTAGAAAATCTGGTTCCTTGTTTTTCATGTATTTTTTGAGTGGTCCCGCAAGAACACTGGAGTAGTTTTATGTTTGATACGTATCTTGATCTATGTCTGAGTGATAATACTTCATCCTTGCAAATATGTAGTTCTCTGAAAGGCTTGGAGTCCAAACAATAACAGCGCTTATGAACGAACACAGCAACAATAGCAGTTCCCATGTTCCCTGACTTTGATAACCCTTATAATCTTCAAAAAAATATTATTGAAAACATATGGATGAGAGAGAACGGGGAAAATAGCAGGTTTCTACTAATTTCAGCAAATTTTGGGGTTCTTTTCTCAAATTACAGGAATTTATTCATTCTCGCTTGTAGAGTATGTAGTAAGAAATGTAGACGTGAGTAATTTACGAGAACCCACGCCAAACCCCTAACTGACTTGACTCGCTCTGGGGAGAGCAGCCTGTGCACCTTATTTATGTACTCTTTTTTTTCACAGGGAAAACCATGTACATGTTTATTATTTTCGTTACTACGTTACTATTTTTGTTGACCACGCTTCTTACAATTGGAGGCAAATATTAAAAAATAATGACACAGTAAGCGTGCAAACTGCAATTTTATGTTAAAAAAGGCGCAACCACTCTGTACCACTCTGTTTTAAGTAGTGTAGACGATTTCTACTAAGATGGAGTAGCAGATAAAGAAAATAAAACACATATTCCTGCGATTTTTTCACATCATATCATTTTTGAATATAACGAATGTCTCTGGTACTGCAATTTTTGTACGAAGAGGACATAGAAAGCTTCACAGGGTGACAACAAAGTCCTTGGCCAAATATAATAAATTGTAAAACTGGAACCAGATGGGCTAGCCGTCTGGAAATTTACCTGGGCTATGTAGAGTTCATGCGCTTTAAGAATCCACTCTTGGATTTCGGATATCTCTTCTGGCTTCTCCGTAGAGTTGACAAAACCGTTGGCTAGTGCAACGCACGAGAGCCGCAAGGTGGTCGAGAATTTATGACTCTGTTTTCTTGTTAGGTCTAAGCTAGGGAAGCTGGTGTTTGAGCGAAAGATAGCTCAACTTCTGTGCTTTAGGGACTACAGTTCAGAAATCCAGAGGTCTCCGTTTCAGGGGGCATGATAATCATTAAGCAAATAAGATGGTTTGGTGAAATCAGGGACTGAAGAGTCTGAACCAACTTTTTGTTGCTTTTTCTTTTGAAACTTGATGGAAAATTTTTGTCAAAAGCCCAGCTTATTTGTGTCAGATGTGCTTAAGCCTAAGAAACAATATACCTCTCCGGGTTTCGCTCTGCCCACTTTTGCCCTTTGTTTTGTGTATTCCGGTAGGAAAAAGTGGTGGTGACAGTCTATTGGTCATTTTCGGTCAATCAAACAAGTTTACATACGTATCTCCCTAGGACAGAAGGCTTATACCCTCTCCAATATTGGGCAGAAAACTGGTGATTTGAAGAGCCAATTATAAGAAGTTGTTGGAAAAGATGTCACCGAGACCCTACTTGTAGCCATTTCCATCTCTACCTGGTTTCATGTTTGCAGATCATGAAAGGTTCAAATAGGGCTATGGATTACGAAATTTTGCATGTGTGTTCGAGACAGTTGGGGTGTCAAAGCGGATACAAATCATGGGTTTCCTGACAAACCGCATGAAATAATTGCAATAAAATGTTTGGCCAAAGTCTTTGTCGTCACCCTGTAGATTCTAGAACTGCCATGTCTTGAGTGTAGATAAACGGTCCTCAGAGAGGGGCGAAATTAAATGCTGAACCGCCCTCTGTACCGTGATATACATGCTGACAGCAAAGCGGCAGCATGCACATCACGGTTGCACTCACGGATGCACATCACATCTCACCCATGTTTTCTTTTGCTGCTACTGTCTCCGTTCCTGTGCTAAGATGAAGAAACGACTCATATCGAAGCGCTTTCGGTAGACTTTGATCGGCAATTAGATCCCCGTCCAACCTTCCACATGATCATTTTATGAGAAAGAGTTCTAGAAAGCCCTACCTGAGCAGCTCTAATAGTAAAACTGCAGTAACCACATTTTTATATTAATGTCAGGCAGCATGTGGCTATTACTGCACCGACACCGTCACCATTACTGCATCAATTACCTTTACAATGCTTGTTCTCTAACGCCCTGGGCATCGTCGTCACACTGCTGCTCTGACGACTTGTCACTGAGAAATTACAGCCGGCACATCGCTCTTCCTGGCAAACCATCCAGCCGATCCAGAAAAACCCCAGCACAAGCACACAGTCGACGTTGTGTACTGCTGTAATGTTGCGGCTGTGACGGCACGGCCTGGTCCATGCACATCTCAGCTGCAGCTTTTTCCGTTTTGCTGGTGGTGATTGTAGTTCTGTCTATGTAACCGAGAAACTTGCATGATCAGTGCTTCGAGTGGCCTTGGTGCACAAGTATGGTCCCTTGTTGAAAGCATACATCAAGCAAAGCGAGTGCATCAACATATAGAAGCGTGGGTAAAAATATCCATTTTTCATATCTCTCTAGATCATTACATCTAAAAAAACGCAGTCATGACTCATTTCTTGTATCGTCGTTTATATTCGTTTGCTAACACCAAAACATAACTACATATCAATGTTGCGTGAATCAACGGAACCGTTCTCGAATCCCGCCAGTTCATCGGGTAGTAGTGTTAAGTAAAAAATCGCAGTTTGTGCGTTTTTAATTTCCCTTTGCTCCGGGAATTCTGTAATTCTATAATAATACCAGCACCTCTAAACAAAGGAAGTGGTAATTATTGGGCTGGGCAATAAGTTCGTGCGGTTTTTTCTTTCGACCCAGTTTTTTACGAGCATTTGGTCTAACTCCGATAGCCTATCACTGGTCTTCTTGCAGCTCTTGTTTTGCATTATTCGAATAATATAACCAATTTCCTCAATTCCTGCTATTTCTCATTTTCTGTCACATGAAATGTGACCCTCCAATTCGACAAGAGCGAGAGACAAGTGTACTTCTCCGACACCTCCAACTGTTCCACTACAATAGTGGAACAAATGCAGCTCGAGCTGCTAGAGATGTTAACAGTGTCCAATTGGAAGCCATTACTGTTGAAGGGACAGCGCAGAAGTGAGTGTCTGCTTTAAAAAGGTCGACTTTGGGCTGAAGGATGCATCTTGTTCTGAACACACAGTTCCTAGAGTTATGAGATTTTCCGCAAGGACTTGCTAAAGATGTGAAGAAGAAGTACTGTGGATATCAACTTTCAGGAAGACCTCAGTCCACTTCGCGAAAGTACACTAAATGCTCAGAAAAACCGCACGAATTTATTGCCCAACCTAATACTTATGAGTTTATTTCTATCAACCGGTCAAATACTAAGACGTGCAGACTGACGAATACCAGCAATATCTGGCTAACTCTGCTTTGGCAAGAAAGGACATTTTCCCCCATTTCACGTTGCTCAGGAAAACAAGATTCATTTCCAATCGCAGCTCCGTTTTTGTAAAATCCACGTTCCATAAGATTCGTCCACTTGAAACTTCACACACAGAAGTTATTTGATTAGCTGATCTAGATGATCGACTTTTTTCCGCATATTGTACTCCGTCGTTGTGTCGAAATTGACATTTCCAACTGTAACTCTTGAAATGTAATGCTTGTTTTTTTTTCAACCGAGCAATTTTTGGGAAAGCCTCCTTCTCTGCACTTCTGAACGGCAAACTTGTGTGGATTCCGCAAGATCGTCGCGCAATCTGAATAACTAGGGAGAGTGGTGCTTCACTCCACCGAAAACTGTTATCAAGAACATCTTCCGCCGAATTACTCGCCGGTTAAATCATTAAGCATCTGACGAAACCGGGAATCAAGGTTTAATCCGGATTTCTTTCCATTACTTCAAAAGTTTCCAAGGCGATTTTGCAAATGGAAATTAGTTTAGAAACAGCAATATTGATTGCTCAGTAAAAAGCATGTGCATACTGCACAGAAATAAGCGACCACTACTTGTATGTTCCATAACTTACGTATCTCCCACCCCTTTGCAAGCAAATCCTAATTTGATCCTGAAGAGAATTGAACACGGTGTAAGATGAGGATTTCCATGCATCAATTAAGCACTCCAGGAGAAGTTTAGGTGCGCTTGAATACGGACATCCGAAATGCATACGCCAAGAGAACTAGTTGATCGAATTGCACCACCTCATCTTTGCATTGGAAATTGGAGATTCTGAACTATCCCAATGCGCTCACTCCAACAATATGTACATTCCGAAATGCTCTGTAAACCCATTTTTCTTGGCACGGGCTACACGAGTTTTCTTAGTCAAGCTGTTGTGGAACATTGTGTGTTATCCTGTTGATCGCATGGATCGTATTTGCAAGATTAGACGTACTTCTCATGGCAACTGTGGTGGACAGGTTTACTTTCGTGGAACGCTCCTCCCAAATGCTCCACGGAACCTTGAAACCGTCCTAATACAGGGTTTCTGTCATTTTTGCGACTTTTGCGTAAGCCATTGAAATCAGCTAGATGAGAAGGAGCACAATCTATTGCTATCTCGAACAGGTGTGAGCAATTTCTTCAATATGCAAGTTGGGTCATAACATTACAACATGATGTCTAAAGCGCGGCAGATTCTCTCAGCCGTCTGAAAGAAATCCGATTTTTTCGGAAACTCCGCATTTTATCAGTGGGTCCATTGAGGTGTCATATCGGAAGCAATCAATTGCTTCAACACCTTTTTTTATTACCAACTAGATGGACTTTATTTCCAACTCTGAGCTCCTCCAAGAGCTAAGGCAAGGTTCTGGATGGACTATTAAGCGAAAATCCACCACGATCTGCAAGCTGACGATGCACACATGATGTTTTGATAATCGCGCGCTAAGCTCGCTCAAAGCATGGCTATCGATCGAACATGCTTTCGTTATCTGCTAAAGTTTATCGGCGTCCAGCGGTGCGCGGCTCATCTGATGTTTGCCCACTCAAACTCCCGTGTTCCTTGGATCCTTGAGAGCATGTTGCTGCGGTTTTTAACTATATTCCGTCAAAGCTTTTGTTAATCAATACTCTTCCTTGTTACAGATGCTCTGTGCTTTGTAGTTGTTCTGTACATACACTCAGCACCGCGCTACATCCGACTGATCCAAGAGGCCCTTCAGTTTCATTCAGGACTAACAAATTTGAGTGGCATTCTTCCATGCTTCTAGCTTCGCCTTCAATACTTCCAGCTTTTTCTAAGAACTTCTTGTTGTTCAAATGGATTGCTCTGCTTATTTTTCCACTTATTAGAATCACTGACGCAGCTTTTGAAAAATACAACTGACAGGAATATTGCATCGGCCTCCTGAATGAAGAGGGCTCTATTATACAGGGTGCGTCAAAATTATTGACGCACCTAAAATGAGTCTGTAGAAAAGAAGAGATGCAAAAACATTCCAAATAAGCATATGCAGAATAAAGCCCAAACCTTGGCGATCCGAATAAATGCACTCTTATTCACGGCAAGCTCCTTCCTTGCTGAAGCAGTCACAGAGACTACGAGGGATCGCAATGCCTTTGCGCCGCAACTAACTCAGGTCGACTTTGTCCCAGATCTTGAACAGAAAAGCTCTTGGGAGCTTGATGTTTTTGTGGATTATAGCGCAGCTCTTGCTCTCTAAGATATCCATACGGCGTCATCCGTAGACTGGAACTCGGTTCACAAGGAAGCCTATTCTCCGCCAAATTGAAGTGCCTCAAGTAGATTTTTGAAACTGGACCCGTACCACTTTTGTCTTATGAGCAACAGCCAAGCCCTGCCAAAGTACCTATGAATTCATCTTGTGATGAGAGCTAAGACAAGCGAGAAAATGTGCCGTTAGAAGATTGCTTGAATGAGAAACAAGAAAACGAAAAAATTTTCCATAGTAAAACATAGATGCCTTTCTCTGGCTTGGACACGACAAGACTTGCGAACAAGGATATGCTTTCATGGGATACTTGGAGAGCAAGATCTGCCCTACTTCCCTTAAGAGTGTCGTTTTCCTAAAGCTTATCCTCTTTATAATATGGAAGAATAATGGACGAACTTCAGTTGCGGCGCATCGGCGATTTTCTCTACCGACATGTTCGTGGCTGCTTTTACAAGGAGAGAGCGCTCTCCGAACAGGAGTGGATTTTTTGTATTCGCTGAGACATGACCTTCATTTTGGATATGCATATATAGTGGTTCTTGGGATGTTGTCCTTTTTACAGCACAACTTCAGTGCGTCAATATTTATGACGCACCCTGTATTATATGTGATCCAGTCGCAGCGATACTATTAAAGTGATCCAGTCACGGAGGGTGAGCAGTCCTTTACCATTCCCTAATAGAAGTAAGAAATATTTGAATAACATTTGACAGTAGCATTTCGTGCACTTCACCATTTGAACCCTCGTGCAAAAACTTATTGCTCAGGAAAGTTTTGCAATTTCCAGGCAAATGCTTTGAAAAGGACCAGAAGTGAAGCAAAGCGTGGACTTTCCTGTCATTAGATCTTCAAAACATTTGCCGCACACGAGTAGTTTTCCGAACTCAGCTTTACTTTTGTACGGATAAACTTGACTGATAGTTGTGCCATGTCGCTGAACAGTGGATGGAACTCAATACCGAGAGATCGGCTTCAGCCATGATTCATCATCAGTGCTGCTATTTGGCCTCTATTCTCTTAAGAGCGGCATTCCCAGTATCCACAAACTGAGTAGAAAACAGATGAAACTCAACACTCCATGAATTATCATGTTTTTAATTAAGGTTCTGCGCTTTCCCGACCAAAGAGGCTGGAAGAGTAAGAATTTAAAAAACAAACCCCATATCTGTGCATGAGTCATCTCACTCATTGCGGCCACACTTCTTTCGGTTCAAGAATTTGTCTCTCTGGAATAAAATATCCACAGAGGTAATTTTAAAATTTGACTCATCTTCCACTTTTTGTGGAAACTCATACTCATGGTGTTTACAAGTGACCATCGAGATCCCTATTTTATCAAGATATCAAATTTCCCAGATTTGCATCACTGTCTTGGACTCCTAGAACTTACCATAACAGAGATTTAGATCGCAAAGCGAAAGAAATGTAGGAAATCCGATATCATCTAGCGGATAACAGCACATGTTTCCAAAAAAAAGGTCTAACAGTCACGTTTTCCCATAATTTTTATCACAGGACGATGTTTGTTGTGGTAATCTGAGAGTCAAGAGTTTTTTTTTTCCAGTGCTACAACTGTAAAACCAAAGAAAAATTAGGGCGCAAGACGAAATCTTCGAAAAAAATAGGAGGTTTTAAAAATACGGTGTAACCTTCGACTGATAGCTATGGATCACAGAACGATCCATTTTTTTGTGTGGCTACGATAAGAATTATGAGTACAACAACAATTTTGAATCTAAATCCTTCCTGAGCGTAGGAGGTCTGACCTAGTTCTATCTGATGTTTAATTCATTCAAGGCTCCGTTTGATTCGAATTAGTTTTGCACGTGTTGAACACTTATGGCTAAGTGAGAGCGCAGCAAAGGTAGCAAAGGTACCAATCAAAGATTTTACGGGGATGCGTTGCGTGAGATTTGAAACATACGAACAATGATTAGTGTGATTGGTTAATGTATAGACTACATAATGTCCAGACGCCGGACGCTGAAAGATAGTTTGCTAACCTGGGCTTTCTTAGTAATGCGTTTTTGAATCCTATAGCCCAGGCTTGTTCAAAAGTTCACTGAATTGAGGAAGGAGTTATGATCACAGGAAATTGGGGAAACAACTTCAACAATTTCCCGAACTGCTCCCAAAAAAAGTCTTTTTTAATTAAGCGAATGTATGATTCATTCCTTGTGGAGTACGCAATGTTTAATTTTATTTGAAACTTGGACTCCAAAACCAAGGGCAGATGTTTGTTCTCAAAGTACCCCGCGCACCTTCTCC
The DNA here is from genome assembly GCA_037903475.1 of Ancylostoma caninum. Classification (NCBI taxonomy): domain Eukaryota; kingdom Metazoa; phylum Nematoda; class Chromadorea; order Rhabditida; family Ancylostomatidae; genus Ancylostoma; species Ancylostoma caninum. Next base: position 1,129,980 of record JBAJFG010000248.1, read on the forward strand.
AATCAACTGATACCACCGCGATCATTCAACATGCGACCTCCGACTCAAGTTGCAGCTTACGAGAATTTCCACGAATGCGAAACTGCTGAACTGCCCGACAGAAGATATACTGTTTATCCACTATCCCAAACGAAAAACTCGTCTGAAGGACTACGAGCGCTAACGACCCCTCAATTTTCTACGATTTCATTTATTCGAGACATACGGCGAGCCATTTTTTGGCCCAGCTCATTATCTTTTTTATTTAACGACCCACTTCGACTGATCGGTGGAGAACCATGGGCTCTTCTTGGATTGCAGGTGAGGTTCAGCCACTCATTCGTTTGTGTTCACTTGTTTATAATTTGATGAAAGGAGTTTTAAATGAAAACATTCATAATTTGCCAAATTATACACTCGAAAGCGATACACTTAGATAACAAATTGTGGATTCCGATAGTTAATCTAGATTATGATGCGCTGTATTATTAGCAAAAGGGCGGGGATCAGGAAGGATAGAGGATGTGGAGTAATTTGAATCAAAAGAACTGTTGCCTGACACCTCTCTAGAACTCCTTTCCACTGAATACTCCTGTAAAGGGAGATAGAAATTGCAAACAAAGTGCTTCTATTTCTTCTAAAATCTCGCGTATTTTAGAATATCGTGTGCTCACCTTGAGTTACCCACTTATTTAAGAAATAATGCTGAATGTGTTGCAAATCATGCTCATTGAGTCGGAATAAAGTCGTATCACCCTGCCCTACTTTTTTGTTTCCTGGAAACCTAAAAGATGTTCACAAAACCGGTGAAGACCGGTTTTTTAAGCAGTTGATCTCAGAGAACAGTTCGCTTAGAATATGTGCTCTTTTGATCCCATGGCAATAACCTCATCGCACTAGGTGTGCTACAGCAAAGAGCTTTAGGCTTTACCAAGAGTGGGTTCACAACAAAAAAAAAAAACTAGGGTTCAGAGGTGGATTTGAACTCCCTAATATGTATCCTGGTCATGGCTGATACAAAGTTATTGCCATGGAACCAGAAGAATCAAAATTAGCATTTTGGATGCTCTTTTCAACGATAGCGTGGCTGTGAAGATCAGTAGCTATGACTCATCTCAGCTTCCCACTACCTGTTCACCGAAATCTCTATATTGATCATATAGCGCGTACCTTTGAAGACAAGCTAGTTCCGCAAATATTTTCGAGGATCGTACAGGCAACATCTGTTTCGTGTATTGTGTGTTTGTCATCTATATGATCATCCATATGTCATCCATATGCTTGTGCGAGTTTGTCCGTTTGTTCGTCCGTCCACACAAAAGTGCTCCCGTTTAAGGTGCTGGTGATGGTATGTCTATGTTGTCGATGTTCATGTTGTACGAGTTGTAAGTGTTGCTGCTTCGGCGGCCGGAAGTCGAGGCGTCGCGCTGTGGAAGACACGTACCACATTCCTGGCGCGAAACATACCCCTTCTGGGCATGGGCTAGGCCCTAAGAAATATGTTGCCCAACGGCGTTCGGCCTCCGCCAACGAAGCGACCGGCCCCAGCGGCAAAAACGTCAATGTCCAATCGTCATCTCCTCGTCATGCAGTCAGTACCGTGGAATTGTGGAGTGATGTGCCGTTGGATGTCGATGTGGTGCCGTTACAAACTAAACCTGTTATCGTAACCGATGACACTATTCCTTGGATTGATGCTGAGGGAACGAATGCTGATTGTTGCAGGCAAAGACGTAAACCCGGTTTCAGACCATTGAGAGGATCCTCAGCTCCCGCGTGAGTTTCGTTGTGGCTCATGCACTCGTGTTTCAATTCGTTCGGAATGCTTATCTGCATTATTTTAGCAGCGGTACGTCGGCGGAGCCATTAGAAACTTCTAGTGAAACTTCGGCAAAGCGACAAGAGAAATCCAAGAAAATGGACAAGAAGAGTAGCGGTGGAGGATTTTTCCAGGTAAACACACAGACGTTATTCACTTAAGTTTTGATTTGCCTCTGAGGATTCAATCTATTATCTCGAATTAAATGATTCGAAAAGAAAAAGATTAACAGAGAGCACATATTAATGAAGTTATCAACTTTATAGGATAACCATGAAAATCTTGTCCTTATTAAAAACTACTTTCTACTCCAAAATATCGTGAAGTTTCAATGTGCGGATCATCCGTTTGGAATACACATCAGTTTCAGTTTGAAGATAATTTTCTCAGGACGAGATTCTGCTGTATTCGAAACCTTTAAACAAAACAAGAAGGAGGAATTCTCGGATCTATGCTTAGAATGGGATTTTTGCAGTGGCAGGTGTGCATAGTTAGCGCCAAATGTTGTGCACTCTGCACAATTCTTCTGCTCTTTGTAAGCAGATGCAAGCCGTTGCTGTAATACATCAAAGCCACTGGCAGTACAGAGAAATTGGTAAAAACTCACAGTGCCCACAATCCACATTTCATAAGGTCTAGCGCCCTAATTTTTCCGAAATAAAACGATATCATTAAAG